>CM038715.1:34997125-35597125 GCA_021613375.1 Megaleporinus macrocephalus
AAGCACAGCCAAAACAGCCAATTGGAAAGCAGTTCACAGAGTTTTCGTTGAATGGGCAAATGATTCCACTGGCTAGGCAAGGCTTAGACCAGCGAATGAAGTGTTAGAGGATGGCTAACACATACAGTGCATCAACAGATGGGCTATATTCTCTAACTGTACACCAGAAAGCCAGAGAAGGGTTTTTGAAAAAGCGGGCAGGAGATGTATGTACTACCGTGACCATATATGTGTATAGTACCTGCTGAAGCCGCGTTGATGCAGTGTGGTGTGGCAGCGCTGGGTAAGTTGTTGAATCCTGTGGTCCAGCTCAGAGTAGGAATCCTCATTATACTGCAGAGAACAGGGCTCCTGGACCTCCTCTACTACATCAGCCAGAGCTAAACCATACGCTGAGAGCACCCCACTGTATCTACACATAGAGAGATTAGATGCATGTAAACTAGGGTGTTTACTCGTTACTCAAGCGTATTTAAGGCTTTTTAATTGGCCTCGGTGTGAAGTCTTGTTGCCGATTGAGTTTCATTTCTAAGCCTGAATTCAAATATATTATTTGAATTTAATTCTTTGTCTGGTTTGTATGGTTTTAGACTTTTGCCTGGAATTTCTGACGTGGTCTTTGGATCTTCTCGAGTTAGATTTTTGGTCTTCTCGTTGATATCTGAATTAAAACCTGCAACAGTATTCCACTGGTGCCGGTCTGGTTTTACAGGAGCAGTTATAAACAATGATAGAATTAAACCAGTGCTTTATCACGATGGACTTCTTTAATTTAACTCCTGATTGAATTCATCAGCTAATTAGCAAATCCTTCAGCACAGGCCGGGGCAGAATCAATACTGGACCCTATACATACTATATTGTCAAAAGTATTCGTTCCCACAAAGTTGGGAGCATGAAATTGTCCAAAATCTCTTGGTCCGCTGAAGCATTAAGATTCCTTTCACTGGAACAAAGGGGCCGAGCCAAACTCGTGAAAAACACTCCCATACCATAATCCCTCCTCCACCAAACTTCACACTCGGCTCAATGCAGTCCAATAAGTACCCTTCTCCTGACAACCGGCAAACCCAGACTCATCCATTGGCTTGCCAGACTGAGAAGCGTGATTGGTCACTCCAGAGAACACGTCTCCACTACTCCACTGCGCTTGGTGGTCAGTACCAGTCTACATACTCTGACCATACAGTGTAGGTGTGTACTAACATGCCTAACAAGGCACTGACACTGCCGTGCAGGACGTACTTGTGTATGAAGACGGTTTTCATGCCTAAAGCTCGTGCAATGGCACAGGCATGCTGACCTCCGGCTCCTCCAAAACATGCCAACACGTGCTGAGATGTATCATGACCCTTTGCCTGTCGGAAGAGAGCACAACTTTACAGAAGCAACAGACTAGGGGTGTTCAAATGCATCTCAAGCTGAAGACTCAACTTCTTTGAATCTGTAAGAACTGCTAATAATTACAATGCATCAAAACAAGAACTATGAGCCAATATTTTTTCTATACATGACGGTGATACCTAAACATTTCTGAAATTTGGAAGCGGTAAACGTAGAAGCTGGGACTAAATTCAGCTGGAATAGCATTATATTTATTAGTAAGAAGTAACAAATGCAATACAATGAATGAAGACATTTAACATACATTCTGTTAAATAACTGCATCACCAAATATCAGTTCAACATCAGTTTCAGTTCATTCTAAACATCTGTCTGATGCCAACCATCTTAATACATAGCACCTCTTTTTATAGGGGCTCAAAAGCAATAGCTCAATTGGCTGCTCAGCTGTTTCATGGCCAGGTGTGTGCTATACCCTAATTATTTCACTAACAAGTAAGCAGATACAAGATCTATCATCATTTGAACTCAAAATGAATGCAAACACATCAAAGACATAGCAAAAACATTCGATTCTTGAGGCTTTTCCTCGTGAAGAAGAAACCTTTAACAGTCAACACTAGGGTAAACAAACAGGGCTTGCCTCAAAAACAGACCAGAGTTAAAACCCTTCTATTTCTGGAACAACATCTCACGGAGAGATAAGACAAAGATCAGGGTTACCACAATGGTATGAAAGACTATGAAAGAGTTTGGAAAGGGGAAACAACTGCAACTGCTCATGATCCCAAGTCCAAACCCTTAATAATCAAACCTCATGGAGGTAGTGTTATAGTGCGGGCTTGTATTGCTGCCAATCAAACTTGGTAAGTTTGTATTTATTGTTGATGTGGCTGTAGACAAAAGCAATACCTGCTCAGATTCAGACAAATGTTTGCTTCATAGCATAGATGACCCAAAGCATACTGCAAAAGCAACCCAAGACCTTTAAGGGATAAGAAAGTGGAACATTTTGTAAATCAGTCACCTAAACTCAATCCAGTCAAGCACACATTTCACTTACTAAAGCCAAGCTGAAGGTAAAACGCACCAGCAACAATCAGGAACCGAAGACAGCTGCTGCAGTTAAGGCCACTGAAGGAACTCAGAGTCTTGTGATGTCTTTTATACTTCAGGCAGTCGTTAATTGCAAAGGATTTGCATGTATTAAACATGACAATTGCTTGTTTGTGCAATAACTTTTGAGCCCCTAACATTGGTTCGGATGTAAATACTCTAGTTCAAGCTGATGGTCAGCACTCAGAGCATATGCATCATTTACTAAACTCAAATATCGTTCCGTCCCACGAAAAACATGCATCTCTGTCATTCAAACACGATAGCAGCCGTTAACACTGTGTGATGAACGGACCAATAGAAATGCTCCAAAGACGATTGTAAAAAATTCCGGTTCCATTGACTTACATTGAAAGTACAGACAGTTTTTGCCCTCTCCTTTAAAGTTGTCATTTTGGAGATACTTGTTTTTCATTGGACAGGAACGATATGCTAACAAGACTAATAAGAACTTTGTAGATGTTAAAAAAATGTATGGACCTGACTGCATAAGAGACAGCGTGATAAATTTACAGATTCGTTAATGTTTTACCTGCGTAAGTGCTCTGATTGGCCGACACATGGCCTCGTTTGCAACTCTGATGAATCCCATAGCCACCTCCTCCACGCTCATTTCTGAATGGCCACCTTTTGGCCCCTCAGTGTTTGACTGGCTAGCTCCATTAACACTGCGCTGTGATTGGTTGGTGGAGAGGAAGTGGTTGATGTCGTGGGTGAGCTGCTGAAACTGCCTCATTGTTTCCTCGGTGGACAGAGGCTCGTTCTCTCCGGGGCCAAAGATGTGAGGGAAGAAGTCCGGCAACAGACGTCCGAGAGCCAGGTTAGCGTCAGTGACTGTGAGAGGGCCCCCTATAGGATAGAAGATGTTATTGCACCAAACAAAGTATGGTGCCATGGATTTATGAAGCAGATTTCAGGAAGGTCATCATATATCTACGAGTAGACTAAGAAAACGTTCACAGTTTTAGCTTAAATTTATTTTTATTGATCTAAAAATCAATAAAATAGGTGATTAGAGCAGTCACAAGAAATTATACAATTATACAAATACAATAAAAAACTCAAATATGTAGAAATGTAACACTTTACTTTGGAGATTGTGTTTACAAACAACATGACTGATTGATGTAAACTAAAAAATCAAGCACACACCTGAAAGTTAAATAAGTCTGATGATTAACTAGTACTACTCTTATACCTTATAATACTATACAGAGTTGTTTGGGTTCATAATTGCTGTACATTGTTTTGTTTTACATGAAAGAACTAGCACAACCAAACACATCCCTAACGTTCTTACTGTTCAGTTCTGTAGATCTAATTGTAGCCTCTTATGACTGGTTCACACTACACGACTGTTTGAGTGGTCAGGTTTTTGTACTGTTCACACTACATGACTGGTTGAGCTGTAATGGCGAGTCTTTCAGTTGTTGTGGGTTTCACACTACATGACTGGTCGGCGACATGGGGTCACAAATTACACGACTTTCACCCTCACTGACTCTTTTGGCTGCGATCCAAACACATATTTTTGTCACGAGAACTAAATGTGAAAACTAGCGATAACACGTAGAACATACACAATTTCCAAACTGGACGTCGACAAACAAACAACACGAGTTGTCACTGTGCTGATCTGCAAAAAAGAAAAAAAAAGGTACGAAAATGGACCTGGGGCCAGCAGGGGCTGTTTGTTGTGCAGAGAGAGCCGGAGGTAAATATTTTATCAATGGATATGTGTAGCACCAAGCCGCAGAGAGATTGCGTGAATGGTGACGCGGTTCTCTCTCTATGCGATTCCATTGGCTGTAGCTGGACACTGCTGTTGACTCACAGTCGCCGACTGGCCTAGATATGAAACATGCTAGAGGTTGAGGTTGCGATTAGGATTAGTCGGCGAGCGTCTTTCAGCAGTTTACATTACATGACCGAGCGAACGCTGAGTTGCGATTTGTCTCCGAGCGGAGGTTTTTGTTGGCGATCTATAAAAAACAGTCAGCGACTAAAAACCAGGCTTGAATTGTGTAGTGTGAACAAGGCATAAGGTATTGAAATCACTTTTAAAGTTAATGTTTTTTCTGAGAAGAAACAGTTTATGTTTAGTTTCTTTAATGTAATTGTATCATAACAAATTCTGTGACTGTAGGTATTGTCGGTTCGATCCCCTGGACCTATCCGCTGTGGATAGGGCTGCCCAGCGCTCTGGACAAGTGTGCTCACCGCCCCCTAGTGTGTATGTACACTATTGTTTGTGTATGTAAGTGCTTCACTGCACAGATGGCTTAAATGTGGAGGTCAAATTCCGCTGTGCGCAAACAATTCTACTCTATTCTATTCTATTCTATTCACCGTATTTTGCCACACCCACTTTCAAGCGTGTGTTTGTTCCGCCTTTGTGTTAGAACTTCCGCTCAGCTAACCAAAATGAATACAGTTACATGGGAGGAGACCAGAGAGACAGTAAGAAGTTAAAATGGGACGACACTGTCTCATCCTAGGTTAATAACACAGTGGGTGGATGATATGAGAAGGTGGTCTGAGGTTAATAACACAGTGGGTGGGTGATATGAGAAGGTGGTCTGAGGTTAATAACACAGTGGGTGGGTGATATGAGAAGGTGGTCTGAGGTTAATAACACAGTGGGTGGGTGATATGAGAAGGTAGTCTGAGGTTAATAACACAGTGGGTGGGTGATATGAGAAGGTAGTCTGAGGTTAATAACACAGTGGGTGGGTGATATGAGAAGGTAGTCTGAGGTTAATAACACAGTGGGTGGGTGATATGAGAAGGTGGTCTGAGGTTAATAACACAGTGGGTGGATGATATGAAAAGGTGGTCTGAGGTTACCTACGGCGACATTTTTAATTACTCTGTACTCTCGGAAGGTGTAGACGGTTCAGCAATGAAAAACTATACAAGTACTGAAGCGTATCAGTACCTGCACAGTGGGAAGGTGGGCGTGTACTTCTACATAAAGACGGTGTGTTAATATTTCTGAAAGCCGGTTAAACCCAAGTCCAGCCAGCTGCCCGAGCCACTCTGCGTGGGTGTTAGTTACAGCCCAGATAGCCTAGCGCGGTGAACACTGATCAGAAAACAGTTACTTAACTCGCAAACACCCGATGGATAAGGATAAGGATGCTCTGGTGCTGGTTCTCCTCCACAGAATGGTAGGAACAGACATACGGAGGTTTGGGTGGATGTTTTAAATTTATCTCCTTCAGTCATAGGTCCTCTTCTTTGGAAGGCGGCCCCCCAACACTCTGATCTTTATGTGCTGTGTTCGTAACTCTGTTGTTCAAGCCAAGTTTTCCTCTTCTTCCAATTACTGTGACCACCTCTAACTGAACGTTATGCTATTCATTTTATATGTTTATTGCCGTTTTTCTTGTAATTAGTATCAATGTATTCGATGGGGGCACCGGAAGTTCTAACACAAAGTAAACAAAGATGGCAGCCCCTGTGTTGTCATGAAAAATAGCGTGAATACTATTCTATACTAGTACAATAAAATTAGCACTACAGTAAACTGACCTCAGCTCTGCTTCAGCTACACTTAAAAGACTGCAAATACTAAAAGAGAACTACTTCTAAACTCACATTTCTACTGGACTGTGAAAGTCCCTCTGCTAATTTTTAAAATTTAGAAGGTTCCCATGCAATTTCCTTTCCTTTCCTCTGTCCTAGTAATTCATAACTTTAGTTAGTTCTGCTGTGGATGTTATAATTATGTTTTATCATTTTGGTTTCGTTTTTTTTTTATTACAGTTAATAAGCGACTGAAAAAAGGTTTTTCATCTATTCAGGATCCACATGTGGACTCTTACAGAGTTCAGTTTTTTAATTAAAGTGTGGGTTTTCAGAAATTTTAATTAGTTTATGCAGAAACCTTCATTAGTCAGTGCTGCAGAATTACTGACAAACTGCTGTAAGCTGATAGTGCTGTTTACCTTTCCTATAGCAGGCAGGACCTGGGTGAGCACCGGCCGATTCGGGACCAACAACAAACATCCCTGACCTACAGAGAGAGAAAGAGAAACAGGTACAAAGCAAATTCTTTTTATTCGTTCTTTATGGGACCTCATTCAAAAAGCTGAGAGTGATTTTTTTTTAATTCAACGGTTGAGATGAAGTCACTCAAGAGTGTTTTCAGATAAAATGGTGAAGGGTAAAAAAGATTTTCTTCACAGTGGTGCTGAGATGAACCAGGGACGGTAATGTCTACACATCTGAAATAAACAGTGAACCTACACTGTGGCTTTTGAGTTTTACATGCAACATTGACGATGGTAAAGTAATGATCAACCTAGGAAAGGTTTTTTTGGGGGCCATTTTTGGGGACTGTTTTGTTGTACCTGCATTAATGGATTTCAAAACAAACAAAAAAGAAATAAATAAACATTCGACTAACATACATGTTGGTGTGCTGTACTGCTTGAGATTTGACAGCTGATTTCCAGTGCAGTTCTTAAAACTGCAGAAATAGTGTGAGACAATCATTAAGGAGACGGAATGTCCTCTGACCATGATGTTAATGTGTGCAAGGAAGACAGTGTGTCCATCTTTCTGTAACAGACTGTTACTGAATTTCGGCTCACTGAATTTTTGTAGACGCTTCTCCTAAAAGACAGCAGAGATGTAACCTATAAGAGTGCCCTTAACAGTGAGTCCTAACAAGATTATTGTTCATATTATATATTTCATATATTCAATATTTCATATTGTTCATATTGTTCATATTGTTGCTGTCGGATAAAAATCTCCCATTTTCGATAGCGTAAGTATAGTATATCGTCGCTGTCCAATGAAAAATGAGTCCAAAATTGCAACTTTACAGAAGAGAACAAAAACATACTTTACTTTCTATGTAAATCAATGGAACCAGAATTTTTTCCAAGCTGTTTTGGAGCACTTCTTATGGTCCATTCATCATGAAATTTTCACACAATGTAAACAACCATAGGCGTGTTCAAATGATATAGAAAACCCCAAAAAGTGGTGATACGTGTTTTTCATTGGACAGCGACGATATACTTATAACCCTGTAATAACACTTACACTTGACCGAGATAGACCTTGCATATTGTTTAAAATTGAGTTCTTAAGTAAAACTGAATGTAATGCTAATTAGTCTATTAGTGTGTTAATCTTCGGACAGGCTATTATCCAGCATGCTTTCATTTATTCTCAGTAACAAATAAAAATGCCAGCATGTTGGCTGGCGAACTACTGGTCAATCATTACTACTAATCATTACTACTAAAAAAACCACACTGAGTAAAAAATTTTTTTTTTTTGTTTTTAAAATGACGGTTAAAAAGTTGCTGTCCTTTTTTTGTGCTGCATTCTATAAAATGTAAAACTATTTTAAAACAGAAAATAAAATCTAAAAAAAAATAAAAAACTTGCAATGTAAATTAATTAATCGTTCCATTTCACTAAGGTGAGGCTGGCATGTTTTGACAAAAATATTGATCCAATTTGTGATAGATGCCACCAAGCTCCAGTAAATCACCTGCATTCTTTCTGGTTCTGCCCCTTATTACAGCAGTTTTGGGCTAAGGTTTTCCAAACATTCTCGGACATGTTTGACTGTTGTTTCGAGCCCAATGTTTTTATTGCCTTACTCAGCGTCCTCCCCTCACTATGCCCATTTCAAACAGCATTTGGGGACGATTTTGTTTCACCTGCCACTCTTCTGGCCAGAAAACGTATTCTCCTGAAATGGAAGTCCCCTGATCCTCCCTCACATTCTATGTGGATACAGGAATTGTGTAGTGTTGTGAAATTAGAAATGTTAAGGTGCATTAAATGTAATTCTACACAGAGATTTTGTAAAACCTGGAACCCCTTTTTCCGCTATTTAAAGAATTTATCCTTTCTAGACTTCCCATAAGATCTTTATTGAATTAATATAACACTGTGGTATGTTATTTCCCATTTCCTCAACGATGACAGCTGCTTACTGTGAACTTTAAATGTTCCAACTATTTTTATTTATTTATTTATTTTTTTTTTAACTTTATTTGTATTTTATTTTATCTTGTGTGTTTTGTTTTTTTTTACTTATTTGTTTATTTCTATTACTTTCTTGTATTTGTATATATTTGCTAAAACCCTAATAAACAGATTGTTAAAATAAATAAATAAATAAATAAATAAAAATATATAAAACTGATACTTACTAAAAGTAAAACAAAAAAAATAATTACATGGTGACACAAACTGAAAGAAACTCAGCAATTTAGAAAAATTACAATAACATATAATATATATTGTTCAGATCAAAAAGTGTGAACTGTGTAGTGTTGAATGAAAATTGCTGCCATGGTATTTTTACCATACCGCCCACCTTGTTGTTAAACTACTATTTTCTCTACTACTGTGTTCAGCTCTAATTTGTTTGTGTATGTGTAGTACCTGAAGAACAAGCGCGAGCCTCCTCCTGCTGCGACCGTGTTGATATCCAGCTGAGGAGCCTGCAGTGTGACTCCAGCTGTGGTAGCTTCAAACACATGTTCATACTGGCCGGCATAGCGGCTAACATCTGTAGACGTACCTACACACAAAAGAACGAAAGCTTAATCCGGCCGTGCTTTCAAAGCTGAACAGGTTTTACAGAAAGCTGGTAAAATCCCTTTCCCACAATGAGACTTGGAGTGCACATTTGAGAACAATGTTTGGAGAAAATACTCAAACCTTTTCCTTTAATAGTAGACATAAGCTAATTCCGTATAATAGCATTCATCGAATATATTTCACTCCTGATAGGCTACATCAAATGAACAATGACTGTTCAAGGTATTGACCCAGATGTAAATTGGGGGTTGGAACTCTGTTACATATGCTTTGGTCTTGCCCTGACCTGGAAGGATATTGGAGGGATGTCTTAAAAGTTAAAGTGGATTTACCCCACTCATCAAGACTTGCCCTGATAGGAGATGAATATGAGTTACTAGAACAGACAGGGGTGAATTTTAGATTTATTAAGATGGCACTCCTTGCTGCTAAAAAATGCATCACTACTAGATGGAAATCATCTGAACCTCACAGCCTTTCTATGTGGATAAGAGAGATATCTTCCTATATCCCTTTAGAGAAAATACTATTTAATTTGAGAGAAAAAAAAACATACTGTTTGAGAATTGCTGGAGAGAATTTCTGGTATACCTTGAATCCAGGACAATACGGATATCCTCCTATTGGCCTTTGGAAGGAATTTACAGTATTTGTGGGCTCTTCCTAGGGAGTTGAGTGGGGGTTATTAATGTGTACTGAGATCCTTATATGTCGACAAATAATGAATAAATATATTGATAAAAAAAATCCTATTTCCACGAGAAAGTCTAGTATAAATCTCTTATTACTACGATTATACTGCTCCGAATATAGTGTGCTAGCGTAGTATGCCTGTAGAGATCTCTCCACAATGTTTCCCATCATTCTAAAGGAAATAGACAAATAGAGGCTTAGCTAGCTCACAATGCTAAAATATTAATATTTTAAAAAAAGAAAAAAAAAACATACTCTTTTGAGAATTGCTAGAGGGAATTTCTGTTATACCTTGAATCCAGGACTATACGGATATCCTCAAGTAATTGACTTTTGGATGGAGTTTACAGGTTTTGTGTTATGTACCTACCTCTGTGCTAGACCTGTGCTCTGTTGTCTTTTTGTGTGCTTGTTTGTTTGTTTTTTGTTTTGTTTTATGTTTGTGGGCTCTTCCTAGGGGTGGGGTGGGAGGTATTGATGTGTACCGAGATCCTCATATATCACTACATTGTAATAAGACAGATAACTAATAAATATATTGATAAAATATCCCATTTCCACAAGAAAGTCTAGACTAAAACTCTTGATTGAACTGCTCCAAATATAATGTGCTAGTGTAGCATGCCTGTAGAGATCTCTCCACAACCGTTCCCATCATTCTAATAGAAATAGACAAATAGAAGCTTAGCTAGCTCACAACGCTAAAACATTAATATCCAAAAAAGTACTCAAGTACACAACAACAAAAATAAACACCCAATCTATCCTAGCTTTGATCTTACATACACATACAAAATAACACCATTTGAAATGAGTAACAATCAAAATTCTGTATTTACACAGAAATCTAGGCTTCAGTTCTTCAGTTTTTAATAAGGCTGAATGGGATTTTTGGGGGTTACAGCCACTTCAATAATTATAAATGAGCGAATATTTTTATGAATAGGCTGTGCAGCTTGTGAACATTTTTAGAAATTGTTTGTAGTCTAAAGTTTCTCCAGCAAGGAGTTGCCGGAAATCTGTAACAGCTCATGAATGCACTTGTTTGCAGTAACGTTTTGAAAAACAACAGACGAAGTAGTTTTTAAAGGTGTTGGGTTACATAGTATTATAATATTATTATAAACTATTAGTTATCACTGAATGATTAAACAACAACACTAGTATTGTTGATGTATCGCCCAGCACTAGTTCCATACCTGGCTTTGAACAATCTTATCCTATCCCATCATCTTCCAAACTTTTCCTCACACCCATTTCCTTCCATCCCATTGTTTTGCGCTCCCCCCAGCGATGCACTGCAACCTCAAACATTTTAATCCACAACCCACAAGGGAGGGGTTTCTAAGTGGACAGGGACTGTCCATTGATACCTTAGTCTTTAAAATTGGTCATTGCTAATTCTCTCACCTCCCATGTCAAATCCAATAACAGGCTTGTTTTCAGTGGAGTTGTAGGAAGTGACGGCGTATCCCACCACTCCTCCGGCAGGACCAGACAGAATCGCCCGCGAGCCACTGAACTGCTCCATAGGGGTGAGACCCCCGTCAGACTGCATGAACAACACATCCACATCCTCACACACAAACACACACACACACAGAGAAATAAGAACATTTTAACCTCTTAAACTCTGGGCTTATTACTCTCACACCCAAATGAGTTGGGGGTCACTAGGCAGGTGGTCTTCTCCAGTGAGGTCCAGATTTTAAAAATAAATGGAAAAATGGAAAAAATGCGGCAATATGAATTTTAACTACACAGTATTTAAACATTAGAAAAAGTTATCCATATTTATTTTTTCCATTTATATAAATAAGTAAATAACATATACACACAGTTATCATGTGTTCTCTTATTGCAACAGCTACTAATAATTATTATTGATATTGATGTAGTTACAGTTTTAGTAGCACTACAAGTAGTAGCACCAGTACAAATTCACATACCCAGTAGCCTTATTATTGTAGAGTTTCTGCAAGTGAAGTGATCGAAAACTATGAACAGTTTATTTAAGTTCTCAGTGGATCTGATTGAAAAACAAAAGAATATCCTTCATTTATCACCTAATTCTGCAACTCTGTATCTACCACTGTTATATGGATGAATCTCCAAAGGCCGATTTAGACTAGTCCTAAACTCACTCGCAACTTGTCTCTGACTATCCATCAACTGATACACAACTTGTCTCAGACTAGCCTTTAACTGACTCGCAACTTGTCTGACTATCCCTCAGCTGATACACAGCTTGTCTCAGACTAGCCTTTAACTGACTCGCAACTTGTCTGACTATCCCTCAGCTGATACACAACTTGTCTCAGACTAGCCTTTAACTGACTCACAACTTGTCTGACTATCCCTCAGCTGATACACAACTTGTCTCAGACTAGCCTTTAACTGACTCACAACTTGTCTCTGACTATCCCTCAGCTGATACACAACTTGTCTCAGACTAGCCTTTAACTGACTCACAACTTGTCTCTGACAATCCCTCAGCTGATACACAACTTGTCTCAGACTAGCCTTTAACTGACTCGCAACTTGTCTGACTATCCCTCAGCTGATACACAACTTGTTTCAGACTAGCCTTTAACTGACTCACAACTTGTCTCTGACTATCCCTCAGCTGACGCACAACTTGTCTCAGACTACCCTTTAACTGACTCACAACTTGTCTCTGACTATCCCTCAGCTGATACACAACTTGTCTCAGACTAGCCTTTAACTGACTCGCAACTTGTCTGACTATCCCTCAGCTGATACACAACTTGTCTCAGACTAGCCTTTAACTGACTCGCAACTTGTCTCTGACTATCCCTCAGCTGATACACAACTTGTCTCAGACTAGCCTTTAACTGACTCGCAACTTGTCTCTGACTATCCCTCAGCTGATACACAACTTGTCTCAGACTACCCTTCAACTGACTTGCAACTTGTCTCTGACTATCCCTCAGCTGATACACAACTTGTCTCAGACTACCCTTCAACTGACTTGCAACTTGTCTCTGACTGTCCCTCAGCTGATACACAACTTGTCTCAGACTACCCTTCAACTGACTTGCAACTTGTCTCTGACTGTCCCTCAGCTGATACACAACTTGTCTCAGACTAGCCTTTAACTGACTCGCAACTTGTCTCTGACTATCCCTCAGCTGATACACAACTTGTCTCAGACTACCCTTTAACTGACTCACAACTTGTCTCTGACTATCCCTCAGCTGACGCACAACTTGTCTCAGACTAGCCTTTAACTGACTCGCAACTTGTCTCTGACTATCCCTCAGCTGATACACAACTTGTCTCAGACTAGCCTTTAACTGACTCGCAACTTGTCTCTGACTATCCCTCAGCTGATACACAACTTGTCTCAGACTACCCTTCAACTGACTTGCAACTTGTCTCTGACTATCCCTCAGCTGATACACAACTTGTCTCAGACTACCCTTCAACTGACTTGCAACTTGTCTCTGACTGTCCCTCAGCTGATACACAACTTGTCTCAGACTACCCTTCAACTGACTTGCAACTTGTCTCTGACTGTCCCTCAGCTGATACACAACTTGTCTCAGACTAGCCTTTAACTGACTCGCAACTTGTCTCTGACTATCCCTCAGCTGATACACAACTTGTCTCAGACTACCCTTTAACTGACTCACAACTTGTCTCTGACTATCCCTCAGCTGACGCACAACTTGTCTGAGACTAACCCTTAACTGACACAGAAGTAAACCAGACTACTCATAGACTCGCAACTCAACTTTGACTAGCCATTAACCGACTCGCAACTCGACTCAGACTAGCTATTAACCAACTTGCAACTAGACTCAGACTAGCTATTAACCAACTTGCAACTAGACTCAGACTAGCCATTAACCGACTCGCAACTCGACTGAGACTAGCCATTAACCGACTCACAACTCAACTCAGACAAGCCATTAACCGACTCGCAACTTGACTGAGACTAGCCAATAACCGACTCACAACTTGGCTCAGACTAGCCCTTCATTTGTCTGAGAAGCCACCACAGTGAGCAAATCAGCCCATCTATTGTATATGCAGTGTTTAGCCACAAAAAAACTTTTCCATGAACTGAAATGCATGATACGATCAGTCAATAGAAATGTAGTGCACTTAATGTACTTAACGTACTTAACGTATAGCTAAAAACAAATAATATAAATGACTAAAAAAAACATCAGACTTTAATTATGGTTATTTACTGTATTTCACAAAATATGAAATCATTTCCTAAAGATGTGGAATCAAATCAAACTGCTGTGAGGTTGCAGAATTGCAGACGGACTCACTTTCAGCCCCCCCTTGAAGCCTGTTGTAAATCCGTTGAGGTACTGGTGTATTTTGGGTGTGAGGTAAGCATCTGCGCACACTGTGTACCCACGAGGCACCGCCCTGATCATGGGCATCACCTCACTGGACAGCGACACCTGAGTGAAGCCGAGTCGCCGTGCTAACGATCCCACAGCCTTCTCGTGGGCGGGCCATCTGAAAAAAACAGAAAAACCCCACGTGTGCAAATATTCGACAATTATCCTGCAAGACATAAATGTAGCTTTGATGATCACAATATCAATGATTATCCAAATCAACACAATCTTTCAATACTGATAATGGGCGAGGTATTTCCAATCAAACTATTATTTCTGAAAATACTATTTAAACCATTTATTACTTTGTACACTGAAGGCTGCTGTCTGCTTTTTACTCTTCAGACGGAGAGGGAGAAGAAGTCTAGCCATTCACTCAAGACAGCACAAACCAGCGAGACAGTAAGCAGAGTGTTATCTATATCAGTGTTAAAAGGTCTGAAAGGTTTTCAGTAGGGCTTCAGCTATCAATTATTTTAGTAATTAAGTATTCTACCTGTTATTTTGATTTCAGAGGTATTTTATGCATCGCTGTGAAGAAAAAGGGTGTGTAAGGGGTGTATGTACTTGTCAGTGTGTGTATGTGATCAAAACGATAATGTGAATGAAGCTCAGGCTTTTATTTTCGGTGGTTATGTTTTAATTTACATACATAATAACTCTGAATCAGGTGTGTTAAACTCCAAAAGCCTCCAAAGTGTTGTGGGTTATTATTTAACACCTGAAACTGTACTAACATGTATGAGTGCAGCAGCAGCACAGCCAGGCTGGTGATCCCTCTGGACAAAACTGCCTTCAAATCTTTCTCCACACGATGCAAATCCAGCTCCTGCCAAACCTCCAAACTGTCCCCTGTACTGCCTGAGAGAGAGAGAGAGAGAGAGAGAGAGAGAGAGAGAGAGAGAGAGAGAGAGAGAGAGAGAGAGATTTGAGCTATGACAGATTGTTTAGCTTTTTAGCTCAATAACAATTATGCAGCTATTGTCAGAAGCACAGCTTCTAGGCTAGCTCACTAGCTGAGCCTCTAACAGTGACTAAATTAGGATGTCTGATAATACTAAGGAGCAACAGCTTCGATAACAAGCTGCTGCTGCTGCAGTCCCTGCTGTGTGTTTTCACTCATACAGCCTTTATCATGAAGCTCTTCAGCATCACACCTACCAGTTTTTCAAAAGTGCACTTTCTCCATCTTATTAAATCTCTAATGTGTAAATGTTATTTCTGTTATTTCTTCTTGTGGGCTGTTTGAGTAGTTTGCGTGTGGGGGTCTGCTTTTACATGCTCATCCTAAATGAATCAGTTTAATGAAAATGGTTTAAAATGGTTTTAAAGCTTATAGACAAAATAAAGGGTTGGTAAGAAGAGAATGAGCGGTGTAGTGTCATATCGTCTCAACCGACTCGCTTCTCGACTTAGACTAGCCCTCAACTGACTCGCAACTCGACTCAGACTAGCCCTCAACTTGACTCAGACTAGCCCTCAACCGATTCTCAACTCGACTCAGACTAGCCCTCAACCGATTCTCAACTCGACTCAGACTAGCCCTCAACCATCTTGAAACTTGACTCAGACTAGCCGTTAACTGACTCTTAACTCGACTCAGACTAGCCATTAACTGACTCTCAACTCGATTCAGACTAGCTATTAAGCGATATGCAATGCGACTCAAAATAGCCCTCAACCGACTCTCGACTCAGACTAGCCCTCAGCCGATTCTCAACTCGACTCAGACTAGCCCTCAACTCGGCTCAGACTAGCCCTCAACCGACTCTCGACTCAGACTAGCCCTCAACCGACTCTCGACTCAGACTAGCCCTCAACCGACTCTCGACTCAGACTAGCCCTCAACTCGGCTCAGACTAGCCCTCAACCGACTCTCGACTCAGACTAGCCCTCAACCGACTCTCGACTCAGACTAGTCTTCAACCGATTCTCAACTCGACTCAGACTAGCCCTCAACCGTCTTGTAACTTGACTCAGACTAGCCGTTAACTGACTCTCAACTCGACTCAGACTAGCCCTTAACTGACTCTCAACTCGACTCAGACTAGCCCTCAACCGACTCTCCACTCGACTCAGACTAGCCCTCAACCGACTCTCAACTCGACTCAGACTAGCCCTCAACCGACTCTCAACTCGACTCAGACTAGCCATTATCCGACTCTCAACTCGACTCAGACTAGCCATTATCCGACTCTCAACTCGACTCAGACTAGCCATTATCCGACTCTCCACTCGACTCAGACTAGCCATTATCCGACTCTCGACTCAGACTAGCCATTATCCGACTCTCAACTCAGACTAGCCATTATCCGATTCTCAACTCGACTCAGACTAGCCATTATCCGACTCTCAACTCGACTCAGACTAGCCATTATCCGACTCTCGACTCAGACTAGCCATTATCCGACTCTCAACTCGACTCAGACTAGCCATTATCCGACTCTCAACTCGACTCAGACTAGCCATTATCCGATTCTCAACTCGACTCAGACTAGCCATTATCCGAATCACAGTTCAACTAAGACTAGCCATTATCCGACTCTCAACTCGACTCAGACTAGCCATTATCCGACTCTCAACTCGACTCAGACTAGCCATTATCCGAATCACAGTTCAACTAAGACTAGACGTTAACCTAAGTTAATTTCTTCATCATTCTTGCAAAGGTTGACTAAATATAAGAAAGAAAAAGAAACAAAGCATGACTGACTCTTTTTTTGTCCTCATCAGGTTTTCCCAACATACAGCCTTTACTACCCCAGACCAATTCCAGCTGAGGCAATAATGCGAAGTACCCAGAGGAGTGTGCACTGCAGTTCATTCTGTGTACATAATAAAGCAGATTTCGCTAAATCACTATAAACAATTTGAGAATAAATTCATGGCCAAAAACACACCCAAAAGAACACACTCACACCTCAGACCCTTGAGACTTGCCTTGGACATAAAGTGACTTGTGATCACTGGTAGCAGTAAAGTAAATATTTAACTAAGGCATGTTAACCACTCAGGTTATGTGCTACAGTGTAAAAACCCTTTTAGTTGAGTGGACTCCAGATTTCACACTGCTGAGTGGTTTATTGACATCGGGCCAAATCACATGTACACAAAGACAGTAAACAGTTTTTCTACTTTCTCAGTGAATGTGAATCTGAATCAGGCTAATATGTAAAATCAGTAATCTACAGAAGCTGTAAATCACCAACCTGTAAAAGCTTGCTTTACAATTGCAAGCTAACTGTAAAAACTGTAAAAATAAAACAAAAAATCTGTAAAAAAGGTTCTGCTGTGTATTAAGTAGTTGGGGTGTGTTGCCACTTGGCCGATTTGATTCCACAAAAACTAATCATGATGCAGCCATTGTGTTTGTGTGGGTCATTAAACCAAGCGGGGACGGCGCCTTTCAAACCAGGTTTCTGCAGGTCTGTCACAGGACCCACATTAACAAGTGGACAATGTTTTTAAAAACAGCTCTGTGAGACACAGCTAACTTCTTGGAAGTTTTTAAAACTGTGGACACTCGTTGTCCACTCCGTTAGACACAGCTAACTTCTTGGACAGTTATAAAACTGTGGACACTCATTGTCCACTCCGTTAGACACAGCTAACTTCTTGGACAGTTATAAAACTGTGGACACTCATTGTCCACTCCGTTAGACACAGCTAACTTCTTGAAAGTTTATAAAACTGTGGACACTCATTGTCCACTCTGTTAGACCCAGCTAACTTCTTAAAAGTTTATAAAACTGTGGACACTCATTGTCCACTCTGTTAGACACAGCTAACTTCTTAAAAGTTTATAAAACTGTGGACACGCATTGTCCACTCTGTTAGACACAGCTAACTTCTTGGAAGTTTTTAAAACTGTGGACACTCGTTGTCCACTCTGTTAGACACAGCTAACTTCTTGAAAGTTTATAAAACTGTGGACACTCATTGTCCACTCTGTTAGACACAGCTAACTTCTTGGAAGTTTTTAAAACTGTGGACACTCACTGTCCACTCCGTTAGACACAGCTAACTTCTTGGACAGTTATAAAACTGTGGACACTCATTGTCCACTCCGTTAGACACAGCTAACTTCTTGAAAGTTTATAAAACTGTGGACACTCATTGTCCACTCTGTTAGACCCAGCTAACTTCTTAAAAGTTTATAAAACTGTGGACACGCATTGTCCACTCTGTTAGACACAGCTAACTTCTTGGAAGTTTTTAAAACCGTGGACACTCATTGTCCACTCCGTTAGACACAGCTAACTTCTTGAAAGTTTATAAAACTGTGGACACTCATTGTCCACTCTGTTAGACACAGCTAACTTCTTGAACGTTTATAAAACTGTGGACACTCATTGTCCACTCTGTTAGACACAGCTAACTTCTTGAACGTTTATAAAACTGTGGACACTCATTGTCCACTCCGTTAGACACAGCTAACTTCTTGAACGTTTATAAAACTGTGGACACTCATTGTCCACTCTGTTAGACACAGCTAACTTCTTGAACGTTTATAAAACTGTGGACACTCATTGTCCACTCTGTTAGACACAGCTAACTTCTTGAACGTTTATAAAACTGTGGACACTCATTGTCCACTCCGTTAGACACAGATAACTTCTTGTCAGAGACAAAGGCAACATCTCATCAACACTTCTGCTGATGCACAATTTGTGTCATACTTTATCAGCAGTCAAGTTCTGACCACATACTCACTGTAGGTTGGATATTTCCAGTATTGGACAAACTCAATCTAGCAAAGGACACCCCTCCTAATTATTCTGCAACATCAGCATAACAACTTAGCACCAAGAAAAGGGGTTCCATGGCTGAACAGCTGCACACAAGCCTAAGATCACTATGCACAATGCCAAGCGTTGGCTGGTGTGGTGTAAAGCACCACTGCTGGACTCTGGAGCAGAGGAAACGTGTTCTGAAGTGACGAATCAGACTTCACTGCCTGGCAATCTGATGGACGAATCTGGTTTTGGCGGATGCCAGAAGAACACTATCTACTGGAATGCAGCAAGCTCCAAAAAGACAAGGATTCATGGGACTGGTTTAGAGGAGACCTCAACCCCAATGAACACCTTTTGGATGGACCAAAAGCAGACTCACTTCTGCACTAGTGGTCAGCGATGTATATCTGTTATTAAGTGTTGTTGAACCACCTGTAGTGTAAAGTCCAGAAGCAGTCAGTGCAACCAAAAGCCTGAACAAGGACAAACACTGAGATACTGATATAGTAAATGTGGGTTGCGTCTTTATTCCAGTCTCAATATTCCTTCATAAGTGGTCACTGGAGATGAAGTTGAGACCCTTGACCATACATCATACTGTCTAAAGTGTTTGTTCTATATAACATGAGTATAAATCTTTACCTGTTACTATACGCTTGGGCTCCTTCCTGGGCAGCTCGCAACCGTCTCGTCTCAGTACAACTCTCTCATCCACTTCGATTACCTCTTCATAAAGTACCTCAGGCATTCGTACCTCCTGCGATGCGAATACAAAAGGCAATAGCCCTTTAGATTTGTTTGAACAGAGGAATAAACCAAAAGAAACTAGAAAAACTATGTAATGATACCTTTATTGCAGTGTTTACTGCAGAGCAGCTCTTAAAGCTATAATATAAGATTTGGAGACAACTCTGGCAGAAAAGCATAACTGTACACAATGTGTGGTAGAAATATATGCAAATATTCAAAGAGAACTTGGTGAAAATTTATTGAAGGATGTGTCTTCTGAGGATGGAAGTGATTTTTTTTTATTATCGTTGTCTGGAAGCAACATCAGCACAAAAACTGAGAGTACTTAAAGCAACTTTTCCTGATCAACAGATGCTCTCGAGCCTAATATCACTATGTGTGGTGCCAAGTGTCGGCTGGAGTGGTGTAAAGCATGCCACTACTGAAGAATCGCACTTCACCGTCTGGCAGTCTTATGGATGAATCAGAGTTTGGCCGGTACTACCTACTGTTATGAAAAGTGCCAACAGCAGTGTTTGGTGGAGGAGGGATAATGGTCAGGGACTGTTTTTAATTTGGAGACAAGTCTGACAGAAACGTGTACTAACAAGCCACATTTAGAGGATTCTCAAAGAGAACCATCTACAATCATCAAATCTTTAGTATAATGTTGGATCTGAGACCTATACATTGAGATGGACCTTAATTGTGAGCCTGTGTGTGTGATGTTAACAGTAAAATATATAATGTAACTACAGAAGTACACACACAACATATTGTTTGTTTTTATTTGTTCTCCTATTCTGTTCATAATAATAATCATAATAATGATAATAATAATAATAATAACAATAATAATAATAATAATAATACATGGCATTGGGCATAAATTACAGTTTTCCTCAATTGCTAAAACACAATGTCTGAAACCTTGTTCCATTTTCTTAATACATTAAACACAAAATCTCATCTTCAAGCTAGGGCTGCAGCTAATGATTAATTTCTTAATCAATTAATCTTTTTTTTTCGATTAGTCGCTTAATGTAACGACTAATTTTTAGATTTAGGAATTGATGACCCTGTGCTGTGGGGGGTGGAGCTCAGAAGCACAAGGAAAATGCATGGCCATTCTAGGCTTAATGTATTAAAGGGTATCTTAAACGCAGGTGATCTATAAATGGTTAAATACTAAAAGTTTATGCACAAATGATACATAGCCTTACACACCCACGAAATATGCACACACAATATGCAAATCAACGTGTCGCCTCACCCTACTTCAAGCAGCATTTACAAAACCTTCGACTCCTCTTGCAAAATTAAACTTTCGCCTCAAAATAGATTTACCTATTCTTAAAACCAAAGACTGCTCTCAAATCATAAACAAAGCCAACAAAATGATATACACCATTAAGCTGTCAGTAAACAATAAACCAAAAAACAAAAAACACACTGTCCAAAACATTTTTAATCAAAACAAACTTCATATTTTTCTATCATTGGCTTTTGATTAACAAAATCGATAGATCACAGTAGCTCAACTGCAACTTCGTTGATATGAACCTACAACCATCAAAATCTATTGAGCAGTCAGCACTGTAAACAAATGGACTGTTCAGAGTCATACAATTTGTTTATTGTCGGTACTGCAGAATACAATAGGATTTCTAAATCCTAAATTTCCTGTTTACTCTCTAAACTGGCTTATATAGGTTTTCACATCATTTAAAACAAGTGAAATCAATTTTGAGTGGTTATATTTAAGCAGTTATTGTAGTTAGCATTTGTATTGATCTGCAGACCTGTATTCACCGTGTGAAATGTTTTAATGTACTGACAACAGATTTAACAATTAGCTAAATGAGTTTAGGCAACTGGGAACGCTGTTCGGCCATTGGGATTCAGTGTTTCAGCAGCTGTAAACTGTAAACAAAAATGATGGTAGCCTTCGCGCTTATAAAGGGAAACGTTATCATAACACAAACTGTTTACTGCACTGAACGTAGGACTCACTCACCAGGTCAAACAGGTTGGGTCTGGCCTGAGTGCCGATGTGCAGCAAGTCTCTGAATCCACGCGTCACCAGCAGGGCTGTCTGCTCACCCTGGCGCTCCAGCAGTGCGTTGGTGGCCACTGTGGTGCCCATTCTGATCCAGCCAATCAGAGACGAGTCCAGAGGCTGGTCTCGCAGGAAACTGCACCCTGTTTCCTGTTGGTGAAGTTGTCAAAAAGGTCTCCAGGTCAATCATGTGATAGCACAGTGTGCTGTGGTGGCATGCATCAATATGGCTGCCGATTCAGGAGATCATCCGGATACCATTCTTCTACTACTCAATGCCTACTGAGTATTCGGACATACTAGCCATGCTCGCCTACTGATTTCGCCTGCTGTGTAGTAGGCAAGTAGGCGTTTTCGGATGCAGCCTATGTCTTGCTCCACCTTTCCTTACACTCCTCTCCATCCTTTACTTTCTACTAAAAATCATATTCCATATATATGGCTACCTCAGTTAGTCAGGCTCAGCAGCAAGAGCAGACTTCTTGTGTTTTCCAACACGTTCGATTGTAGACAGTTGAACATTGTGTGCTGAAATTTTGAGTGGCTGAACTGCTTTTACAACTGTGTGTAGTGGATCAACAACGTGGAACACAAAAATATTATTGTAATTATAACTGGTGATCGCTTACTGCTCTGTTGGTAAATCTTTGCAATTATGAAATTCACAAATTCTAGTCCAGTCCAGTCTCTCTCACCTGTTCCAGTATGCGGCGAATGCCCTCGGTAGGGGCATCTCTGTAGTTTTGGGGGTCGTGGGAGAGCAGCTTGAGGACCCGCTCTCGACCATCCGGCAGACGAGCAAAAACATCAGTGAAGGTTCCTCCGCGGTCGATGGCAAAATCAAACTTCCCGCTGGTCTCAGCCATACTGCTAAAAGGAACGACGAGAAAGAGGAAAGATGTGAAGAGTTATTATTCAACTTAAACGTGGTCTGACACTTACTTGCTAACATTCCTTACTTTGGCCTCCATGTTTTGGCCTAACCTCATTTTTCTGAATGGACTGGTAAATACTAATTGGGTAGTAAAGCCTATTAAGGTATTGGCATAAGTATTTTCATATTATTGTCATTCAAAGTGGTGTTATTATCAACAACTTCAAGTCAGAACTGTTCACAATGGCAGTGAATGGAACCAGACGTCTGCAGCGTTTTATGCCTCTAAAAGCAACCTCACAAAAAGTTATGGCATAAAATGGTTACAACTACATTAATCACTTTTTATGACAGTCCTGAGAAGGTTTTGGTTTAAACATGCTTTTAAATTGCATCCATGGCAAAGAGCTACTCAGGAGACGAGTGTTGGGTCACTGGTGGTTTAAATAAACTGTTGTGTAGACATTGCGGTTCCTATCATCATCACTGTAAATATGAGGGCTGTGCATTGGCAAGACCCTGGCCATACAATATGTAGCGTGATACAGCGGTCACGATTTAATTTAATGTGATATTGCAAGTGATATATTGCGATTTACAATAGCATTGCACCCTTGTGCTGCTTGTTAATGTTGGAGTGGAGATGAAAATTGGAGCTGAAAAAACAGAGGTTTAAACAACACACAATGATTCACTGTCTGCCAGGAATCTGTTTATCGATACTGTGTTTTTGAGAATCACGAGACATAATATCCCGCTATTCAATATTTCGATATTTACTTATACCCCTAGTAAATACATCACATTAAATCGTGACCATAGTATCACGCTATATACTGTATCACCAGGTTCTGGCCAATACATAGCCCTAGTTCTAAGTAAGAAAAGTCCAGGTGGCAGAAAAGCCAATCCTTTAAGCCTCAAATGGACATCAGCTAAACACACTTCTGCTGCCAAAAGAATACTTGAAGGAGAACTCCACGCTTTTTTATATATATATCTGCATAATTATATGGTATTGTGTAAACAAAGCCATTCAGAGTGGTTTGGTGTGAAACGCTCTGTTCTAGAGAAACTCCCGCCTCACAAAAAGGCATTGCATGAAAGGGTTAGATATATGCTGTCTGATGTCTGTGTGACAGTTTTATGATACAGTTTCAATTTTATTTTTAACCTGTGTATTTTAATCCAATCCATTTATGATGAAGGGATGCACGAAGGGTGTTGCAAGGCAGAACAGCCCAGACAAAACAAATTCACATTAATTTTACCATCAGCAACATTACATTTACGTGTCATAAGCACATGTACGTATAGTGGTGGTTTTGAACTGGGAATAAAATGATATGTGCTATATGTGCGTTACAGACCCCTGGTTCCTATCACCACCAGTCACTGTAAACACATGAGAGTCCGTACGTTTCTCCACAATGAACGACTCATGTCCAACTCGTGTGAATAACTTTGTTGACTTCTCAAGGACTGAATTAGTCAGACATTTAAACATGTAAAATATTGGTGGAGTCCCCCTTTAAGACAGAGTAAACGGCTTTCTGAACACCAGGCTGTAGTGGATGCTAACAATTTAGCATTCAGGTACCGTTACGGCTTTCGGGGTTTCTGAACATTTGCATTTGAATTAAGAAACAAAACAAGGTGGTCATAAATAAATATGGTCATTAACAACCACAACGACCCCTCGACACCATTTAAGGTGGAACAGAGAAATTCGAACAAGAAGCTAATTTCAACTTCAAGCAGTCAGTCAACGCGACTGACCAGTTCCACAACAACTAACAACTGGACGGTCAATATAGAGTCGTTTAACGCACAACAAACAGCAGATACGCTTATTATTCCTGCGTACTCACTTCTTTATAATGTTATTGTAGAAACGGAGTGAAAGGAGGGAGTTTTCGCGACTGCTTGGCAGAAGACTTGATTGAAGTCTGAGCGAATCCTCTCTCTCATGTCAGAACGGGCGGAGCTTAGCAACGTAGTCCCGCCCTTTATGTTTGGGGGCGGGGTTAACGAGAAAATAATACACTAGAAACTTTGCATATATTACAAACCGCAGTACCTGTATAACATTAAAGGGGAATTCCACATAAATTTAAAAAATTCTGTATAAGTCAGTCATTAAGATGTAAACCAATGTCATTTATGAATAGTGCTTTGTTGACCTCAGATTCAGATTTCTTTACAAGGGTGACGATGGTAAATAGGTGTCCAATACCAACAGGAATCTACCCGTTTTCTATATGTTTTTATGTGTGATGATAATGGTAAAATAGTAGCAAATCAGGTTTCCTTTGAGGCTATTTTGCCTTAAAACACACTTTGTGTAACCCTCCGCCATGAATGGATTGAAATGAACAGTTTTTACATTCATTTTATGCCACAAAACTGTTATACGGCCAGGTTTCAGACATCAGGCAGCACATATGTTACTATTTTATGTAAGATATTCTGTGATTCAAAACCCACTCACAATTCATACACACGCTAGACTACTTACTACTACCATGCCCTCCGTCTCAATCATCTGCAAACCAACCAGTGCTGAGATGGGGCTTTAATAAATCCTTACTTACTGATCCTGAGTTTTCCACTTACATCAAAAGAGAATGAGCATTCTTCATAGATATAAATCTCCGCATTTAAGCCATCCGTGCAGTAAAACCACCACACATACACACACTAGTGAACATACACACAAGGGGGCAATGAGCACATGTGCCCGTAGTGGTGAGCAGCCATGACCTCATTAAAACAAACAATTCTTCCAGTAATTAAAGACCCAATTCATACAGAACTCAAAATAAACAACACATTCTGAAGTTTTCTTCGTAACACTATATTTATTAGATCACAACCCAAACTGGAACATGTCAACACTTTTCTCAAAAATATTTGTCTACCTAAGCCAACATAAGAACTAAAAACAAACCCCAGAAGCAGCAATTATAATTAAATTAATTCAACACAGCACTAAATCAAATGCTCAACAATGAAGCTCCTAGTCCAGACGGTGTCCCTCCTGAATTCTACAAACATTTCTAGCCAACACTATCACCGCTCTTCAATAAATTGATGAAAGAAGCCAAACAAAATATGAGATTACCCACGGCTACAAGTTCCCTCCACCTCACACCTAACAAAGACCCTACTATACTGTTGCTGCCAAAATTCTTGGTTTCTTGAAGAAGAAGGCCAACATATAATAAGTTTAAACTTAGTTTATATGCTGATGACATTTTACTTCTCTTACAAAACCTGTCATCCTCAAAAACATTAAATTGTTCAAACTATTCAAGCTCACTCAGGCTATTCCATTAACTGGTTCAAATCTACTTTTCTCCAATTAAATAAGATCTATCTAACATCCCAATTCAGGCACTTTCTTTTCCACTGTGTGTTAAAATGTCCCCCAGCTGCCAGAATTTCCCCACCTCAATTACGACTGCCACTTATTGAGAGAAATAAGAAAAAAAAATTAAACAAAGTTGCATCTGATTCCAGCTATTACATTATGAAAATTTAAAGGATTGGTGGACTTCCCCTTTTATACACAGTATTAAAGGTAAGACTTTTACTATCCAATCTCAGAGAAGATCCTAGGAGGCGGGGTGCTCTTGACCAATCCCGGCGCAGGAGGCGAGGTGGTACAGGCGCAGGAGGCGGGGCTTGTTTAAACACGGGTGGTGGTAGGCGGGGCGGCAGCGCTGCCTCCTTCTCGTCCCGGTGTCGCCCTCTGGAGTCGAGCTGCGGCTTGTGCAGCGTTTCACTCTTACAGAAACAACATCAGTCCGGAAAACTCCAAACTACTAACACCTGGTTTGATGGCAGATTTTTAGCCTTTATCAGCCTCGGATATTCATATATGGATTGACATCGTACTCACTGTACCGAGAAATAAAGCTGAACGGTGAGCTTCGCACACGCACTAATGACAGGACGTGTTGTTTGTTGGCTGTGTTTTGATTTAAGCGAACCTTTCGCCCACTTTTACTGACTTTGGGCTCCAGTTCAGTGTCTCCTGCTGGCCAACTGCTGCCTGCTTGCTAGCTAACGTTCAGTGGCTTTTAAAACCAGAATGGCCTCCACTGACCAACACATATATCTGTATTTACGCTACAATAAATGTGTCTCTAGGAAAACGGCTTCTGTGTGAAATGTAACCGCTCGTTAAGTTTTATTTACTCACGAACTGTAATATCAGGCCGCGCAAGCTAACTTAGCTAAGTAGCTAACCAGCGAGCTAACGCTACTAGTTGCTGGTCCAACGTTAGCGAAAAAAACCTTATAAATAAAAAGTTATTATAATTATAACATGCTTTTATACTTATAATGTTGTTTCTCTTCATAACTGTTAACTTTAGCTCACTTCTGCGCTCGTTTATTGCCTGTACGTTTAACTCTCTTCGGAAGTTTGATGTTAGCTTAGCTAACTTTGCTAACTTTGGCTACTTCCAGAGATATTTAAACGAAACCCGGTTAAATAATGTACTCCGAGTAACCCAAAGATGCCTTAAAGGATGTAATAATACTAGTGTTAGTGGTACTTTTACTTATAGACATGTGAACGCTGCTCATGAACTGTTAATTTGTTGTTATTTACTCGCAAACATGATGGGTTTTCGTGCTAATAGCAGTTAAAACCCATCTGTCTTCACTTATGTAAGAGGAACTAACCAGACAGTTAGGCTACAATTATTATGTCCCAGGGCTAAACAAAGCAGAAAATAGGACTGAAAGTTATTGGTGGGGATCTTTGGCTTTGAAACAGCTCGTTATTAACAATTGGGCTGTTTTTTTCCCGTGTTGCCTTTTAATTGCATTGACTGTTGGGACCAGATTCAATATAAACACTAAAGATCTTACTTCTAGATTAAAATGGATGTATTTAAGCAACAAAACCCCCAAAAGAAGTGGGCATGACTTTTGCAGTCATGTTTCAGTAGAAGTTCAGTTTTGTTCATCAGGGACTGTAAAAGGGGAGTTCCACCAGTTTTTCATTGAATCAATGATTCACTTGTAGAGAAACTTGACAGCTTTGCTATCTATATTGGTGGTGATGATGGGAACCAGGAGTTTCATTGTCTACAGCACAAATATAGCCACTGTATTTACTATTAAACTACCCAGTGAACCGACACAGGTCTGACTTTTTTATGTGTAACATTGATGATGGTAGAGTTAAATAAAGCAAATGTGGAAAGAGTCATTTCCTTCGTGGGCTAATTTGTCTTCAGCACCCTGCGCATACCCCTCCACCATGAACAGGATAAAATACTCAGACTAACAAGATGTGCTATACCAGAACTTTATCACAAAGCTATAATATACCAGTGTTTATTATAGAGTATTTCTAACCATATAATAAGTAATAACTTTCTGTGAGGGGTTCGTCATCTGGTTTCTGGGACTGTTCTTTGAACAGTTCTGACCAGTTTCTCTACAACAAAACATTGAATTTAATTTGCACCTCAGTTATTTACTTTCCTAAAGGTTTTGTCAATTCGGTAGAGATCCCCTTTAATCCTGTGGCCGTTATGGTGGAGCTGGTGCCGAAAGATGGGAACGAAATTAGGGAAACGTGACAAAGTTCTGCCTAGCTAACAGCCTTTCTCTTTAAGGGGAACCAACTTATTTTCCAAATTTCTGCATGGTTAAAAGTTGTTTATAGTGTTTAATGTCAGATGGTTAACCTAGCCTGTTTGCATCTCCTGGTTCCCAGGAAACTAGTATTTACAACACTAATAGTTTATTATTTATATTATAATTTATTTACTATTTATTTGGGGCAGTCGTAGGCTGGAGGTTAGGGAACCACCCTTGTGAACAGAAGGTTGCCGGTTCAATCGGGTGAACAGACAGGGCACGACTGAAGTGCCCTTGAGCAACCTAACCCCTGACTGCTCCCTGGGCACTGTGGTAGGGCTGCTTACTGCCCCCTTGTGTGTGTGTGTGTGTGTGTGTGTGTGTGTGTGTGTGTGTGTGTGTGTGTGTGTGTGTGTGTGTGTGTGTGTGTGTGAGTGTTTCACTGCATGGATGAGTTAAATGTGGGGATGTTGAATTTACCTCTGGGATCAATAAAGTATCAATCTAATCTAATCTCAGTCTCCCTGGTACACAGTCGTGGCTCTAGAGGAACGCGTTTGACACTAGACCAGTTGGTGATTGAATTATCCGGAAACTTTGAACAGTCCGTGTATTTAGTTGTTAAGTAATGTGTATTAGGCTTGTTGAGGTTTCTGATATGGGTGTCATAATAATGGGCAAAAGTACACGGCATTGCTAAAACAGTACCAGCGGCCGTGTTAAAGACTGGATTTTGTAGGTGCTTCTGTACCTTTATTATAGAAATGGTTTATCATGCAGTCAGTACATTTCCAAATTAAGTTTCCTAGCCCGTCTGCTTCACTCCCAATTACTACATTTGCTCTCTGCAGGTGGAGATGGCGTTATGGATCCAGGCTCAGCAGTTAAAGGGGGACGCGCTGCACCAGATGCAGGCGCTCTATGGCCAGCATTTCCCCATAGAGGTGCGACACTACCTGGCGCAGTGGATCGAGTCTCAGCCATGGTAAGAGCTAGCATGTTTTAGGTAGGAAGGGTGCGTCCGAAATCTTACTGGGTAGTATGGAAGTATGGACTAGTGTGTCCGAATGCTCAGTATTAAGTCGGTATGCAAATGTTACCCGGATGACATTGAATTCGGAGACATTTGTAAGTATGCGGCCGGAGCATGATTACACTGGACCCATGGTGGAAAGTGGAGCGTCAGCTGTGTGTATGTAGCTACTGCTGGTGAACTGTTAGAGTTAGAGCTGCTTACGTTTCTTTTGGGGTAAAAAATAGCTATGTTCCTCCTGATTCGACTTCTCTGAGTTACAGCTGAACACCGTTTGAGTACAGATTCAGACAAAAACGCAGGTCATTGTCACAAAAAATGTGTAAATGGGGCTTTTAATGAATGGCGGGACTTTTACAGCTGTGGTTTGACATCTTGCGTCACCGGACGTTGGTAAGATGGTGGACGTAGTGTTGTGGATACTAAACGCTCACAAACTCAAACAGCTCGACTACTTGACCGCTCGAGTCGTACGTACTGGCTCCAATCAATCTAGTGATTAGTAGGCGATTTGGGAAGCAACCCATGTCTGAAGTTTTGATCCGAGCCAGAATACAGCCTGCAAACTTGATAAGTCTGATTTGACCTGATTCATATCATCCATTTGAGTGTCGCCTTGTAGAGTTATTAAATGATCGCCTGTTCAAAATTATTGTCCACTGTTGCTAGCACCTACACTTTTCAGGACCAGGTAAATGGTTTTGTAGGCTGTAGCTGTGATTATATTGCAGATTAATAAATAACTTATATATTCCACTCTAACAAACATTTTTAGCCTTGCCTTTGGAGTGTACACAGATCAGCCATAACATTATATCTGCACGCATTGTCCATTTTATCAGCTCCACTGACCGCATAGGAGCTACACCTACAGACTGTAGTTCATCTGATTCACTGCATACAGTGTTTATCCCCTTTCACCCTCTTCTTTAATAGTCAGAACCCCCACAGAACCACTGCAGAGCAGGTAATATGAGGGAGGTGGGTCATTCTCAGTACTGCAGTGACACTGGCATGTTGGTTGTGTGTTAGTGTGTGTTGTGCTGGTGTGAGTGGATCAGATACAGCAGTGCTGCTGGAGTGTTTAAACACCTCAGTGTCACTGCTGGACCGATAATTGTCCACCAACATCCAGCCAACAGTGTCCTGTGACCACTGATGAAGGACTAGATGAACACAAACTATGAAGCAGTAGATCAGCTACATGGTGGGCCAGCAACATAGTCATGTCTAATAGAGTGGACAGGGAGTGGACACAGTGTTTAAAAACTCCAGCAGCTCTGCTGTGTCTGAACCACATGTACCGGCACAACACACACTAGTAATATCTGCCCTGCATTCGTCCTCTGAGGGTCCTAATCATTGAAGAACAGGGTAAAAACAGGATAACAAAGTATACAGATAAACTACAGTCTGGATATGTAGAATTACAGAGTGCACTTGTATTGTAAATAGAGCTGATAAAATGGACAGTGTGTGTAGATTCAACGAGGTGGCCCCTTGCCTCCATTGTCTTGTGAGTATGGTCTTGGTAAACAAGCGTGAGTGAGTGGCTCCAGCATGCCAGGATTAAAAACTGTTGTAGGCAGTGGAAGTAGAGGAAGTAGTAGTGAGCAGTACAAATCCTCACCAGTCCCAAGACTCCCAAGGTATTATAACTACTATTATGATGGGTAAGCATATAGTCACATAATGTGATTTACCTGTAGTCCTTAGAGGGTCCTTTAGAGGAGAGTGGCGAGAGCAGGTGCTCCTCTTATCCTAGTTGGATGGATCAACCGACGTAGAAGGGAGCGGTCCACACCCACACAGTTCCTGTAAAGGAGAAACAGAATAGCGTGTGAGAGATCTTTATCCTTGTAAATGTATATACTTACCAGTAACACTGTTATATGTTCAACTGTGTGAATGTTACTGTTACTCTACAGTTTGTTACAAGGGTGTAGATTTTGACGTTGTTGGCGACCTGTGAATCTATCCCGCCACTAGACTTTAAGTGACTTTCACTTTTCTTTGAAAAATAACTATTTTTTGCTGCCATCCTCTCTCGCTTTTCACACCCATGTTTCACCCATGTTGCACCTGAGTAAGTCCCATATGACTGGAAAGCTTTCCTTTTAGTTTTGGCGCTGCTAACAACCAAACGTAGCTACAGAGTCTCACGTATCAGCAAGGCACAGCCAATCACACTGGCCATATGTGTTACTGCGAGGCAGGACTTGAGTAGAGAACATGATTTAACACTTTCTGCAACTCTAGGTTTACGAGAAGTTGACCGATCTGGGTGATCAAATTATTGGTGGGGACAATTAAATACTCGCTGGATATTGGTGGGGACATGCACTTCAGTCCATGCTAATTCTACACCCTAGGTATGATATTATGTATGTGTTTTATTTCCCCCTGTGTGGGGTTTGGTATAGTCAGGGGTGCTGCTTGGGGTTTGATCAGGCTCACCTGATCTTCTTACTAGCTGGTCATGTAGTTTGGGTATCAGTGTGTGGAGTTCAAGCCTATTAGCTGTTACTGAGGTTGTAAAGAGTGTAAATATAATTCTGTTTTCTTTCCGTTTATTGTGTTTTGTTTTGTCGTTGCAATAAAACCACTTTCCTGCACCTCACTTTTAAAGTCTCATCGGTAAACATCCACCGACCCACACAAAGCCAGCTTAAATCCAAAATCCTCCATCAGGGGTTTTTACCATCTCACAGCAGGATAAAATCTATTAAATTTATCAGAAATTGGAGATTAACTTGAACATTAAATTAGATTCTGTCCCAAAAATTTGATTCCTCCGAACGAAGCTGATGTTGGTGCGTGTGTTTCAAGCTTTATAGACCTCTGCAGTTAGTTGTTGTCAGTCTGTCATTGACATATTGACCACAGCAGGAACCAGTCCTAAGATTTTTAGTATGATAGCAATTAATGGTGTTCTGGAAAACTGTTGATCTAAATACATTTTTCCTCAGTATGTTGTTTGATTCTCTAAATTGTGAAGATGTTAAAGAGCTGCACGCAACATGCAAGCTAACACTGGTATGCTTTAAACTGACACCTCACCACAATACCACACGCAAACCAGTCCCCCAGTTTTAGCCGTTGCCGTGTTTCGTTTTTCACCACCTTCATTCTTAAAAAAGTCACATGCTGTAATTCTACGTGTATAAAACATACAACACTTTCTGTCTTACTGGTTAGCTTTTTTGGGTATGAGGTGAAACGTTTGCCGCCGTGGAAGCTATTGTTACTCATATCGTCGCTATCCAAAGAAAAACATGTACTCTGTATTGTCAGAAGTATTCGCTCGTCTGCCTTCACACGCATATGAACTTGAGTGACGTCCTATTCTTAATTCATAGGGTTTAATATGGTGTCGGCCCAACCTTTGCAGCTATAACAGCTTCAGCTCCTCTGGGAAGGTTCTCCACACGGTTTAGGAGAGTGTTTATGGGAATGTCTGACCGTTCTTCCAGAAGAACATTTGTGAGGTCAGACACTGATGTTGGATGAGAAGGTCTGGCTCACAGTCTCCACTCTGATTCACTCCAAAGGTATTCTATCAGGTTGAGATCAGGACTCTGAACAGGCCTGTCAAGTTCCTCCACACCAAACTCGCTCATCCATGTCTTTATGGAGCTGCTTTGTGCACTGGTGGGCAGGCATGTTGGAACAGTAAGGGGTCATCCCTGAATTGTCCCCACAAAAATGGGAGTATAAAATTGTCCAAAGTCTCTTGGTCTGCTGAAGCATTAAGAGTTCCTTTCACTGGAACTAAGGGGCCGAGCCCACCTCCTGAAAAACAACCTTACACATAATTTGTTTTATACACCTATGGCTATGGAAGTGATTGGAACACCTGGGTGAGTGAATATATTTTTTTTTGTTTCCAAAAAGTGTATCTCCAAAATGGTAACTTTACAGGGTTGTCAAAAACAGTCTTTACCTTTAATGAAAATCAATGGAACCAGATTTTTTCCCAAGCTATTTTGGAGCATTTCTATTGGTCCATTCATCATGGAAATGTTACAAAATGTAAATGGCAGCTGCCATGTTCAAACCAAAACATTTCTAGAGTCCAAATCAGAGCCTCTGTCATTCCAACAGCCACAACAATTGGATGTAACCGGGGGAGGAGCGTGAGCTGCTTCACTTGTTGTATTGACATGACGAGATGATGAATCGTATGTTTGTTTACAGGCAGCTGTTTGTCTGTTATGACAGTGGACCAGGAAAACGGTCATTTGACAAGGCTGGTCAGCTGTTACAGGGCTTCTTGCTGTTATACTGAGAATGCGGCTTGTGCTTGCGTTGTGTTATGAATTAAGGCTTGACACATTTCATAGGGCAACAATATATGAAACTGTTTCAGAACTGCTCAGGAACTGCTTACACACCCACCTGTATAGCTTTGAATGATGTAATAGCCCTTATTTTAGTAAAAAGGCAATAATTTGTCTTGCTGCTGCGTCTCATCAGCGTCTGTATTCGAGGATGTGTGTGTTTGTTTCTGGACTTAGGACTTCCTTTTGTTGGTGTGACGCTGACTACAGTGTGTTACATGATTTCGGAGGCCAGTGCCAGTATAGACTTGTGCCGTCAATAATAACAAATTTTACACTTGTTTTTATAATTCAATAATTTATAATTTACTGTTGAAGAATGTATGAACGCTGATCTGTCATGATCACCTGTAGCTTTAGAAAATGTGACTGCTGACAGCTGTGAAGAGGAACAGCCTTGTTGAGTAAGTGTGTGTGCGCGTGTGTGTGTGTTCTCTCCAGGGATGCGATAGACGTGGAAAAACAGCAGGAGGAGTTTAAAGCCAAGCGCTTGTTGGACAACCTGATTCAGGAACTGCAGAGAAAGGCTGAACATCAGATGGGGGAGGACGGCTTCTTGTTGAAAATAAAACTGGGCCATTACGCGTCACAGTTAAAGGTAACTCCTCCACATTCCAGTTAGAGGAGTTTACACTACAGTGGTTTTTTCATGTACTGAGGTCAAAGGTTCTGAGACTACTGTGAAAATCTAGGATTATTTATTTAAGCTTCAAATTACACAACAAGTGTTTAGAGTTTAGAAAACATTAAAGATTAGAAAGATCTAAAATACTCTAGGTTCCACACTGTTTTTGGCTCTAAGCGAATGTGTGGTGTTGATCACAGAAAAGGGTAACTCAACCAATTTTTAGAAAAACATTGACTTGAATTAATTGACTAGGAACCAGATGTCTGCAATGTTTTTATATACTATACAAACCCTAACCGATTGACTTTGTTAACACCATAACCACTGAATTATTCAGAGATCTGGAAAATTGGATAAACCCCCTAATGCGGATTCAGGTTTAAGCTCATTTCAGTTCATGTACAGCTACCTGAATACTATACATTACTCTATCCGCCAGCAGGCCTGCTAGATGGCTTAATTAATTAAATAAGGGCCTTCAACACAAAACAAACAGATAACAAAGCAAAATTCCATTGAGGCATAATCAGTCAATTAATTAATTAATCAATTGTTGATTATGTGGATTTGATCTGTGTATTGTCGTCAGAATGAAGAGGGAGACCAGTTCAGAGTGAAACTTTTATTCTTAGGGCGGCAGTACCAACGTTCTCTGAGCTCTCAAACCCTGGTCTTTTATAGGCCCACCTTCCTGCTTCCTCTGGCCCATGTGGTAAACCTGGCCAGTCGTAATTCTCTGGGTGGACAGTGGTTCTTGAATAGAAGTTCCCAGGTTAAGTCCAGGGTTTGTGTGAAGCCCTATATGCGACTCCCTAAATGGCCGGGATCACAAAGGCCTGACCTTCCCGCAAGCTCTGCTGTATTCTGTAGGCCATCTGTCTAATATGCTTCAAACAAATGCTATGGTATATAAAAAATTCACTACAGCATCATGCACAAACTTGTAGATTCCATGCACGCTCAAGTGCATGCTGTCCTGAAAGCAGTAGAGGGACAGACCAGATGCTGGGCCATTTGGAAATTTCATTATTCTACTTTTCACTCAAATCATTTTGTTGTTGATAACGTTTTCTAACAAATGTTTGTTTTCAATAGAAAAGAAACCGCAATAGGAGCACTGCACACTATAACTTCTCACGAGTTGTCTCAGACTTTTGAGGGCCGCTAAGCATTAATTAGATGTGCTGGTTTAACATTTATTATAAAATGTTTTTATCTGTTATAATGAATAATAAAAATATTCAGTACTTTAGTTGTAAATACCCCGTAAAAATATATTGTTATTTTCAATCCCGTCACATTTTCTTTTTTGGTAAGTCATATATAACTTGTATATTTGCTTGTGTTTTGTTTGTTTGTTTGTTTGTTTGATTTGTGTTTACTTGTTTTCTATAGAGTGCGTATGACCCTTGTCCGATGGAGCTTGTACGCTGCATCAAGCACATCCTCTACACAGAGCAAAGGCTGGTGCAAGAGGCATCAAATGTGAGTAATGTACATATACATCTGATTTAATCCTTTCTTTGACTGCAGTGTGCTCTAGTTACGTCTTTGTTGTAGAGGTGGCATAAACAGACATTATTTATAACCTGCAGCTTTGAGCTGTTTGAGTTTCTGTAGCGTGGAAACCTTTAAATAGCTGCAGTGTCAGAGCATTGACTGCATTTGATATAGGTGCCTTTTGATGAAATGTGATTGTGAAAGCTGCATTTAAAATATAAGTGCACAGCATTTATATATGTATAATATTCCTTTACTGTCATTGCACAGAGCACAACGAAATTAGGCAGCAATCCTAGCAGATAAAGACTGTATAATTAAAAAATAAAGTAAAATAAAATCTGGATATAAAAAAATGTGGTGTCTTTGGTCTTGTAAAGACAAGTGTTGGAGATATTGCATGTAATGAACTTGTGCACATAGTTAAAGTCTTGGAAGTATTCATCGAGCAGCAGCTACACACCCAAAGCCGAGAGGAGAAGCTACCTCAGGCATGTTAGAACAACTTGAAATGTAGTTCACAGGACAAGGCCGGCCTAGTTTAGCTGGTTTGTTATTTAGCTGCTGTTCATTTATCACACAGCTGTCAGCAGCATTTCATTCGCGTAGGGTCCAAAAGATTGGTTCGAATGTAGCTTGCTATGAGTGGAACTAGGGTTAGGGTTACCAATTAATTTTTGAGATGTTAATAATTATAATAATAATAATAGTTCTACAGCCCTACTTGGCCCAATTGTGCCAAGAAAACAGTGCTGAGCTCAGTATCCATATTAATGCTAATGGAAGCTCCTATTGGTGTTGTATAGGTGTCTCAATATTGTTGTCCATGTAGTGCACATACAATGACGTCCAAATATCTGAGACCACTAGTGAAAACACTTCTTAGCATTATCTTCTGATTAAATATGTATTTTTTTCTTAACAGAATCTTTTAATTATTTACAAGATTTTCAGAATGTTTGTGTCCCCATTTTTGCTTTAATGATATCATTCACTCAAACTGTTATGGACACAAGGTAGTAGGACAAATCTATGTATGAATTGGCTGGTTTGTTATTTAGCTGCCGTTCATTTATCACACAGCTGTCAGCAGCTTTTCGTTCGCGTAGGGTCCAAAAGATTGGTTCGAATGTAGCTTGCTATGAACTAATTACACGGTCATGTAATTAAGTAGTTCAATTGTGATATAGGCTAAACCGTACAGCAGGGGTATTTAATTAGTTCAGTAAGTTCAGTAAGGTCCAGTTAGAGGAGATTTCCTCAGGCCAAGGTCCAGACCTTCATCATTTCTAACTTGTGTTATCTTATATCATCAGCAACTAAAAGACAAACTTATTACAAATACTGTTCAGTATGTTTCAGTAAATTTACTGTTTAAATGCTGAACTGAATGAATTATTTATAAAGCTCCAAATAAATGATTTTTTCTTCAATTAAACAAGGGCTACATTTAAAAAAACAGAAAAAAGTGCATCTTAAAGTGTTTATTTGTAGAGAAAGTCAATAAAACGTGTGTTTTCTCGTTAATTCAGCTTCACAGATTGACGTTGGTTTTACAGAGCGGTGTTCTCCAAAACTAGACGAGCAGGTCCATTCCAGAACCGTTCCTGTTAAACAGTCGGGTTTCGCTGTTCACTTTTCTGTTTTTACGTTATTCTTTCTGACTCGCTTTAGTCTCCGGCTGCTGCTCCTCGCTTCATACCTCACCAGTGTGCGTGCCGCACGCCGCAATCTGATTGGCTGAAGAGTGCCTTTGGTGATCTTACAGTGCACGCGATTGGTCACTGAGTTCACTGCGCCCATAAACCATAAAGACGAGAAAAGCTCCGCCGCTTAAAATAAACACAGTCTAAATAAAATCATTCTCAATAGTTTATTGGTTCGGTTTGGATCCGCATTGGACAACGTCTAGGTCCGGATCCGGACCACGGTCCGCCTATTAATGACCCCTGCTGACGGCAACAAAGTAGCACATACTGAAATGAAATGAATTCACTGTAGAACTGTTTGGCTGTTTTTGTCACTTTGTTCCCATTTGGATTAATTTAATTAACTTCAATGCGCTGTGTTATCTTCATTATCTACATACATACATACAAATATAGGATCAGACTTGAAGTAGTACTCCAGCGATAAGGTCACGATAATACTTTTCAGCCTAATCTTCGTCAGCAATATCTGTAGTATACAGTCACAGTGATTTTAAGCCAGAACAGACAAAATCAGAGACGTTTTAAACAGAAACCAGCAGCAAAGTTCAGAAAAATGCATCAGATATTGCTGTGGAAATTAACTGTACACCACAGATGCATGAAATAGATATTAGTAAAAACATATGCTGTAGTTTTCCTTTAAAAAGGCATCAAATAAAAAAAACAAAACACCAAATTGAACCATGTCTAAATTTCTGCCCATGCTTTCAATTAGATGCTGTTTATTTGAATTTCTCTCTCTGATTGGTAGGTGAGCAGTCCGGGAGTGGGGCTGACGGACGGCACGCCTCAGAAGTACCAGCAGATTAACCAAGCGTTTGAGGAGCTGAGAGTGATGACTCAGGACACGGAGAATGACCTGAGAAAACTGCAGCACAGCCAGGAATATTTCATTATTCAGTATCAGGAGAGCCTGAGAATACAAGGTAAACACACACACACATCATATACACAGAGGTGTGTTCACATATGCCACGTTTGTAGCCATTTCAGATGACATGGAAAAAGAAGTTGACGTATAATAAATAATAGAAAAGCTAGTGCTGCCCCGCCAAACAGTCGACAGGTCAAACCATCAGTCAGAGACCTGTCAGTCAGCCGAGATTCTTCAAGTCAAGCAGTTGGCAGGTGTTTATGTTCTTGGTCAGTCAGTGAGCATTATAATAGCAGGATGAAACAGACAGATGCTTACAGAAACGAAGAGGAGAAACGTTCAAATGAGAAATTTTATATAAGGAGGATCATAAACGTATGTTCAAATGGTAGCAGGACTACGTGATCGTCTACACATTTGGTTGTTACATATTGTTGCAAAAGAAATTGCCCAATCACCGCTCCTGCAGCAACACTAGCAACCTTTTTGGTGTGGCCAGAACTAATTAAATTTGAGTTGTTAACAATAATAATAACAATAATCTTAGAAGCCCACCAAATAGTTCTGTAGCCCTAAGGTTACCCAACTGTGCCAAGAAAACAATGCTCATCCATATTAATCCATGTTAATGCTAATGGAAGCTCCTATTGGTGTTGTGTAGGTGTCTCAATATTGTTGTCCATGTAGTGCACATACAATGGGGTCCAAAAGTCTGAGACCACTAGTGAAAACACCTCTGATGAGCAGTATTTTCTGAATATGTATTTTTTTTAACAGAATCTTTTAATTATTCACATAAATTTCAGAGTGTTTGTGTTCCCATTTTTGTTTTAATGACAGCATTCACTCAATTTTTTATGGACACAAGCTAGTAGGACAAATCTATCTATGAATTGTTGTGAAAACAAGCTTCAGTAGTGCAAAGGCCTTAATATGGTCCGTGTCAGAGATTGGTTTACATTTGAAAAAAGACCAATATAGAATATTTAGTATTTCTCATTGTTTTTGTAACAGTAACTGTTTGGTAACAATCTCTCTCTCACTATCTCTCTCTCTCTCTCTCTCTCTCTCTCTCTCTCTCTCTTTCACTATCTCTCTCTCCATCTCTCTCTCACTATCTCTCTCTCCATCTCCAGCTCAGTTGAGTAGTTTGGCGAGTTTGCCGCCAGCAGAGCGAGTGCAGAGAGAGACGAGCCTGCAGAGTCGGAAAGCTACTCTAGAGGTGTGGCTAACTCGGGAGGCTAACACACTGCAGAAATACAGACAGGTAACACACGGCCTTCGAATATTCCATCATTATCAGCTCAAACTCAATGCCGACTTCTCCGTTGTAGAGCCAAATGGTCCCTATGGTCTGAAATACTAAGAGAAACTACACATGACAGTGGCTCAGCAAAAGACCAACATGCCAACGACTACAAATACCACAGACCACATTTGATTCTCTCAGTACCAGTTCTGTGGTTCTGTGCTGAGTAACAACCTTATTTGTGTTGCAGATCAGCTAAATTAGAGCAGATAATATACAGTGAGGTTTGCAAACTAGTTTACGTTTTTGTAAACTATTTTTAAGTAGCAGAGCGTCTGTTAGTCAGAATCAAGCTGGTGCTGTGCGGTGTGTCTGGATAAATAAAAGTCCGACTTAACTGTGAGAGTTAACTTATTTGGCACATTACTGATCCAAACACTGTTTAATGGTAGATTGGAAATCATGTACCACTTTAGTTTATCTAGCGAGGGTGTTAACCTGCGTTTACAGTGACGCGGCAAGGGGTCGCTAATATACAGTGAAAGCTGAAAATCCAGCAGCAGACGGTAGCGTGAGCGTTAGCGATGTGAAGAGGGCAGATTCAATGACTCTTTGCAAATTAGCAGAGAATGTGACGATTACCAATAGAAATTGAGTATTGAGCAGAGTGGTACCCACTTTATCCTCAACACCATGAAATGACACGCTCCTTTTTTGGCTCTAGATAACTGTTCCTATTAGAGATGGAAGAGAAACAGGGATAAACTTCATGGTCCTGCAAATATATATTGTGACGTAAACAACTAAGCATATATGAAACTGTAGGGACTCCAACTGAGTGTGATTAGGGTGCGTTAACAGCCTAAAATTGGGATCCGATTTGTGGTCAAATGTTGTTTTTTCTATACAATCTGTAGATATTAGCCAGTAAAGTACAATGTCCTGCCATGGCATTTGCTTGGCATCAGTGAAACCATGGCAACCTAAGGTCAGCTCGAGTTCAGAAACACCCACAGGCAATTAGCGATCATCGATTTTGGTCGCTGTCAGTGTGAACACAAGGTAAACAAACTGATCTTAGTTTTTGGTTTTAAAATCCTGCAAAACTGTCGCAAAACTGACATAAACATGGAAATGCTTATGTCCTCGTCATCCCGCCAGATGATTCTGCAGCTCCAAGCCTTGTTACCTACCTGTGCCAACACAATTATGCTAAGCACAGTTGGAAAATCATGCTGAGCACCGTGTCATGTTGAGCCATGCGCGTGGAGGTCCAGTGGAGAAAAGGCTAAGCTTTGAGTGCCGGTACTGGTGTCAGAAAGAAAATCTGGTTAATCCAGTCTCTGAGGATCATTTCTGTGTGTTCTTATGTTGTTGTGTGTAGGACCTCGCAGAGAAACAGCAGAGGACGCTGGCATTGTTAAGGAAACAGCAGACGGTGATAGTGGACGATGAACTAATTCAGTGGAAGAGACGGCAGCAGCTAGCTGGAAACGGAGGACCTCCAGAAGGGTCTCTGGACATCCTGCAGTCCTGGTAAAAACACACACTTCTGTTACACAAAAAACACCAGACTGAATGTTACGTCACCATTTTACTGTAGTTGTTTTACTTATGCCACGTGCAGTCGATCAGCCAAGGCTTGTTTGGTGTCCAGTCTTTGCCTTTTTGGTTTTAAATCGGAGCGAGAGGTTAATGTTGCTGGCAAAACTCCATAACTCCATAAACCACAGAGATTTTTGTGTGACTTGCTTTGAATGATAAAGATGAACTTTGTGAAATGTCTGGTTGATCTTAGCTATCTTGGAATAATCTACACCTCTCCATCATTCTGAATACATCCATATTTTTTTTGTATGTGTTTCCTATATGGCTTCTTACTACTTTTTTTTTTTTTTTTTTTACTTTTCTGAAGTTGTAAGGCATAAACATTTTTTTTATCTGCAACCAAATTAGTTTTAAACATTTAAAAACTAGAGATGGACCGATCAGCATTTTTGAGGCCGATTCCGATCGCCGATCACCTTTTAGCACGGTCGGCCAATAGCCGATACCGATAGAGGGTGGGGTATACACGACGACAGGACTACATGTACTTATTAGCACAAGCAAGTCATAAAACATGATCTAAACTGGTTTATTATCATTTTTAACAAGCTCATGTGAAACAGCATAATATTTTTAACAAAATTATCAGTAAATAAACAAAGTAAATCAAACAAATATCCTCAATACTGCAATCATTCAATTTAGACCCTTAATTTAAAACTAAAAAAGAGACTTAAATAAATGCAGTCAAAACTGCAGTCAAACACAGACTCTGATTATTTTAAACGACAATCTGCGATCATTAAATGTAGATCTTGAATTGTTGCTGCTGCTGTTCTGTTTGTACCGGTTAGATCTGGTCTGTACGGTGTTCTGGGTTGTTTGTTTTGTGCTAGCTGTGCGTGCTAGCTCTGCTGTTTGCTGATACTCACTGTATTGAGCTGTGTGCAGGGCTGTATCAGATTAGTAGAGTTAAATGTCTTTGTCTTGGTTCCTGAACGAGACACGGTTAATTTTACACATTTTAAAAACATCCTGGATGAGTCTGTGTCACATACGTTAAACACTGCCAGACGGCCGACATGCTTTTCTATCAGCACTTCCTGTTTTGCGAGGCTGCTGCTTTAATCAGTTTGTGGAAAATGAAAGGGTGTGTGTTTCCACCTAGTGGTCCAGATAGGAATTGCAGGGAGCTGGCCGGAGGGGGTTTTCTTCTTCCTGGATGAAACCCTAGCTGGAAATACAGAAATTAGGCTAATTTGTTTACCGCCATCGATCAGCTCTCGGGATCGGCTAAATTGGACAAATATTGGCCCATCACATATTTTGAATAAAAATTAGCCAATACATAGCCGATCGATCCTTCCATCTCTATTAAAAACACCACTTACATATTTTCTGAGATGCATTGTACATGAATGTATTTGTCTTTTTGTAGGCTTTTATGATGGATAGTCAGTATATTAAGTGAGATTTATGATCTGTAAAATATCCAAATGTAATTAAAAAGAAATTCTCCTAGTTCTCGAAATAATCCGTTTCTTTCTAATAATATTAATGTTCTAATATGTTTGTGTTGACTTGATATATTAATGTATAATGTTTTATGGTATTCCTGAGCTAATTTGTATACAGCATTAATGTGCTAATATTTTCTGATGCACTAGAGATGTTAATGTGTTGAGAGAATATGAATATATATTATCTTTATAATATCTATTAATTGGTCTGCAGGTGTGAGAAGTTGGCGGATATGATCTGGCAGAACAGACAACAGATTCGTCGGGTCGAACACTTAACTCAGCAGCTGCCCATTCCAGGCCCAACAGAAGATCTGCTCAAAGAGCTGAATGCCACAGTCACTGACATCATATCTGCTCTAGTCACCAGGTGAGTCCAAATGAGCTTTAGCAAACAACCTAACTGTGATCAGTGCACAACACAGCCAACGGCTTTTTCTATAGTATTGCATGAAGGCAGTCTCCAAATCTGGAAATAACAGTTTCTCATATAAATCTCACATCAACAAGTCAGTCTTAATGTTCCTTTATACTCCCTCTAAATGTGGAAATATCTGTGTGCGCTTGAAGTGATATGACCGTCACTGCCCACGTACTTCTGTGCGTCAGCTCCATTGACATGGTTGCTGAGCAACACTTCCAGTAAAGGGCAGTGCAGAGTGGAGGTGCTCGTAGTTCTGTATTTACTTAAAAAATTACCAAAAAAACGTCTGTTTGTCTCTGCGCTGCGGCGAAGTTACATGATGGTTTAAAATTCTAACAAACTCGCGCAACCAGTCTTTAAAAAGTCACGCCGTTTCTTCCTCATCATGTTTGTATGGAAGTGCTTGTGTCTGGCACTGCCCCCACAGTCTGCAACGTTATAGCTCTGTCCCGTCCGTATCCGTAAGCTTTCCAAAAACGTGTAAATTACGCACGAAATAAACGCAGAGTGCGGACAGAAAGCTCCATGCGTGTTCGTATTTAATGTGGAATATAAATGAACCTTTAATCTTAATATTAAAAGGCTCTTTTACACAACCGTAGGACATGCTTTGTGATTTTGACCAATAACTGACTGCTATTAGCCAGAGATCTTTACCACCAATCACTACAAACTCGGATCACTGTCATAACACATGAAAACATCGACCACAGTACTATATTTTATCGAAACTTTAAGACGTTCATGTCATGTAGCTGGCTGCTTATGTTACCACATATTATTAAGTATATTATATAAGTTAATGAAGATGGGTTTACATTTAACAAACACAGGTTTAATTCCAAAATGCGTTTGTGGCCCATTTGCTATTTTCTTCATATACTTTAAGGGTGGACTTTACACATATGAGAAAGATCAGCAATGTATTATGCTTGATGATACCAGATGAGCTGTTATTCTTTTTAAAATTGGTTCTATCCAAATTTATTATACATTAATATAAAGCATTTTCATAGATACCTTGACTGGAACTAGCTATAAGTCCATATGTGTGATTTAAACAACAGTTAACAAGTCGGTAGCTTGGAGTGCTTAAGCTTTTTTGTCTCTGGACTTTTATTATTATTATTATTATTATTATTATTATTATTATTATTATTATTATTATTATTATTATTATTATTATTATTATTATTATTATTATTATTATTATTATTATTATTATTATTATTATTATTATTATTATTATTATTATTATTATTATTATTATTATTATTAGTTTCTTCCCTAGTAGTCTATCCTGCGTAGAGTTGTTTAATCTTCGCAGTGTGCTTTGTTAAGCAGTTGTTGTGCTAAGGGTTACATTTAAGAGGAGTTGAGAATGAGTCAAGCCTAACGTCACTAAACAGACCAAACAGAACCGTGTTGTGACGTATTGGTTGAGCATTTATGTGTCGATGTCACTTTATCAGTAACATCCCTGATAGATACACACACAGTCTGCACAGTGATTAAAGCCGCCCCTCTCTCCACAGCACGTTCATTATAGAGAAGCAGCCTCCGCAGGTGCTGAAGACACAGACCAAGTTCGCAACAACGGTACGTTTGCTGGTGGGAGGGAAGCTGAACGTCCACATGAACCCACCACAGGTGAAGGCTACCATCATCAACGAGCAACAGGCCAAAGCCCTGCTGAAGAATGAGAACACCAGGAAGTGAGTCAAACTCAAAGTGCGCACAAAGTGGAGGTTATGTTTATGGTGATGATTACTTATATTATAATATAACATATATAATATTATGGGCTGTGTAAACAACAGAAACCATTCCTGCTATCATGCCGTGTATAGCATGTGTATAAAATCGAACTGTACTAGATTTACACCCCTATTGAGAAAAATCAGAGCCAGACTTCAGCACATCAGCAGAGGTTCTGGTACGCTTTCTGTGTAAATTAGATTTTCTCCGGTTTGACACCTGAGGCTGGCTCCGACCAGGCCTTTAACCAGCACAAGGGGTGTTATTTATTTATTTATTTATTTATTTTGCTTGTTTTTTTTTTCCTCCTCTCACCTCCGTTCTCACCTTTTGAATTGTAAACCCAATTGTACACCTGGACGTGTATGGAATTCTGTACCTGTGCTGCTGTCTCACTAAGACCTCTTATAATGTTTTTTATTATTGTTCCAAAATATATAGAAACATTTTAATACATTTAAAATACAGGATCTGCACCTAATTGTGGTTAGTCCATGGCAGATGGTGTCTCTGTACTGTAGGTGGTCAGAAAGGTATATAACATATTCTTTTAGTAGCATGTTTAACAGTAGTTATTAATCACATGTCTATGGCAAGCATTGTGCTAATTTCCATTAACTCATGCTATTAGACTCAAGCTAAAATTGTCTGCTTGTGTTTTTTTAGCATGCTCTACCTTTTACCTGTCATCTGATCAAAGTCTGCTGTCAAGTAGTTGCCAAAGGTGTCACATACCACCTAAGCTTTGTGTGTATTTGTGTGTGTGTGTGTGTGTGTGTAAACACAACAAGGTGTAATACTTGTGTTTATCCTCGGTGTCTGTGTTGTCCAGTGACAGCAGTGGAGAGATCCTGAACAATAACTGCGTGATGGAGTACCACCAAACCACAGGCACCCTCAGTGCACACTTCAGGAACATGGTGTGTGATAAATACACTGCAAACCAACATATATTGCTGAATTAATCAAAGAAAGATAAATCAACCATGTTCATTAATAATTGTTTTTTTACTGCTTATTTTTTACATGTAACAGATTCAGAACTAATATTATAGAGTAGTTTTAATAGGTACTACAATAAAGTTATAGAAGATATACCTAATACTCAACCGGGCTGTCTCTTTTGCTTCCTGTTTCTAGTCTTTGAAACGTATAAAGCGGTCAGACAGGCGTGGCGCCGAGTCTGTGACTGAGGAGAAGTTTACGGTTCTATTTGAGTCTCAGTTCAGCGTCGGAGGAAATGAGCTAATGTTTCATGTTAAGGTAAAATATTACTTTTAACAGTAATGATCACATGACATCAGTACATGGTTGTGCATATGCATGCAGAGTTATTTGTAATATATTATTATATTGTATTATACGAATAAACTTGTGTTTAATGTATTTTCTTTAATTAAGCAGACGTTATCCCTGCCTGTTGTGGTCATCGTCCATGGAAGTCAGGACAACAATGCGACGGCGACAGTGCTGTGGGACAATGCTTTTTCGGAGCCGGTGAGTCTGTGTTATGAGCATACTTTTTATATGTTGATGTTCCTCAGTATATCAGTGGCAAAGGCAGGTGCTACCTTACTCTATACATGAGAAGAGAGAAGTCTAGCCATTCACTCACAACAGCATAAACAAGAAGGCATGTTAATTAGAGTTAGCTGTTTTCTTTATTGAAATAAGTTTATTTATATTATCCTTATTGTGCTAAAGTACACTTTTCTACGCATATCATTAGTACATAAAGAAGATTGAACAACTCTGTAATACACTATGAAGGGAGCATAAATAGTTCTGCAGCATAGTATGTGAAAACAAATAGAATTTTGATTGTTTCTTGTCTTAAAAACTTAAAAATAAGAATGCTTGAAGACATTTTAATGATATGCACAAATGTATTTAGTTTTTCTAAATATAATGTATAAATGTAAGGGTGTATATATATATTTTTTTTGTAAAAATTTTTTTATTAATTTTTAACAAGATAAAACAATACACACAGTGACCAGACCGTAACAACTGTAAGGTGCAAATAGGAAAGTATATATAGATAATATATATTTAAAGAAAAAAGGATAAAAAAACAACAAGAAACAAAAAACAAAAATGATATAAAGAGAATATTACAGCGCTTCTAGCTTACATATGCATATCATGAATTACATTCTGCCTGTCGATAGCTTACCCTGAGACTAAACTAAAGAGAAAAAAAGCGTTAAATCAATTAATTAGTTAGACCTACATGCTCCCCATTCATGGACATATACATCACGTTACATTACATTACCCAATGTCCAACAAATACAGAAGACTAATATAATCCTTCGTTATTCTATGCCTAATAATATTTTTAGTTGTAGCCGTTCTCTTAATAGAATATGTAGAGACTTAAATAGCTACGAAGCAGGGTCACACACTGACCCTGTTTGACCGTGTCTCTTTAGCTGTGTATGTAGTTTGAGGACTAACAAATACTCGTCCCAGGTCTTGTACCTAAACAAAAAGGCCATCCAAAGAGCTAAGTCTGGCCAAAAATGCTAAATTACAATACATTTGTAATATAGTACACTTTTACAGCACCCCTGTTCATTAAAGTTGATTAAAACGACTGCAGATTTGACTACCATTAACGATGAATGAACCCATCTCGTTAATAAAACCTTCGTAGGACATGGAAACAAATGGAGATTTGAACAGCGAATTAGCTTCAGTGCATGAAATCTGTGCACCAGCCTATATATAATTTACATGGAGCACTCTAATTTATGCAGTGGAAAGCCAATCAAACCACAACATTCAGTGACTTGTAAGCCAGTGATTGCACTCAAGGTTGTAGCTTAATTTCAAGCAGTCAGAGCACTGTTCCCCCTGCTGCCCAAAGTTTATAGCATTAAAATGATGACGAATGTGAAAAAAATAAATAAATAAATAAATAAATAAACAATGACAGTGTAATGGTACGATTGTGTGGTTGAAATTTCATTTAACGCTGTATCATTGCAGTGTATGAGTAAGCTCACGGTGTAGTTGCAGCATTTGTGTTTAACTAATGTGGCTGCTTTTGTATTAGATTGTTATGAACACACTTTTCTGTTTTTATTCTTATTATCGGGATAATAGATGATACAAATGAGCTGGATCCCAAAACTAATATCAGTATTATTCACGCAGCTGTTCAGTGTTTAATAAGTAACCAGGATTCCTGTCTTTATACTCGAAATCGATCTCTGAGGATTTGCTGTGTTAACGTTTGGCCATATCGTTAAAAGATGTGATTGGTTTTATGGGTGTGTTTTTAGGGTCGGGTCCCCTTCGTCGTTCCAGATAAGGTGACGTGGCCGCAGCTGTGTGACGCGCTGAATATGAAGTATAAATCGGAGGTGCAGAGTGACCGTGGGCTTTCGGAGGAGAACCTGGTGTTCCTTGCCCAGAAAGCCTTCAGCAGCTCCAGTAACAACCCTGATGATTACCGAAACATGACTATGACTTGGTCCCAGTTCAACCGGGTAAACACAGCATCCTTTATTTTACATTAGAGTATTGTGGTGTGGCCAGAGTAATGTGATGTTACTCTGTGTATTGGTTGTGTAAGTGGAAAAACACATTTTCTGTACGTCTGTACATTTTTATGCACTAATAATGTTTATTTGTTGAAAAATAGAAATTGTGTACCTGTACCATAACATTTTTACATTTCTTTTACAATACGTACTGTGATACAGCGGTAACGATTCAGTATATAGCGATGTTGCAAGAAAAGGGATATATTGCAATTTTGTTAAAAATCCTACTATAAAAAAACAACAAACACTATATGAACAGGTTTGCCAATGTATACAATAGCACTACTATGCTTGTTTATGTTGAATTAGAGCACAGCCATCTAGTGGTCAGAGGTTTAAACACAACACACAATGATTCACTGTCTGCCAGGAGTTGTATAATTTTAATGCATGTAAACTGGTAATTAATAATTGACAGTGTTTTTAAGAATCTATATATATATATGTATGTGTGTGATTCCATTTTTGATTTTGAGTTTTCTACATTATTTGAACACGTTGGTTGTTTATATTGTGTGACAATTTGGACCAATAGAAGTGCTCCAAAATAGCTTGGAAAAGCAACTTGTTTTTCATTGGACAGCGACGTATATATATATATATATATATATATATATATATATATATATATATATATATATATATATATATATATATATATATACACATGTGTATGTCCACAAGTGTTGGGGCATGTTTTCTGCAAGTTACACAACTATTTCCTCTGCAAAATCCCATAATCTACTGTTCATCCTGATGTTTTGCAGGAGAGTCTACCAGGTAGGAACTTTACCTTCTGGCAGTGGTTTGATGGAGTCATAGAACTAATGAAAAAACATCTCAAGGCTCACTGGAATGATGGGTAAGAATCCTTTTTTCAAAAGTATTTTGCGCAAAAGTACTTGACATGATTTTACAATTGGATCAAAAACTATTGATATTAAGCAAATGAGTCCCAGTCTGCCCACCCTAATGAACAAAACTGTCAGGCCACAAAAATCAACACAAATGTATCCAGTTCCTCAAAGTGTTCAGAGCATTGAAGTCTTTTAGATGTTATTTAAAAGCAAAGCTATGATCATTATACGTGTAGTAAATTGCTTCTGTTTACTTTACTGTAGGTCTCTATGGTATGTTTTGCTTGTAAATGCCTTTTTGTCTCTGCCATGCCAGATTTCTCGGCTCATTCCTTTAAGGGCGTTTTATATGTTGTGAATTAGAAATGAAGCAGCCATATTGAACACGTCTGAGGCAGTAAACAATAAAATCTGTTGCCCTGTGTGCTGCTGCACAGAGGTTTACAATAGAACACAAATTAAAATTAGAGTGCATTCGTCATCCGAAGCTGGATAAACAGCTCAAGAACTAACAAGCTATAGCTCAATAACTGAAGAAATCTCAATGGTTAAGCTCAGTGTTTTATATTCACGCTTAATCCATATAAACCACATCCTACCAAATATCCTGCCTCCAAGTTTTTAGTGTATGTAATTGTGTTGCAGGGCGATTCTGGGCTTTCTGAATAAGCAGCAGGCTCAGGACATGCTTTTATCCAAACCTAACGGCACGTTCCTGCTGCGCTTCAGTGACTCAGAAATAGGAGGCATCACCATCGCGTGGGTTGCAGAGAACCCCAACAAAGCAGGTACGATCAGTCTGTCAGATAACCAGATCAGTCCCAGTTTATTAATTAGTTTTTTTTCCTGTCCCTCTTATGTTTTCCCTTTCTCTTCTTTTTTGTAGGAGAGAGAATGGTGTGGAATCTGATGCCTTTCACAACTAAAGACTTCTCCATTCGCTCTTTGGCTGACCGCATCAGTGACCTGAATCACCTGCTATTCCTTTATCCGAACCAACCGAAGGATGAGGTTTTCTCTCGTTACTGCACCCCTCCAAACTGTACGTCGCTCCTTCTATTGCTGCTGTTACTGTACTAACCTTGGTCTGTTGCAGTGCGGGGGTTCCTACTCCAGGTTCTGGCGTGCGCGCTCTCCTTCACATTTTGTGTTTTTGTGCTGTCAGCAAGGTTTTTCTTTGTAAAGAGGGTTGGGGAGAACAACCAAGATGGCTTTTTGTATTGATGCCCAGTTTTTTCAGAAATATGAAAATAAGGAGAAACTAATTTTAGACTCTTCAGAATTTTCAGACTATTGTATTATAAGTGTGGTTCATTGTGGGATGCTAATCATTATGCGTATCCATACTAGGGCTGTGTATTGGCAAAAACCTGGTGATACAATATGTATTGTGATACAGCGGTCACAGTTAAATATATCACAATATACTGTGATACTGCAAGCAAAGTGATATATTTAGGCCTGGACAATAATTCGATATCAGTATTCACTGCGATATGTTTCAATAACGGTGATATAATTTTTGCTGTATTTTGGAAAGAGAGACTGGCCTTTTAGTATTTTGATATTGTCCAGTCTGGCCCCTTGACTGCTTATTTGATGGGGGATGTCATGTTCCTTTTATGTATATGAAGACTTTTTATGTTCTGTATCCAGGCTGGCTCACAATTGTTTTAGTCTGTTTACAAAAGAATAAGAAACTCTGCCTCTGTTGTAATTTAAAGTCAGAGTTATTTGTATTGATAAAGTAAATACAGACTTCCATTATAGGGCTTCTATAGGGCAGTTTTTCGGAGGCCTTCAAATTATTTATATCGATATCGGAATTATATCGTATCAACCGAAATTAAGGAATATATCGCAATATAAATTTAGGCCATATTGTCCAGCACTAGCTATACTGTGGTTTTTTTTCAAATCCTACTATTAAAACACAACACTATATGAACAGGTTTACCAATGCTTACAATAGCGTTCCGGCCTTGTGCTGCTTGTTAATGTTGGAGTGGAGCTGAAAATGGATTCCAACACTGCCATCTAGTGGTCAGAGCTTTAAACAATCATTTACTGTCTGTGAGGAATCTGTGTATCGATACTGTGTTTTTGAGAATCAATACAGTATCATTAAACATAATATCCTGATATTCAATATTTTAATGTTTTCTTACACTCCTGATCCATACGACCTCATACACAACAAACGGTCATATTGCTATTTAGAACACAGCCCTGAACCAGCGGTGCTCTAGGGCAAGGGATTGAGGAAAAACTGCTCTAGCATACTGTTTTTTTTGTATGCAGTGGCTGAATGATGGGGCCAAAATTGGATTGCAGTACAATTACTATATATTGTAGCACAACGTAATATCAGTGTACTTGATGTCTTTCATGTGACCTGCTTAAAGACTCTCCAGCATTATTTTGCACAGTTTAACACATCAGGTTGTTTTGTTATGTTTCATTCCAGTTGTATAAATAACCCTTATTTGTCATTTTGATCTGCAGCTAAAGCTGTAGGCGATGGCTACGTCAAACCAGAGATCAAGCAGGTGGTGAAAGTAGAGTAAGTGGCTTTGTGTGTGTGTGTGTATGTGTGTGTGTGTGTGTGTGTCAGCGAGCAATCTTCTCGTCCTGTGAGTTGTCGAGTTTTGTCTCTTCACGTTTCTATTTGGAATGTACTGTTACTGTTTACAAAACCAGCCCATAATCTAGATGGACACTGGAAAAGGCTAAAGTATATTGTGTACATTGATGTATCAACATTAGTGTAAACTTTTACCTTCTCAAATGTTCTTTGTTTTACATGTACTTTCTCCGTTTAGGTTTTCCCAATCAAATTCTGAGCAGTCTGGTGGAAATTCCAATTTCATGGACCACACCGCTTCACCCACCGTCAATCAACAAAACAACTTTGCGATCTACCCTCCCATGTAAATATTGAATTATTAATCATTTAATAAGTGTTCCTGTTACACTGTAACTGCAGGGTAGTGCAATCTGAACTTTTTCCTAATGTAGATGCTCATTTAGTTAACTTGAAACAGCGACGCCATAACAATTGCCTAGCAACAGTTTAACAACTACTCTGGACACTGTGCCCACCAACATTTTAGCAACCCTCTGGGATACCACAGAAGTGACCTAGCAACACCTTAGCAATTCCCTCAGACACCATAGTGATTTTCTTGGCCGACTCCAGCTGATCAACCAGTGTATCCTTTAATATCAGTTCAGTTTCAGTGATTTTGGTTCCTGTTTGGTTCAGTTCAGTTCAGCTCTGCTTAGCTCAGTTCAACTCAGTTCTTCCTGGGAAACTATACCAACATCCCACCAATACATTAGCAACCACTTAAATTATATCATATACTTAAAACAGCCCAGCATCATCTTGGGCAAGCACTAAACAACTACCAGACAACACCCTGACAACAATATGCTGGAATAGCATAGCAAGTTACTATAAAAACCCAGTGAAGTTCTAAGTGTTCCACCGCTGCTTATCTTCCCAAGTTCTGCTATTTGGCTTTATCAAGTCGACTTAATGTTTGTTCTAGTTTGAATGCTTTGAGTATGCGAGTGTGCAGATTCAGAAGTTAATATTTTAATTTATTTCTGACTACTGTATTGAACTACTCTGACTAACCAGCTGTGCCCACTGTGTGTGTGTGTGTGTCTGCGCAGCAGTGACCCCATGTTGGACGCTGAGGGGGAGTTTGATTTGGAGGAAACGATGGACATGGCCAGGCAGGTGGAAGAGTTCCTGCGCCAGCCGTCCGAACCCCAGTGGAGTGGACAGCAGTCGTGACCTTTGACCTGGAAGTCCCATGACCTCTCAGCCCAACTACAGAGAATTCCATTTTGCTTATTTTCAGTGTTTTAACAAATGTGAAAGTTTATATATAAAAAAAAAGCTCATTAACGTTTCAAACGACTCTGCAACGTAATCGTAACTGCCTCTGCTTTTCGCATGACAACTATGTGCATCGTTTCCCTTCACTAGCCAACAGACCAGGAAAAGTGGGAAGGTAGACGAACGGCAAACCTGTCGACGTTTTCAAAGTATGCGAAACGTCCAATCATCTCTTACGCAGCACTTAAAGCAATGTTGTACTATGTTTCAGGCCAAAACTCGAAAGTATCTCTTTGTACCCTAACAGAAGGTATTTGTAGTAGTTAAAACTTTACAATAGAAGTTACCTCAAAGTCTCGAAGATGGTTGTGCTATTTTAGTTTGTAGGTCAGATGATAACTCACAAGTTGGCATGTTTGGGAATGAATGCTTAAAAACTTTTATCCATAGATTAGTTTTGAGAGACCCAGTTCACCAGACTAGTCAACAAATATGTCAAACCCTTTAATGCAGCGCATACATCTGGGGAAAATGAATTCATCTGAACTTCTCATGTCTCAGTAGAGCTTTGATTTGAAACAATATGCCATTTCTTTCGACGAATCTTTGACATTTTCCTTGATTTTCTTTTTGCGGCAGAGAAGTTCTCTGCGTTGAGTCGTTGATGCCATTCGTTTACAACATGTACGAAGACTAGGCCATATGCACCACACTATGCAACACTTCAATATTTCCAGCTGCTTTTTTGAGATGCTTGCAAGACTCTTGAGAATGTAATGATTGAAATGTAAAAATAGGAGTACCCCTTACCTCCAAATGTAGTTGTTCTACATTTGCACTGGAGCTATGAGGCTATGGAAGCTTGTACCCCACAATGTGTGCCTTAATCATCAGACCTCAACCTTGTGCTGACATGTTAAAGAAAGACTCTTTAAATGATCATTTTCTATAATAATTGTTACTAAATATTCAGTAACACAGTATTGTATGCCTCAACGTTTTTTATTTTGACCAAATTTATGATTTGGTGTTTTCATCCTCATTACAGTATCCAGCATGCAGTTGCGTCAAACAACCATTGCAAATCATCCTCCAACAGAAATACAGGCGTTGATATTTGTCTTCTTAGTCGTACCATTTAGTTTCCTGGCTAAATAGTTTTTTTTGGTACAAAACATTCCAGGTTTAACCAAAATTATGAGCAGGATGTGAAGAAATAACAGTTTTGACAGTGCATCAAACATGTTCATGTTTGGTGTTGCAGAGATCTACTGACGTTAGGAAGCAACTAACTTATTCCACTTTGTACCTCAAGAGGTCTCTAGTCAATCATGTTGAAGGTCCAGCTCCAGGTTAGATCATTTAAGGACAGGTAGCCATTGAAATGTAGACTAAACACGACTATGGCTGAAGCCCATGGCGGCAAACAAACGTGTTGGTGTTGCTTTTTAACACTAGGGATGTTCTTGTCGAGTAGAGTTTGATTCACAACATATCTTCTAGGCTGGGATTGAGTGAAAAAGGAGGAGGAGTGACTGGGCATTTCCTTGTTACACCACAATTCTTGATAAGATATGTTTCGTCATCTTTCTAAATGCTCATCTAAACAGCACTTGTAGTTTGTCTGAATTTCCTCCCACCTTCAAGATGCATCATCAGAGGGGGTCTTTCCTATTTTTGAAACCACAAAAACTCTAGAGAACATTCTGGAACTTCTGTAGAAGCATGTTATTTTTAGCGGCACGGTGGTGTAGTGGTTAGCACTGTCACCTCACAGTAATATGATCTGGGTTGGATTCCCGGTCCGGGTTGTTCTGTGTGGAGTGTGTATGGTCTCTCCGTGCTTGAGTGGGTTTCCTCCAAGTACTCTGGTTTCCTCCCACAGTCCAAACACATGCATGTTAGGTTGATCAGTCACTCTAAACTGCCCGTAAATGTGTGTGTTGGTCATGCATCCATGGTGTACCCCATTTTCTCCTGATGATGCTGAGATTGGCTCCAGCCTCCACCCATGACTCAGACTAGTGGAATAAAGCGAAAGATGATGGAAGGATGGATGGATACATTATATTATGTTCTAAGTAAGCTCAAATAGCATGCTGTATATAAAGGGACAAAAGTACTGACACAGTTGTTTTTCCACTGTGGGAAATTTATGCTGCTCTCGTTTTGATGACCACTTCTACATTAGCGTTGTAGCTCCAGTGCAAATCTTAAAAAAAAAAAAAAAAAGAAGATAAATTCAGGCACCCGAACATGTCTTGGCTGATTGCCTACATTTGGTGTAAGAGGGAAAATTATATAAATTTGAACGTATGTTAACCCTGTTACCACAAGTAGTGGTAGCAGTGGTGTAATTCTATGCTCGCTATTGGTTTTAACCAAAAGGGATCACCTGCTTCATCTGAAACCTCATACACCTCCGTCCCAGCCTCGACAAAAACCTTCATACAGGTTTGGCTGAATTGATTATCTTAATTTACCAGTTCATGAATCACGAATTTGAGATCCAGGTTTGTAAAACGAGCTCTAGCTTTAGCATCTGTGCATTCGTTCACTGTTACACGCTTTTGTTTTCTTCTTTTATCTGAACCGATGTCTGAAAAGTAGGTTTTCCTGCTCTGGGTAATCTCAGAGCAAACCTAGCAGCTAACGCTGTTCATTTAACACCGCTGCTCTTACTTTTCCTCTGGCCGCTCTCGTTCCCTTTCTTTTTGACTTTCCACCTGTGCCTTAAGACAGCTTAGCTTCATCATAAGTTCAAAAGAAAAGACCAAAGTCCAGGCTTGATGTCCAACGGACTCTAAGCCCAAGCCTTTAAAATGAAAAGACTCGTCTCCTGCTGAAAGAACTCAGTGCCCATAACAGTTCAGTGAATGTCGTATCAGAACGATTCCCTAAACCAGCTCTTTTGTAAAGCACATCACTCGTGAACAGGACTCTTAGAGCCTCACTACCTCTGACCACAAGTACATAAAGGACCCCCACGTGATGCATGTTCTGAATAATGCCCGATATATGTCGTTCTGCTGGTGTTAAGGGAGCATTTCGTCGCTGTCCAAATAAAAGCATACATTTCCAAACTTAACAGATTTACAGGAGAGGCCAAAAGTCTTTTTCACTTTTAATGTCGGTGGAAGCAGAATATTTTCCAAGCTATTTTGGAGCATTTCTATTGGTCCATTTATCATGAAGTTTTCATACAATATCAAGGACAGCTGTCGAGTTCAAATGATGTAAAAAAATTAAAATCAACAAAAACGGAGATGCATGTTTTTCTTTGGGTAGTGATGACATTATTGCATATTTGATCAAATTAAACATAATATTTAGATACAGATTGTATTTGAGAGAATTTCAGTTGTCTCATATCGTTACATTACTGTGTGTGTGTATATAATATATATCTCATCGCTGTCCAATGAAAAATGAGTGTCTCCAAAATGGCAACTTTACAGGAGAGGCCAAAAACCTTCTTCACTTTTAATGTCAGTGGAACCAGAAAATTTTCCAAGCTATTTTAGAGCATTTCTATTGGTCTGTTCATCATGAAATTTTAAACAGTGTAAAGGGCATCAGCTGCATTTAATTGATGTAGACAAATAGAAATTGACAAAAATGGAGATGGATATGTTTTTCATTGGACAGTGACTATATATATATATATATATATATATATATATATATATATATATATATATATATATATATATATATACACATACATACATACATACATATACACCATATTTTGCTGTCAGAACAAAACTTTGTGTCCCTGTTGTTGTCATTTTTTCAGTTTTTGAAAATGTTGCAGTAAATGGACCAGAAGGTATGACCCATTATTATGCAGCGGTGGGATCTGGTTACGCTGAGCTGCTATAACAGTAGAGTGTGTTTTTATTTTTTTACTTTGAAGATATAAAGTTTTGTTCCAACAGAATACAGCCAGTATTAGCTGTTTATTAGCTGAACTAAACATAATACATTAATTAATACAAAACATGGCATGCGCAAAAGCTATAGCACATTTAATAAACACAAACCAGCCATAATACTAAAACCACCTCCTTATATCACACAGCTCCATTTACAGGTCCGCTTTACTCTTCCACACTTACAGACTGTAGTCTGTATACTTTGTTACTCTATTCTTCAATGATGAGGACTAGAGATATGGGTTTTTCTATAGCCGATGTTTAGAGGTCAGGGTCAGCCGATGGCCAATATGCCATTTTTATTTTATTTTTTTGCTTAATTTTTAGGGACGATATGACCCATTAATAATATAATAAAATTAATAATAAAATGTATTAAACAATGACTTAACAAGAAAAAACTAAATATTTTTATGAGCCCCCCCAAAAAAATACAGTATGATTATATTACTGCTGAAAGAGTGTAACATACATCTCTTCATACCCAAAACAAACTAGTTACTAAGAAGTGAGAGAGTGAGTGAGCCTCACTTCAAGGTTGGGTTTTTATGGAGTTGTAGTAAAACTGTGGGTCTTTAAGGAGGATGAGACACTCGGAGAGAGAAAGATATATAGTATACAATGGGAGAGAGAAAGAGAGAGATATGATGTAATGATTGTTAACACAGCGGCTCTGTTCTGTTCTCCTTACTGTTTCTTTAGTTACGTTTGTCTTGAGTGCTGGAAGCTGAGTAATATCTGGGAAGCTCTGGCTGCTCCGGAGAGACTCTCTGTGTAACAGTAATGTGATAATGTATGTATTACACTAGAGCAGTTAGCTTTAGCCCTGAAGCTAAAGAGTAAAACATCCTAATGTTATTAAAAAATATAGCAAATATCAGCCAACCGATGTATCAGTCAATCTCTAATCAGAACCCCTACATAGTAGTGACGCTGTAGTGGTGGTGTATTAGTGTGTGTTGTGCTGGTGTGGATGGATCAGACATATTAGAAAAGACCACAGCAAACATGTCACTATAGTGCTGAGAATGATCCACCTCCCTAACAGAACCTGCTCTGTGGTGGTCCTGTGGGGTCTTGATCATTGAAGAAAAGGGTAAAAGGGGATAAACAAGGTATGCAGTGAATCAGATGGACTACAGTCTGTAAGTGGTGCTTCTATATGTGCAGTGGAGCTGATAAAATGGACAATGTGTGTAGATACAAGGAGGTGGTTTTAAATGTTATGACTGATCAATAAAAAAAAAAAAATACTTAGACAGATAAACAACTAATATTTGGTGTTCTCTAAAGAAAGTTAGTGAACCAGCAGAACATGTTATTTTACTGGGGGTGTTTAAACGTTTTTATTAGACTTCATATACACGCATATATATATATATATATATATATATATATATATATATATATATATATATATATAAAAAAATGCATTTGTACACCTTTAAAGACTTAAAGGAATTGTTTACCCGGGGGGGTAAATATTCATGCAGCTTTCCCCAAATCTCTATTCATTGTTGACTCTCATGTAAAAGCCATGGCTTTGCGGTCCAGCGCCTTGAAACTGAAGGGAAGGACTGTACACTCATCTCAGAATAGAGTGATCATCCAGACTCATAGTTTTTCTCTCACTTCGTTCACTAGGTTTTTTATTGTCTTGTCATATTTACAGAACTCAAACTGTAAACAAAAAGGGAAAATGGTTCACGCCTGCTAACTTGAGTTGCATAACCTTTTCTTTCTTTTTACATCTTTCAAATGTTTAAACTTAGTTTAAAATATTGTTACACTAAAAAGATTCTTATCTGTTAAAATGACTAAATAGAATTCAATTGCATGAAACAAATCATAGCACATGTTAATGTAACATAAAGAATTAACTGAAGTTGCGTTGACGGATGAATATTTCAAGTATAGCACAGACGACTGTTTGTTTTATGACGGCGACAATATATTAACAGTTTAATGACCGTTCCTGGCCTTTTCCTTCGCTTCACCCAAGACACCCCAGATGGCTTGTATTAACCATACAGCAGAACTCAGGAAGAATTATTCTTGGAACTTATAAGAGAATATCTTAAAAAAAAAAGAGAGAGAGAAAGAGAATTTACACATTTCTGACATTACTATGATCTTTTAAAAAGTTACTCCTAATTAAAAAATACTATTTTATTACCATACTGTTATTATGCAAGAGGTTAGTGCTTGAATGTGACACGTTGTGAGACTCAGCTTAAGCTTGTGTCAGGTTTTAGATGTGAATTTAAAAAAAAGAGGTGCGAATGGAATGTATTTTTGTTTTTTCTCCTTTTCCGACTGTTCATGTTTCTCAAAGTGTATCTACCTGCTGGATTATCGTCTGTACTTGGATAGAGACAGTATTCATGTTGCGGATCGTGTCTTGCTTTTGTTTTATGGCTATCGATAATCTTTTGTGTGTCTTGTCAATCAGTTATTAACGTGCTGGCTCTGGCAGGTGTAGGACTGTGTTTACAGAACAGTAGAACAGTAGTGTTAATCTAGTAGTACGCTGTTCTGTCCACAGTGTTCTGATTCCTATAAGCAGACCCCAGATCAGCTAATGTATTCTGTGCTCTTTTGTTTCTTCTCTTTTTTTTTTTTTTTTTTTTTTTTAAATACTGGCTGCTCCTGTTTTGTGTTTTTTGTTTGGTGTGAGTACTTGTTGTAAGTTGGGAGACAAGAAAGTAATAAAGTTTTATATTTCACCCGCGTGGGAATGTTTGTAAGGCTAAGCTTCACCTCCTTTTCTTTCCCATAGGAAAACCAGAAAGTTGATTACAGCGCGCATTCGCCACGCCATGGTTTCAGAAACCTTATGCAACTTTTATTTCAGCCCAGAGATCTTGTACTGACGAAAGTGGAACCGCTCCATCAAGGCTTCTCCAGGACATTCCACAGGCTTTCAATTGGATTAAGGGATTTTATTATAGGATCAATCTGGAATACATGTGGAAATAAAGCTCCCCACACAAAAAACCTGAGTGGCACGCAAGAGGCCGTCATTCACTTTTGTTCACAAAGTTGAGGGGGCCCAAAATTGGACTGTTCATGACTGGAAATGTCTTATCTGGTCAGAGGAATCTCGGTTCTGCCCAGGCTTCATTTTACTCTACACTTTAAAAACACAGCATTAGAGTGTTTCTCATCAGTCTGCTTCAGTTCTGCCAACACATTTTATTTAAGTATGCTGAATCAGCTTTTTAGCACAGCAAGAAGTCTTCTAGATGATATAAACTTAATAACTGCAACATGAACACTTCTCAGAATAAGAATAACTTCTTGGCCAGGCACTCAGCATGTGGTACACCCTTGTTATCTCCTGCAGAGTTTATGGTGGCAAATGGTCACGTGACCCCTACAGTTGTACATGCCAAATAGTCTTTTGACCCCAGCAGAGAGCGGGGCTGTGAGAACATTGGATTTTAGATCAAAAAATATTTTCACCCAAATTCATATACCACACACAATGAACATACAGTGTGTTTGAAAACAATAAAACAAGTGTAATCTAAAAAACATTCATATATAAAACAGCCGCAAAGCAGCTGCCTACCTCATAAACGTGTTTATGTAGAAATAACAACGCCAAATTAATCTGACAGACCAGCTAACTATCTGACTATCTGTCTATCTATCTGACTATCTCTGACTATCTTTCTGACTATCTTTCTATCTAACTATCTATCTGACTATCTCTGACTATCTTTCTGACTATCTTTCTATCTAACTATCTATCTGACTATCTCTGACTATCTTTCTGACTATCTATCTATCTATGACTATCTGACTGTCTTATCTTTCTGACTATCTGACTATCTTTCTATCGAACTATCTGACTATCTCTGACTATCTCTGACTATCTATCTTTCTGACTATCTTTCTATCTAACTATCTATCTGACTATCTCTGACTATCTTTCTGACTATCTTTCTATCTATCTGACTATCTCTGACTATCTTTCTGACTATCTTTCTATCTATCTGACTATCTTTCTGACTATCTTTCTATCTATCTGACTATCTCTGACTATCTTTCTGACTATCTTTCTATCTATCTGACTATCTCTGACTATCTTTCTGACTATCTTTCTATCTATCTGACTATCTCTGACTATCTTTCTATCTAACTATCTGACTATCTTTCTGACTATCTTTCTATCTATCTATCTGACTATCTCTAATTTTACTAATCACAGGTAAAAATACAGTTGGAAATTTAATGAACAGAATACAGGTGGGAATAAAAGAAGATGAATATAAAGCTCAAAACAAAATATTACATTGGCAAAATACAGGTGGAAATAAAATACTAAATTGACAGAATACAGGTGGAAAAGAAAGACAATGCACGGTTAAATAAAAAAGAAGATAAAAATATAATACAATGTAAAAATACAGGTGGAAATAAAATACTAAATTGACAGAATACAGGTGGAAAAGAAAGACAACGCACGGTTAAATAAAAAAAAGATAAAAACAATATAATACAATGTAAAAATATAGGTGAAAACAAAATACTAAATTGACAGAATACAGGTGGAAAAGAAAGACAATGCACGGTTGAATAAAAAAGAAGATAAAAACAATATAATACAATGTAAAAATACAGGTGGAATTAAAAGCCACAGACTCTCAGGTTGGTCGGAATACGGGTGGGAATAAAAACTCTGAACTTTCGCTTTCACATGGGCGGAGCTCCAGACGTGATGTCATCGCGCCTCGTGCTGCGGTGACGTCGGACTCGGAAGAACGTGTTGATTCACTTTTTCCTGTTTTGGTCCTCTCTTTGGAAGTCAGTAAAGGGGTCGCCGGAGAGGGAGAGCTGGTGTAAGGTCAGGTCACTGGAGTGTCCGTCAGCCGGCCAGTTATGTCGCTGCGCCGTGTTCTTCACTGGACGCTCCTCTTCTGTTTCCTCACAGCGCTGACCGCAGCAGCGGCTACTGGTGAGTGTTCAGATTCAGAGATGATGTGTTGTTTTGAGCAGGACTGCAGAAGAACTTCTCGGATAATCAGATACAATAAGCCAGTAGTCACGCCTGTCCAGCAGGAGGAGACCAACAGGGCGTGTCTGCTGAACCTTCTTCTTTTTTAATGCTAATTATGAAGCTAAAGATAATCTGATGGACTGAAATGTCGTGCTAAAAATACTTTATGCCCTGCTGCGTGAAGACCACTAGAACCAATAGGATTAGTTACCATTAGAGACCACCAGTTTCCAGGAACACCACTTAGGCAGGGAGAAGAGAATTTAAAGTTTAAGAGTTTAAAGTTTAATTAGAGCTTATATATGTGTCAGATTAAATACTGCTAGAATTGCTTGTCCAGGGCCCTGTGCCCACTGCCACTGAGGTGAAGACCACCAGCTGCCAAAGCTCTCTGGCCCTCCTGTGGACCCCCTCTAGCAGCCTCAGCATGTCCCACTTTTGATGCCAATGTAACTGTGTGGCTTCTCGCTGGGAGAACTTTACTTGGCTTAAGGGGGCAGTGTTAAGTGCTTAAAAGGGGCACTATTAGCAGTAATGGCTTTAATATATTAAACTGTATTCATTGGTCTATAATCACCCATAGCTACCAAGTCATTGTGTAATAGTCGTTAGCTTAGAACTAGTCCTTTATATCTCAATAAGAGCGGGTCATGTTCCAACAGACGCCTTGAGAGTGGCTTTTGCATTTATACTTACATTTTATGGCTCTGTAGCAGCAGCTGGAAGGTTTGACTGGTAGTGTATCTAAAACGTTTGTCTGGTAGTGTATCTAAAACGTTTGACTGGTAGTGTATCTAAAACGTTTGGCTGGTAGTGTATCTAAAACGTTTGACTGGTAGTGTATCTAAAACGTTTGACTGGTAGTGTATCTAAAACGTTTGGCTGGTAGTGTATCTAAAACGTTTGACTGGTAGTGTATCTAAAACGTTTGACTGGTAGTGTATCTAAAACGTTTGGCTGGTAGTGTACTAAAACGTTTGACTGGTAGTGTATCTAAAACGTTTGACTGGTAGTGTATCTAAAACGTTTGGCTGGTAGTGTATCTAAAACGTTTGACTGGTAGTGTATCTAAAACGTTTGGCTGGTAGTGTACTAAAACGTTTGACTGGTAGTGTATCTAAAACGTTTGGCTGGTAGTGTATCTAAAACGTTTGGCTGGTAGTGTATCTAAAATGTTTGACTGGTAGTGTACTAAAACGTTTGACTGGTAGTGTATCTAAAACGTTTGACTGGTAGTGTATCTAAAACGTTTGACTGGTAGTGTATCTAAAACGTTTGGCTGGTAGTGATACTAAAACGTTTGGCTGGTAGTGTACTAAAACGTTTGACTGGTAGTGTATCTAAAACGTTTGATTGGTAGTGTATCTAAAACGTTTGGCTGGTAGTGTACTAAAACGTTTGGCTGGTAGTGTTACTAAAACGTTTGGCTGGTAGTGTACTAAAACGATTGGCTGGTAGTGTATCTAAAACGTTTGGCTGGTAGTGTATCTAAAATGTTTGACTGGTAGTGTACTAAAACGTTTGACTGGTAGTGATCTAAAACGTTTGACTGGTAGTGTATCTAAAACGTTTGGCTGGTAGTGTATCTAAAACGTTTGACTGGTAGTGTATCTAAAACGTTTGGCTGGTAGTGTATCTAAAACGTTTGGCTGGTAGTGTACTAAAACGTTTGACTGGTAGTGATCTAAAACGTTTGACTGGTAGTGTACTAAAACGTTTGACTGGTAGTGATCTAAAACGTTTGACTGGTAGTGTACTAAAACGTTTGACTGGTAGTGATCTAAAACGTTTGACTGGTAGTGTACTAAAACGTTTGACTGGTAGTGATCTAAAACGTTTGACTGGTAGTGTACTAAAACGTTTGACTGGTAGTGTATCTAAAACGTTTGACTGGTAGTGTATCTAAAACGTTTGGCTGGTAGTGTACTAAAACGTTTGACTGGTAGTGTACTAAAACGTTTAGCTGGTAGTGTACTAAAACGTTTGACTGGTAGTGTATCTAAAACGTTTGGCTGGTAGTGTACTAAAACGTTTGACTGGTAGTGTATCTAAAACGTTTGACTGGTACTGTTCTAAAACATTAGTGTATATAATTCTTTGTTTTCTTTTCCCAGTAACGCCCCATCCTGTACCCGCCGCTCTGTGTGTTGTATCTCTCAGCGGAATGTTTTTTCTCTGGAGGAACATCAGCCTCAGGTTGAAAGCCAAGAACAGGACTTTATGGGGTCTCCTGAATCAGTTCTTGGCTGTCAGATTTGTGACCTGGCTGGGAAAACGTCAGAGAGAGAGACTGGAGAAAGATACGCTGGACATCCGGCAGGTACAGGAGCAAACTCTGCTCAGACGACTGCGCAACAACGCGCACACGCTCTACGGACAGCAGTACAGCTTCAGCTCTATTAAAGGTAAATCGCCTTTGAGTCCCCAAACAGAAACCTGATATTCAATCTCACATTCACTTTGTATAATATAAAATACACACCCACACAGGTATGTACAGCCAGCACAGGTCACACGCCGCCATCGTTACTGTGAATATCATGGAAAATTAATATTGTTTCTGTCCGAAACAAGTATTTCAGCCAACATTCTCTACTTGTAATGGAGGTTAATAATTTTCAGCTTTAAATCATTTTTATTGGTCCAAACACAATAAAAGCTAGCTTCTGAGCAAACACAGTTACATTGTGAAAATGTCATCTGACAACATTGTTTTAACGTAATGGTAACTTGTCTGTATGTAGTCACAACCTTCTACAAGCCTTCATACGTTCTATTATATCTGCATGGAACTCTATGGAATTTGGTGAAGTTGCCAACAGGTAGCAATAATATATTTAGTGGAGACGTTGTAACAGTGTTGTTCAGAAAACATAAAAAAGCACCATCTTTTGACAATGTTGTAGCATTGTTGTAGGAAAGCAGACAACATTGTGACAATGTTACGTGTTTGCTGGGATATAACGAACTTAAAGTCGAAAGCTATGACGGCAGAGCCACGAAGACTGTTCTTCTACTAATTTTTATTCTGCTATTCTTCTAAAGTTTGTGTTTGGATATTATATACAAGGAGTGACATCTCAAAAAAATGTTACATGCATCATATTACCAACCTACACTATATGGCCAAAAGTATGTGGACACCTTCCCATCACAACTGGGGTGCACCTGTTTGACCTTGTTAGACATCCCACTCCAAAATCGTAGGCGTTCATATGCAGTTGATGTTTTAACAGCCCCCACTCTTTAGAGAAGGTTTTTACACATGATTATAGCTACAACTTCTAACTAAACCAAAACCCTGAAAAACAGCCCCAAATCATTATCCCTCCTCCACCGAACTTTACTGTGTATTGTGGTAGGTAATGTTTACCTGCAAACCCCAGATTCTTCTATCAGTTGCCTAGACAGTGAATTGTGGTTCATCACTCCAGAGGAATTGTGTCCACTGTTCCAGACTCCAGTAGCCACGTGCTTTACACTTCTCCAGCCGGCACTTGGCATTGCACATACTGGCTTGTGTGTAGCTGCTCAACCATGGAAATTCTTGGTTCTTGGTGATGTTGTTTCCAACTTTAGTTTGGAGATCTGTAACAGTGGATAGTGGATCTGTTTTTGTTGTAGCTTCTAGACATTTTCATTTATTGTTTCATGTTACTGAACTGTACGTCCCATTGTAGTGCCATTGTTTGTTAATGGGGACTGCATGGTTATGTGGTTGATTCTGTACAACTGTTAACAGTGGGTGTGAATGAAACCTGTAAACTATTTTTAACAATTAACAAAAGAATGGTGTATAGCTTAAAACAGTGAAAGCAAACATTTTTGAAACCCAAATTTTTAAAATTTTTTCTAAAGTATATCATCACCGTCCAAAGAGTATCTCCAAAATGGCAAAAAGGACAACAACATACTTAACTTTTAATGTAAATCAATGGAACCAGGCTGTTTTGAAACATTTCTACTGCTCTGTTCGTCCTGAAATTTTCACACAATATAATTGGCCGGGGCTGCATTTAAGTGATATAGAAAAATAAAAACATAGTAAATTAAAATTTTATATATATATATATATATATATATATATATATATATATATATATATATATATATATATATATATATATATATATATATATATATATATATATAGCAATAGGTGTCATCTCTGCCAGTAAAGTGTTATATAACATTGTAGTAAAATAATTTTCTTGGTTTTATAACTAACGATATAGTTTGAAGAACAAACTTTAGTTCCAGATGTTTTTTTCAGTGCCCTCAGCTGATTTGTTACAATTCCATCACCAACACACTGAATTTAATGTAGTGAAGGACTGATAAGCCAGACCAGGTACAGGTCCCTGCTTGTTCTGTTAATGTTATTTGTATTTGCGCTAATATTAGGCCAATTTTTATTTTTAAGTAAACACTTACTGACCCCATATGTAACTTTTAAAATTTCATTTTCTTAGGTGGACTAAGACATACACAGCACTGTATACCAATTATCTTTTTATTCCAGACTCTGAAGAATTCCGCCGGTGTCACCCAGTCACAGTGTATGATCATTATAGAGAGCTAGTTCAGAGGGTTTCTGCTGGAGAGGAAAACGTCCTGATTAAAGAGAAGCCACTCATTTTGGCCATGACGTCTGGAACCTCTGGAAGCAGCAGCTTGCTCCTGAGCACCAAGGACACCAGCACTGAGTTCTTCTTGCAGGTCAGATCAACATTTGAATATTTTGTCCATTCTTTGTGCACATCTATATTTCTAAGAGTAATCTAGGTTACATCAATGATCTAGACTCTTACATAACAATATAGGGCATTTCTAGGAAAATAGGTGGGGACAGATATTCACTATGTTATTTGTACCTCCCCTCTCCCACCACCTAACTCCTCCAACCCCGCTGAGCCACTGATTGGCATTATTATGCTATGTTCTGGGGCGGACGCATGTTTGCATGATGGGTCACCTCAAACTGAGAATGCAGTGGGCCACTAAAGATACACTGTATTGCCAAAAGTATTCGCTCGTCTGTCTTCACACGCATTTGAACTTGAGTGACGTCCCATTTATAATCCATAGGGTTTAATATGATGTCGTCCCAACCTTTGCAGCTATAACAGCTTCAACTCTTCTGGGAAGACTCTTCACACGGTTTAGGAGAGTGTTTATGGGAATGTTTGACCGTTATTCCAGAAGAACATTTGTGAGGTCAGACACTGATGTTCCATGAGAAGGTCTGGCTCACAGTTTCCGCTCTAATTCTTTCCAAAGATGTTCTATCAGGTTGAGGTTAAGAATCTGTGCAGGCCAGGCAAGTTCCTCCACACCAAACTGGCTCATCCATGTCTTTATGGATCTGCTTTGTGCACTGGTGGGCAGTCATGTTGGAACAGGAAGGGGCCGTCCCCAAACTGTCCCCACAAAGTTTGGAGCATGAAATTGTGCAAAATCTCTTGGTCTGCTGAAGCAGTCTGCATGAAGAGGTCCTTTCTCTGGAACTAAGGGGCCGAGCCCAACTCCTAAAAAACAACCCCACACCATAATCCCCCCTCCACCAAACTTTGAATTTGGAACAAGTGTCGTTCTCCTGGCAACCACCAAGAGTCCAGTGGCAGCGTGCTTTACACCACTGCGTCCGACATTTTGCATTGTGCTTGGTGGTGTAAGGCTTGGATGCAGCTGATCGGCCATGGAACCCCATTCCATGAAGCTCTCTGCACTGTTTATGAGCTAATCTGAAGCTGACATGAAGTTTGGAGGTCTGCATCCGCTGACCCCGCTCTGTTGTTTTTATATTCGCCAAGCAGTCTGCATGCCCAGGTGCTTGGTTATTTACACCTGTGACCATGGAAGTGATTGGAACATCTAAAATCAATTATTTGAATGGGTGAACGAATGTTATTGTCAATCTGGTATAAATCCAGCTACACTCTGTTTGTGTCTAGTGGACTCCATTCATTTTACATAGGTCACATAAAATGAATGGCCAATGAAATAATCAAGCATTACTGTCCTTCTCTCTCACTCAGCAGCCCACAGACATAGCAGCCCACTGGGAGTTGCCTCGTCTTCCCAATGGCAAGTCTGCGCTCCAGTTAATGTTCCGAGACCGTTTTTTGAGTTTAAGTCTTTACTGAGGAAGTCAGCATCCAAACTATAGCATCCAAAGTAAAGCAAGCATAATGTTACCAAGATGTCTATTATGTGCTTCAGTTGGCTGGTTTTTAATCTGGAGAGCTGCTTTAAAATGTAAATATTTAGTACTGTTAGGCTTGGCTTAGCTTGGCTGGCACATGGTTGTCATTTTGGGACTTGGTCTTCATTAAAGTGTTATTTATTTATACCCAGTCCAGTGGTACCCTGCTCAGTGGTCAAGAACCCCAGATAACCATCACAGAGTAGGTATTATTGGATTATTGGGTGGTGGATTATTTTTAGCACTGAGAATAATCCACCTACCCAAAAATATCCAGCCAACAGTGTCCACTGATGAAGGACTAGAGGATGGACAATGTATCTTCAAAGTCTATCTGTATGTTCTGTGGAACTGATAACATCTGCAAACAGTGTAGACACACAGGGTGGTCATCATATTCTGACTAGACTGTGTGGGTGTGTCTCAAAACCTACCCTTACAAAAAAGAAGTTTATTCAAGTGTACCATTAGTATACTTCTTTTTAACTAAAAGAAAGTGAGTATGCTTTCAGTTTACTTTTTATGTACTTCTCAGTGATATACTAAACACAGTTATACTTAAGTATGCTGGGGTTATACTGACAGGAATAGAACAGTCTAAGTATATTTGGCCTTTACTTGTACTTAATCTTTTGATTGAGATAGTAGAAGTAAGTATTCTTGCTCTGCACAAAAACACATCCAGTAGAATATTTATTTATAATTTGATTTATAAAGTTAAGATACAAATATGTTTCTTAATCTGAGCGTGCCTTATTTATTTTATGTGTGTCCACTGGTGAGTAAGTAAACATTGTTAAAATTCTAAGTAGAAAAAAACCCTTAAACCTAGTCATATACTTTGAAGTACAACAATAATATAAGCAGTAAATGATAAGTATTAAGTTCACTTAAAGAAAACTTACAAGCTAGTAAACTAACAGTAAACCCTTAAGTTTACTTTTAGTGTAGTTACAGTACAAAAGATGTAAACTAGTTGTATACTTGGTTTACTACTCTTACACTTAAAGTGTACTTAAAAGTATACTTTTTAAAACTAGAAAGTGGCCAATTTAGTCCCAAGAAGTATTAAAATAGTACATATACAAGTGTACTACTAGTACAATCACATTAGTATAGTAACTACATAAAGTATACTTAATAAAATGAACTTTAAGTACACTTGTTTTCTGTAAGGGTAGTGAGTGTGTAAGTAGGCTGTCTAGGTAGCAGCTGTTTAAGTAGCAGTGTTCTCTCCTCATAAAACAGATTACTGAGACGCTCTAGTTAGAGAGCAGCTGGGTCTCGGCTTGTTCCCGCCCAATAGTTCCCGCTAATAGCTCGAGTATAAAACTGCAAAATGGTCAACGACTTGTTGCTAAGTTACAAATAACAACCTTTTTTGTGTGGTTGTACAACAGGAAACACATTAAAACACCAAAGATAATTGGAATAACTTACATTTGAAGATGACTTCTCCGCTAGTAACGCCGCTTTTGTCCGCCATGTTGGGAAAAAAGTTCTGCCTGCGTTGCATCATGGGATTGCCTTATCGGCTGAGGAAGCATTCGATGCTTCCTTAAAATCAGGGCAAAATAAGGTGCCTCAGTAGACAGCATGGTTAAGGTATCTAAGAATCTAAGGTATCTAATGATGTTAAATGCTCCCTATGTAGGCAGCTCACTAGATTTTAAGACACACCCTGTACATTGTGCATAAAATAGAAACTTCCAGTGTGAATATTTCTTTAAGGTCCTGCATTTGTTTCTAACAGTGAATGTGGTTCTCTGTTGCAGGGTGTGTGTGTATGTGTAGATGCCATGAAGAAAGCTTTCCCGGGCTCAGTCAGCCTCCAGAGGACCCTGAAGCTTTTCTACTCGCCCACTGTACGCCACTCAGAAGGCAGAATACCCATTGGGCCAAACTCCTCTACCCCCTCCTCCAACAAACACCTGCTGTATCTTTATACCACACCAGCTCCGGCATTCCAGGTACAGCAGCAGCAGGTGCACGAGTGTCCCTGTGAAGGACACAGTGTCATAGTCAACGTGAATCAGAAATCAGAGCATATTTACTTCTTCAGCGTGACGTATGAAACACGAGATTCATGCGGGAGTAATTTTGGGCCTAATATCATTTTATTCTTCAGGATTTGATTGGAGTGTAAAAGGTGGGCATTTTGAAATAAAACATACGCAGACCAGGGTGGGCCGTAGAGTTTGTCATGAATTGAGCCTTTGCTATGAAAACCTGTATGTTTCTTAGTTTGATGTCCTGTATTTAAATTTAGGGTTTGAATGGTTAACATATGTTTTCATTGGAGGGGTTCAGTTGTCCAATGCTATATTTTTTAACTTTTCAAGATGTAGACAAGTCAAAGCACCAGTTTGCAGTTTTTTTAGAACCAGTCCAAAACTGGAAGTGAGAGAATAAAGTGAGGAGATGAAAGGAGGAAGTCTGCTGTCATACATGTACATACAGGAACACCACCATCAGTGCTGAGACTGATTCTAGTTTGGTCCTTGGTGATGTGGTGGTTGGCACTGTCGCATCACGACAAGATGATCCGGGTTGGATTCCTAGTCCGGGCCATTCTGTGTGGAGTGTGCATGTTCTCCCTGTGCTTGAGTGGGTTTCCTCCTGGTACTCCGGTTTCCTCTTACAGTCCAAACACATGCATGTTAGGTTGATCACTCACTCTAAATTGCCCGTGTGTGAGTGTGTGCGCGAGTGTGTGTTGTCCCAAACCCAGGTATGTGGGGAGGGTTGCCAGGAAGAGCATCCGATGTAAAACACTTTGCCAAATCTAGCATGCGAGTTGACTCGCGACCCCTGTAGAAGGGAAATAGCCAAAAGATGTGTGTGTGATTGGCTATTGAACCATTGGCCATTGATCAGCACTGCTTCTAAGCACTCCTGTTCCATCTCCAGTATCTTTCTAAAGTCTGTACATGAGAATTATATGTGTTATTATGTTTTCAGTCGAGAATCTCTTTGGCAAACTTAATCCAGATTCAGCGACTCAGTCATGCTTTCATTTGTTAGGTGCTGAATGAGAGGGACGCATTATATCTCCATCTACTGTTCGCCTTGAAGGACCATGACGTCGGTACGATAGAATCCAACTTCTGCTCAACTGTGTTCTATGCCTTCAGAGCCCTGGAGGTAGGACTGCCTTAAGAACCTTTGTACTGTAGAAAGACTAGGTTTGTCAAAAGATACAAGACTTTTTGTTCTTGGCAGCTAGAAAATTTTCAGACTTTCATTTTTCTGTTATTCTAATTAGTTGATTGCTTTGGTTGGTGTGTATTGCAGGAGCGGTGGGAGGAGCTGGTTGATGATGTTGAGTCTGGTAGGCTCAGCAGGACTTTGGACCTGGATGGTGGGGTGAAGTTGGCGCTGGAGAAGCTGCTGGAGCCTGACCCCGGCCGGGCCGCAGAGCTGCGAACCCAGTTCAGCGAAGGCTTCCAGGGCATCGCCCTCAGGGTCTGGCCCCAGTTACACCTGGTGCTGACTGTGGACTCTGGATCGAACCAGATTTATGGAGAATTACTGAGGCAGCACTACTGCAAAGATCTACCTTTCTATTCACCCTTCTATGCTGCCACTGAAGGTATGGAAATACATAAATACAAATGTGTTTTTGTCCCTGCTTGATAAACTACACATTTAATTTCTCTATACACACCAACAAGCCAAACCAAGCCACAGATGAATCGGATAACGATACATGGCAAGATCTGAGATATAGTAGAGGGTAAGAACAATTGTAAAATGTAGGAGAAATGGACAGGTGAGCACACCAGAAGGCTGCTTCCATTAAGCAGTGGTGAGTGCTCACCAACAGTTGGTCAAGAAGATACAAACCATGATCTTATGGTAGGGTGTTGGGCTTCCAAAGCAAACCAATGCTTAAGTCAGAGTCCAAATGGTGCTGGCATTGAGACAAGTTTGAGTCCTAATTATGTTGGGACTGAGACAAGTCTGAGTCCAAATAATGGCAGAATCGAGACATGCCTGCGCCAAATGATGCCGGGACCTACACCAAACTATGTCCAATGATGTCAGAACATAAACAAGACTAATTTCAAAGGATGCTGGGACAACGACAAGTCCAAGTCCTATTATGTTAGGATCAATATAAGTCAGAGTCCAAATGATGTTTACAGAAGGAATGTTTGACAACACACAGTGTCGGGACTGAGACAAAGATGAGTCCAAATGGTGTCGGGACTGAGACATGTCCGAGCCAAATGATGTCACTACCTAGACCAGACTTTGTCCAAATGACATCAGAACCTGAACAAAACTCATTTCAAATGCTGTTGGGACAGAGACATGTCCACATCCTCATTATGTCGGGATTGAACTAAGTCCGAGTCCAAATGGTGCTGGGACTGAGGCAAGTTTGAGTCCTAATTATGTTGGGACTGAAACAAGTCTGGGTCCAAATAATGGCAGAATCGAGACATGCCCGCACCAAATGATGTCGGGACCTACACCAAACTATGTCCAAATGATGTCCGAACACAAACAAGACTAATTTTAAAGGATGCTGGGACAACGACAAGTCCAAGTCCTATTATGTCGGGATTGATGTAAGTCAGAGTCCAAATGATGTTTACAGAAGGAATGTTTCACAACACACAGTGTCGGGACTGAAACAAAGTTGAGTCCTAATTATGTTGGAACTGAGACAAGTCTGAGTCCAAATAATGGCAGAATCGAGACATGCCAGAGCCCAATGATGTCGGAACCTAAACCAGATTATGAAGGAAGTATTTGAGACATAGTCCTAGTCCAAATGGTGTCAGGACTGAGACAAAGCCAAGTCCAAATAATATTAGGAAGTGAGTCCTAAAGACATCGATTATTCTATTATATCATATGAACAAATCTCTTTTTTCAAATCTGAAGCAAAAGTGGAGCTTGATTTTGTCAGTTTGCATAAGTTTTGGTGGTCTTGCGTGGTTGTTATCAGTTCTCTATATGTTTTGAAATAATTTTTTGAGCTTTTGAAAGCTCCTGTTCATATATTGCTCATATAATGTCATAAGTGACTTTCCCTGTTTTGTTTCTAGTGTCCTCAAAAAAGTCTCTGGCTTTTGCACAGTGCTGTATATAATGGGCTTAGAAGGCTGGCGGAGTGGACGGGGACAGGGAGTGTATAGCACTGTTGATGTATTAGTTTGTGTAATAATGAATGTGTTGTAGGTTTGATAGGTATAAACCTGTGGCCTCTTCAGGAGAGCAGGCGGTACCTGCTCTGTCCTCGCTCCATGTTCTGTGAGTTCCTGCCTGAGGAGAGTTTAGACTCAGAGCACTTGAATACGATCCTCATGCACCAAGTAGAGGAGGGTAGGAACTACGAGCTGGTCATCACAAACGCAGCTGGACTCTACAGGTAGACACAGACATGTTTTATTTGTTTTATTCAGTACTTCAAGTATGTTGGAAACAACAAGTAATGATTGTATAATAAAGAACACGCTGTAAATGTATAATTATAAGAATATATCTGCATCCATATTTGTTCTCTGTGAATTCTACTGAGCTTGTGATTTGTTTTTGTAAGGTATCGCATTGGAGATATTGTTAAAGTGGTTGCGTTCCATAACCAGTGTCCAGTGGTGGAGTTTCTCTACAGGTCTGTATATACTTCTGCCATGGGTGGCTAATTACTTCATTAGTAATTATAATATAGTAATTATTTGAAAAAAAAAAAAAAAAAAAAAAAAAAAAAAAAAAATATATATATATATATATATATATATATATTACCATGTGCCATGCAATGGACTGACCTGTCTGCCTTCGCCCGATGCTGCTGGGATTGGTTTCAGCTCCCCGTGACCCTGACTATATATATGCAAGTTCTCCTACTTAGAAAGACGGTCTGTAATTTCTATCATAGGTAGACTTCAACTATGAGAGACACAATGAGAACAACAATCACATTGTAGGATTTTTCAAAGTATTTATTTGTAATTATGGTGGAAAATAAGTATTTGGTCACCCACAAACAAGCAAGATTTCTGGCTCTTACAGACCTGCAACTTCTTCTTTAAGAAGCTCTTCTGTCCTCCACTCATTACCTGTATTAATGGCACCTGTTCGACCTTGTTATCTGTATAAAAGACACCTGTCCACTGCCTCAAACAATCAGACTCCAAACTCAACCATGGACAAGACCAAAGAACTGTTGAAGGACACCAGGAAGAAAACTGCATACCTGCACCAGGCTGGGAAGACTGAATTCACAATAGGCAAGCAGGTTGGTGTGAATAAATCAACTGTGGAAGCAATTGTAAGAAAATGAAAGACATACAAGACCATTGATAATCTTCCTTCTGGGAATCTGGGGCCCCACGCAAGATCTCATCCTTTGGGGTCAAAATGATCATGAGAGCGGTGAGCAAAAAACCCAGAACTACACGGAGGGACCTGATGAATGACCTGCAGAGAGCTGACCAAAGTAACAAAGGCTACCATCAGTAACACACTGCGCTGAGCCAGGCTGTGCCAGGCGGGTCCCCCTGCTTAAGCCAGTACATGTCCAGGCTCGTGTGAAGTTTGCCAGAGAGCAATAGAACTTTTTGGTAAGACCTAAACTCGTCGTGTTTGAAGGAAGAAGAATGTGAAGCATGGGGGTGGAAACATCATGCTTTGGGGCTGTTTGTCTTCAAAGGGGACAGGACGACTGATCCGTGTTAAGGGAAGATTGAACGGGGCCATGCATTGTAAGGTCTTAAGCCATAACCTCCTTCCAGCAGTGAGAGCATTGAAGATGGAATCTGGCTGGGTCTTCCAGCATGACAATGATCCCAAACACACTGCTCAGGCAATGAAGGAGTGGCTCCGTAAAAAGCATTTCAAGGTCCTGGAGTGGCCTAGCGAGTCTCCAGACCTCAACCCCATAGAAAATTTGTGACGGGAGTTGAAAGTCTGTGTTGCCCAGCGACAGCCCCAAAACATCACTGCTCTGGAGGAGATCTGCAGGAGGAATGGGCCAATATAGTAGCTACAGGGTGTACAAACCTGGTGAAGACTTACATTGCCATTGCCCACAATAGTTATGTTACAAAGTATTGAGTTGAACTTTTGTTATTGACCAAATACTTATTTTCCACCACAGTTTACAAATCAATTCTTAAAAAATCCTACAATGTGATTTCCTTATTTTTTTTTCTAATTGTGTCTCTCATAGTTGAAGTGTACCTATGATGAAAATTATCATTTTGACTAAATATTTTTTGGCCCCACTGTGTTTATATATTAGAATATATATATAGGTTTCAGTGTGTGTTTTTCGTGAAGTAGGTAATGCTGAATATTAAAATAAGGTTTGGATTAGTGTCCTGTTGTAGAAGACTCTGTTTAGCTTTAGTTCCTTAACTCAGACTGTGAATCCATTCTTTCATCTACCTGTTCAGGCTTTTGGAGCAGGATCATGTTTGTGCAAACAGTGTGCCACTACTGCTGCGTCAGCTGTGTCTATCTGTAGGTCCTTTGCTGTTATATGTTCCTCTGCTTAGAGAAGCCCACGCATGTTGAATGGTAGCGCGTTTTCTACGTCCATCAATGTATCTATATGGAAAATTAGGAAAACTTTCCACAGTTGCTATTTTAGTACACTAGATGGCACTGTGCTCATTGAACTCACTTGTATTGTCTGTATATCATTTAAAGATGGTATAAAAGGTGCTGGATGCCTAGTGTAGAACGTAAAGACAATGTCCTCAAATAATAAATCTACTTTTTACTATTTTTATGTAATTATAATTTATATAATAATAATAATAATAATAATAATAATAATAATAATAATAATAATAATAAATGGATAACAAATTATGTGAGAAAAAGTATACTGATATATTGTGATATGTTAAGTGTATCACTCAGCCCTGAGTTAGCCACACCCACAATCTTGTTCACTATTTCTTTACCTGTTGTGTCTGTTGCAGACGAGGTCAGATGTTGAGCGTGCGAGGTGAGAAAGTGTCCGAGGCTGTGTTTTTGGGGTCTCTGAAGAAGGCGGTAGCTCAGTGGCCTGGGGCCAAGCTGGTGGACTACTGCTGCGCTGAGAGTGGCATTCTGGGTAATTGCTTACCTTTACAGTCTGCTATCCAGCAGTGTTGTCTTCTTTCGCCTGTGTGCTTCTTAAAGTACAATAGTTACTAATCTGGAACATTTGATTTGGTGATTTTATTCATTATAAATTCAGCCACTTTAACTGTGTGTTATGATCTGAGCATCGTAGCATATTTTGGAATAGTTGGAATGTATGAAGAGATGCAGATACTGAGTGACGCCCCCTGTGTATCATGTTTGCACGTACAATGCCATATCAGAACAAAAGAATGAAGTGGTGTTCATCTGCATTACTAATGGTATGTGGTACAGGAGACTCATCTGGAGGAGCTCAGCCGCATTACCAAGTGTTTCTGGAGCTGAAGGGGGTCAGAAACCTCACAGAGGAACAGAGATATAAGGTATACATATATATGATTGTATGTGAAGTAGATATATGTGAGGTAGATTATTAGATGATACAGTTCATGTCAGATTGTGTGGATTCTTTAGAATATGTGATGTGACATATATAGCATATTGTAACTGTCCAAAAAAAAATGGAGTATCTTCAAAATAGCAACTTTACAGGAGAGGATTTCCTTTTAATGTAAATCAATGGAACCAGATTTTTAGAGCATTTCTATTGGTCCATTAATCATGGTTGTATTACACAGATAAATACAAACCAACAAAAATGGAGATGTTTTCTTTTTAGACAGCCATGAAATGATCTGGTGTACATTATTAGCACTTCTTTTTAGGCTATGATGATCTGTAATCTAAGTCTGACCATATACAATATATAAGACAAATGATTTAAATATATAATATATCTATTATCTATTGCTTTTCTGGCAAAACGAGTTGCGGGGGTAGCAGTCTTAGCAGAGAGACCCAGACTTCCCTCTCTCCAGCCTCCTCCTATAGCTTCTGTGGATCCCGAGGCCAGGCCAGCCGAGAGATATAATCCCTCCAGGTCTTCCCCAGCGTCCTCTCCTGGTCGGACATGTCTCAAACATCTCCACAGGGAGGCGTCCAGAAGGCATCTTAACCAGATGCTTGAGCCATCTCAGCTGGTTCCTCTCATCGTGGAGGAGTAGCAACTCGACTCTTAGTCTCTAGCGCATAATCGAGCTCCTCATCCTATCTTTGAGGGTGAAACCCAACACTCAACGGAGGAAACTCATTTCGGCAGCTTGTATCTGTGATCTCATTCTTTTGGTCACTACCCAAAGCTCGTGAGCGCAGGAGAGAGTAGGAACATAGATTGATCTGTAAATCGAGAGCTTCGTCTTTTGGCTCAGCTCTGTCTTCACCAGGACAGACTGGTACAGAGCCCGCATCCACCTGTCAACCTCCCACTCCATCCTTCCCTTACTTGTGAAGACCCTGAGATGTTTAAACTCCTGCACTTGAGGCAGGAGGGCATTTCCAACCTGGAGAGCCAAGACACCAAGGACTCCTTCGCCCCACCCTGGAGCCAGGTCTGAGGGAGGGGCTTCTCGGCGAGCGCCTGGTGGTCCGGCTTTTACCCATGGAGCCCGGCCAGAGAAGCCCAAAGGAGATACATGGGTCTACCCTCCCATGGGCCCAACATTTGTAGGAGGGGAGATGGGGGTCTGGTGCTATGTGGATCGAGTGGCCGTCGAAGGCCTAGGTGTTCCGATCCTTGGTTACTGAAACTGGCTCTAGGTATATGACATATGAGGCAGTTTATTAATTTAGATAGATATTATTGGATCATGTGATATAAGGTCTAGGTTATTTAATTAAGTTGCATCATTAGAGAGATCATTAAGTAGTATTATATTATAAACATTATATTTCAATAATTTTTAGATTCTATGATACCTATGAGGTTGATTATTAGATCACAAATGACGTATATGTTTAGATTATATATGAGAGATTATTCGATTGTATATGAAGTAAAATGATGTTAAATGATATGTTGTATGCTGTAGATTTTTAATTTCTGTGATATGTGACTTTAGATTATATGATGTGTATCATGTATATTATTACTACATATGGAAGAGAATATCATATTGAATTATAGGTGATGCGCATTACTAATCATTAATGTGTGTCTGGGAAACCGGCCCTATATGATATGAGACGTGATGATTGATAGATTAAATGATATATTATTTGATACTTAGGTTATAAGTATATAGTATAATATAATTATATCATCAGCTGGTAAGATACGTAGGTTGAACTATTTAGACTGTGTCTGAGATTATATTGTTCAGTTATACATGAGGTTCATTACTAGATTTAATATTTAATATTTGTGGTGGACTGTTAGATTATAGATCATTAAACATTATAGAGTAACCATAAACAATCATTCGTATTTTCACTGACACAGCTGGACCGCTGCCTTCAAGCCGATTCGGACATCTACAAGTCCTTCCGGATTAAGGGCAGCATCGGACCAATGAGAGTGCAACTGGTCAGCCAGGGGGCATTTGAAGAACTGAAAGGACACATGACGTCTCCCAGCGTCTCCTCCAACACCTTCAAAATGCAGCGCGTCATTCGTAGAAAGGAGTACGCAGACTTCCTGCTGGGGAAAACTGTTTCTTGAGGGACACTGTGATGACCAGTGCAGTGAGAACCTGTGAGAAAGAGACCGCTGAATCGCCTTTATGTGATAGAGCGGTCAGTTGGTTTAATGTACAGGTCTCTTTCAGAGCTACATCAGCATTCACTGAAATGTAATGTTAAGAATATGGTGAACACACCTAGCAATCCATCTTTAAGCCTAAAACATTAGAAGTAAGCACACAACGGGCCTAAGGTCACTATGAAAGGACAACATGAGCACAGGTTCTGAGTTGGAGTGTGCTTAATAACTCCGGCCACCAGAGGGCAGCAGACTACAGCTGGTCTGTGAAGAGATGGAGGGTGAATAATGGTCTGGATATTTCAGAATGGGAGTGCAATGTGTATAATATTGAAATTTCTTTTTTTTTTATGTTATTTAATCCAAATAACAAACAAATAATAACAAATACATTTTTAAAAAAAATTTTCAGTAGTTTCTATGTGTACATGCTTTATAAAATTGTAACACAATATGAAGAGCAGCCAGCATTCTTAAATTATGTCACAAAAACGATGAAAGTTTAAGTACAAGGTTTTGTCTGAACAGTGATTGGTTGCTGATATGTTGTCACTGGCCTATTAAAACATTTGTTGAAATTACTTTTCTACATTGTGTCTATATTTTTCAATGGTGTGACAATTTCATGATGAATGAAACAACATAAATGCTCCAAAATGATGTGAAATAAACTCTTTTTTTTACAGAAACTCACCTACAAAATGGCCTCTTGTATATTCTCTTGTATAGTTAACATTTGGGAGAATATATATTTTAATGTTAAATATATATTTACATTCATTCATCATTTAAATCATTTATGGGTTGCGGTTGGGAGTGTTATCGCAGTACTCATTGGGTAGAAGGCAGAAAACACCCTGGACAAGCCATAAGCCCATCACAGGGCAGATATACACACACACAGACATACACACAAACTCACCCCTAGGGGGCAATTTAGCATCTCCAACCTGCCCTGACTGCATGTCCTTGGACTGTGGGAGGAAACCCACATGGGAAGAACAAGTACACAGAAGAGATCTGACTGGGGAATTGAACCCAGATCCTTTGGGCTGTGAGGACAGCTACCTACTGCATTCATTTTTTTAAACTTATTAACACTTTTTACACACTAAACTAGTTTAGTGTAAAGAAGGATGTGCTTCACCTCTTAAAACTTAGGTCCTCTGATTGTTTGTTACACTATATGTTTCAGTGATTTCATGGCTTCAGGTTATAAAACCAAGCACCTACACACCCATTAGTGCAAGAATGGGTCACTCTCAGGAGCTCAGTGAACTCCAGCGTGGTTTCCTCACTACTAAATATTCTACAGTTGAATGTCAGTGGTATTATAACAAAGTGGAAGCGATTGGTAAATACAGCATCGGGGTCATCGGGGTCACTTTCTGCAAAGTCAATCGCTACAGACCTCCAAACTTCATGTGGCCTTCAGATCAGCTCAAGAGCAATGTGTAGAAACATCTGACCTTACAAGAACGGAAGAACTCTCAAAACCTCCCATAAACAAACTCCTAAACCGTGTGGAGAGCCTACCCAGAAGAGTTGGAGCTGTTATAGCTGCAGAGGTTGGGTTGACATCATATTAAACTCTATGGATTAAGAATGGGACGTCACTCAAGTTCATATGCGTGTGAAGAGAGACGAGCTAATACTTTTGGCAATATAGTGTATGTAGCAGAAGCTCTTATACAAAATGCTTTGTGTTCATCCTTAGCTAGCATCTGAAATAGCTGAACTAAAGTTGATGTACTAGAACCTCAAATTGTCCTGACAAGGTCAGCTAATGTCACTTCAGGAGTTAAAGCTTAGAACACTAGAAGACCACTAAATGTTATATATATATATTTAGTATATAAGGTAATTCCAAATAGATTTTATGGTGGGTGTTAGGTCATTACTATAGTATTCCAGGTAGTTGCTAAGGTGTTGCTAGACTGTTGCTGTGGTATCTGGTATTATGGGATCATTATGATTAAAAACCTAGAAATAATCCAAAACCAGACGTATTGGAAGTCTTTATCAATGAAATGTAAAGATTACAGAGCTGTTCTGGTCTGTTTAGGTGGTTCAGACATGTTTATTTTGTAGATGATTTAACATATCTTGTAGCGTGACTACAAGAATTGACACTACTGTGCTACAGTGACTATTATTGACATTATTGCAACACTCCACTTCGTACCCAACATTATCTTTTCCTCCTTTTTTCATACTTTCAATGTATAACTGTGGAACTGTGGAGATTTAAATTAGGATTCCATGTATGTAACAGCCAAACAACTTCCTATTATAATCAAGAAACAAGAAAGAGTTAAACAGTTAGTTCTGTGCTCGAAATGAAAGTAGACGCTTGTTTGTTTATGGACTAAATCAAAAATGGGAAAATGAAGAACGGCATATTTTCCATTTATACCGTAGACAACGCAAACAAACCTTCAGCCTGATTCTCAGATGTCTCTACTAACCCTACACACAGTGGATTATTTAGATTGTGGGCAGGGCTAAAGCATTAGCTACACACCATTGGTCAGGGTGCGCAATGGCATGTTTTACTGCAAACCCCTCCCATTAAAATAGTAGCCCACCACCCTTACGTGTGCTGGAGCTGTGTTTCTTTCCACACAGGTTAGCATTGCTTGGTGACAAGAAAGGTTGATGATAAAGCGTCTATGATGATGAGAGGTGTGATCATGTGAATTATTGATGGATAATTAATGGATAATTGCTCAGTGCAGCATGTTCAGGGCGGCTATTCATTAGGCCTAACTGTTTGTTAGGTTCATCCGAACACCTCCGATTTAGCTGACCAAGGTGAAGGTGTGATGAGTTTAACGAGTGTGATAAAGGAGAGAGAGAGAGCATGAGAGATGGTGTGACTCTACATGTGAACGAAAGAAGTGTCACCTCATGTTCCTGCTTCAAATCATGGCTGACTTTTGTGTGAACACTGAACAAAACCATGTTTAAATATTGAAATTAGGAATTTTAGGACACACACTATCCTTTGATAGGATCAGCTCGGTCAGGTTTGCTTATTTAGCTCATTTAGCTCAACACTAAACCTTAATAGAAAATCATTTGGCTGTAAATACATGGACCACGATGGCAGTCAAAGTGGATGGATGTGAAATTAATGGTTCACTAAAACTTACATTTCTTTACAGTGATGGTGATGGGAACCAGGAGTCACAGGAGTCTGCAACACTAACATAGGCATTTTTATTTACTATTAAGTCTCAGTGAATCAGTGAATCACCACGTTCTCCCAGTGTTTATGTGTAATATTGATGATGATGATGATGATGTTAAAATAGTGTTAAATCTGAAGAAGTAACCATTTCTTGTACAAACACTGTGGAAGCTTGAGGGAGTCGCAACAATCCTGAGTGTCCTGATGTGGTTCCAGAGGGGTCACAAGAACAGTTCAATAAAAATACATACCTTATAAAAGCCAGATAGTTAAATGGGAAAGTTATATGTTTACACAAATATATAATAATAATAATATAATATGTTTTAAAAATAAGGGCGGCACTGTGGTGTAGTGGTTAGTATTGTGGTGTAGTGATTAGTATGGTGGTGTAGTAGTTAGTAAGGTGGTGTAGTGGTTAGTACGGTGGTGTAGTGGTTAGTATGGTGGTGTTGTGGTTAGTATGGTGGTGTAGTGGTTAGTATTGTGGTGTAGTGATTAGTATGGTGGTGTAGTAGTTAGTAAGGTGGTGTAGTGGTTAGTACGGTGGTGTAGTGGTTAGTATGGTGGTGTAGTGGTTAGTATGGTGGTGTAGTAGTTAGTACGGTGGCGTAGTGGTTAGTACGGTGGTGTAGTGGTTAGTATGGTGGTGTAGTGGTTAGTATGGTGGTGTAGTGGTTAGTATGGTGGTATAGTAGTTAGTACGGTGGTGTAGTGGTTAGTACGGTGGTGTAGTGGTTAGTGTGGTGTAGTGGTTAGTATGGTGGTGTAGTGGTTAGTTTGGTGTAGTGGTTATTACAGTGGTGTAGTGGTTAGTACGATGGTGTTGTGGTTAGTATGGTGGTGTAGTGGTTAGTATGGTGGTATAGTAGTTAGTACGGTGGTGTAGTGGTTAGTATGGTGGTGTAGAGGTTAGTATGGTGGTGTAGAGGTTAGTATGGTGGTGTAGTAGTTAGTACGGTGGCGTAGTGGTTAGTATGGTGGTGTAGTGGTTAGTACGGTGGTGTAGTGGTTAGTACAGTGGTGTAGTGGTTAGTATGGTGGTGTAGTGGTTAGTATGGTGGTATAGTAGTTAGTACGGTGGTGTAGTGGTTAGTACGGTGGTGTAGTGGTTAGTATGGTGGTGTAGTGGTTAGTATGGTGGTGTAGTGGTTAGTACAGTGGTGTAGTGGTTAGTACGATGGTGTAGTGGTTAGTATGGTGGTGTAGAGGTTAGTATGGTGGTGTAGTGGTTAGTATGGTGGTGTAGTGGTTAGTACGGTGGTGTAGTGGTTAGTACAGTGGTGTAGTGGTTAGTACGATGGTGTAGTGGTTAGTATGGTGGTGTAGTGGTTAGTATGGTGGTGTAGTGGTTAGTACGGTGGTGTTGTGGTTAGTATGGTGGTGTAGAGGTTAGTATGGTGGTGTAGTGGTCAGTAAGGTGGTATAGTAGTTAGTACAGTGGTGGAGTGGTTAGTACGGTGGTGTAGTGGTTAGTATGGTGGTGTAGTGGTTAGTATGGTGGTGTAGTGATAAGTATGGTGGTGTAGTGGTTAGTATGGTGGTGTAGTGGTTAGTATGGTGGTGTAGTGGTTAGTATGGTGGTGTAGTGGTCAGTAAGGTGGTGTAGTGATTAGTATGGTGGTGTAGTGGTCAGTATGGTGGTGTAGAGGTTAGTATGGTGGTGTAGTGGTCAGTAAGGTGGTGTAGTGGTTAGTACGGTGGTGTTGTGGTTAGTATGGTGGTGTAGAGGTTAGTATGGTGGTGTAGTGGTTAGTATGGTGGTGTAGTGAATAGTACGATGGTGTAGTGGTTAGTATGGTGGTGTAGTGGTTAGTATGGTGGTGTAGTGGTTAGTACGGTGGTGTAGTGGTTAGTACGGTGGTGTAGAGGTTAGTACGGTGGTGTAGTGGTTAGTATGGTGGTGTAGTGGTTAGTACGGTGGTGTAGTGGTTAGTACGGTGGTGTAGTGGTTAGTACGGTGGTGTAGTGGTTAGTATGGTGGTGTAGTGGTTAGTACGGTGGTGTAGTGGTTAGTATGGTGGTGTAGTGGTTAGTATGGTGGTGTAGTCGTTAGTACGGTGGTGTAGTGGTTAGTACGGTGGTGTAGTGGTTAGTATGGTGGTGTAGTGGTTAGTATGGTGGTGTAGTCGTTAGTACGGTGGTGTAGTGGTTAGTACGGTGGTGTAGTGGTTAGTATGGTGGTGTAGTGGTTAGTACGGTGGTGTAGAGGTTAGTACGGTGGTGTAGTGGTCAGTACGGTGGTGTAGTGGTCAGTATGGTGGTGTAGTGGTTAGTATGGTGGTGTAGTGGTTAGTACGGTGGTGTAGTGGTTAGTACGGTGGTGTAGTGGTTAGTATGGTGGTGTAGTGGTTAGTACGGTGGTGTAGTGGTTAGTATGGTGGTGTAGTGGTTAGTATGGTGGTGTAGTGGTTAGTACGGTGGTGTAGTGGTTAGTATGGTGGTGTAGTGGTTAGTAAGGTGGTGTAGTGGTTAGTATGGTGGTGTAGTGGTTAGTACGGTGGTGTAGAGGTTAGTACGGTGGTGTAGTGGTTAGTATGGTGGTGTAGGGGTTAGTATGGTGGTGTAGTGGTTAGTACGGTGGTGTAGTGGTTAGTACGGTGGTGGAGTGGTTAGTATGGTGGTGTAGTGGTTAGTATGGTGGTGTAGTGGTTAGTATGGTGGTGTAATGGTTAGTATGGTGGTGTAGTGGTTAGTAAGGTGGTGTAGTGGTTAGTTTGGTGATGTAGTGGTTAGTAAGGTGGTGTAGTGGTTAGTATGGTGGTGTAGAGGTTAGTACGGTGGTGTAGTGGTTAGTATGGTGGTGTAGTAGTTAGTATGGTGGTGTAGTAGTTAGTATGGTGGTGTAGTGGTTAGTATGGTGGTGTAGTGGTTAGTATGGTGGTATAGTGGTTAATAAGGTGGTGTAGTAGTTAGTATGGTGGTGTAGTGGTTAGTATGGTAGTGTAGTGGTTAGTATGGTGGTGTAGTGTTTAGTATGGTGGTGTAGTGGTTAGTATGGTGGTGTAGTGGTTAGTATGGTGGTGTAGTGGTTAGTATGGTAGTGTAGTGGTTAGTATGGTGGTGTAGTAGTTAGTATGGTGGTGTAGTGGTTAGTATGGTGGTATAGTAGTTAGTACGGTGGTGTAGTGGTTAGTATGGTGGTGTAGTGGTTAGTATGGTAGTGTAGTGGTTAGTATGGTGGTGTAGTGTTTAGTATGGTGGTGTAGTGTTTAGTATGGTGGTGTAGTGGTTAGTATGGTGGTGTAGTGTTTAGTATGGTGGTGTAGTGGTTAGTACGGTGGTGTAGTGGTTAGTATGGTGGTGTAGTGGTTAGTACGGTGGTGTAGTAGTTAGTATGGTAGTGTAGTGGTTAGTATGGTGGTGTAGTGGTTAGTATGGTGGTGTAGTGGTTAGTATGGTGGTGTAGTGGTTAGTATGGTAGTGTAGTGGTTAGTATGGTGGTGTAGTGGTTAGTATGGTGGTGTAGTGGTTAGTATGGTGGTGTAGTGTTTAGTATGGTGGTGTAGTGGTTAGTATGGTGGTGTAGTGGTTAGTATGGTGGTGTAGTGGTTAGTACGGTGGTGTAGTGGTTAGTACGGTGGTGTAGTGGTTAGAATGGTGGTGTAGTGGTTAGTACGGTGGTGTAGTGGTTAGTATGGTGGTGTAGTGGTTAGTACGGTGGTGTAGTGGTTAGTATGGTGGTGTAGTGGTTAGTATGGTGGTGTAGTGGTTAGTATGGTGGTGTAGTGGTCAGTATGGTGGTGTAGTGGTCAGTATGGTGGTGTAGTGGTTAGTATGGTGGTGTAGTGGTTAGTACGGTGGTGTAGTAGTTAGTACGGTGGTGTAGTGGTTAGTACGGTGGTGTAGTGGTTAGTACGGTGGTGTAGTGGTTAGAATGGTGGTGTAGTGGTTAGTATGGTGGTGTAGTGGTTAGTATGGTGGTGTAGTGGTTAGTATGGTGGTGTTGTGGTTAGTATGGTGGTGTAGTGGTTAGTATGGTGGTGTAGTGGTTAGTATGGTGGTGTAGTGGTTAGTATGGTGGTGTTGTGGTTAGTATGGTGGTGTAGTGGTTAGTACGGTGGTGTAGTGGTTAGAATGGTGGTGTAGTGGTTAGTATGGTGGTGTAGTGGTTAGTATGGTGGTGTAGTGGTTAGTACGGTGGTGTAGTGGTTAGTACGGTGGTGTAGTAGTTAGTACGGTGGTGTAGTGGTTAGTACGGTGGTGTAGTGGTTAGTACGGTGGTGTAGTGGTTAGAATGGTGGTGTAGTGGTTAGTATGGTGGTGTAGTGGTTAGTATGGTGGTGTAGTGGTTAGTATGGTGGTGTTGTGGTTAGTATGGTGGTGTAGTGGTTAGTATGGTGGTGTAGTGGTTAGTATGGTGGTGTAGTGGTTAGTATGGTGGTGTTGTGGTTAGTATGGTGGTGTAGTGGTTAGTATGGTGGTGTAGTGGTTAGTATGGTGGTGTAGTGGTTAGTATGGTGGTGTTGTGGTTAGTATGGTGGTGTAGTGGTTAGTATGGTGGTGTAGTGGTTAGTATGGTGGTGTAGTGGTTAGTATGGTGGTGTAGTAGTTAGTATGGTGGTGTAGTGGTTAGTATGGTGGTGTAGTGGTTAGTATGGTGGTGTTGTGGTTAGTATGGTGGTGTAGTGGTTAGTATGGTGGTGTAGTGGTTAGTATGGTGGTGTAGTGGTTAGTACGGTGGTGTAGTGGTTAGTATGGTGGTGTTGTGGTTAGTATGGTGGTGTAGTGGTTAGTATGGTGGTGTAGTGGTTAGTATGGTGGTGTAGTGGTTAGTACGGTGGTGTAGTGGTTAGTATGGTGGTGTTGTGGTTAGTATGGTGGTGTAGTGGTTAGTATGGTGGTGTAGTGGTTAGTATGGTGGTGTAGTGGTCAGCACTGTGTGTATTCTCATGTTAAAGGTTACGAGCTGCTTTCACCACCACTATGAACTATTTGATTCTGTAAATGTCTCTTGACTGGAGCATTTTACTCTGAAAGACTTTGTTTATGTTGTGTGACAGAAAATGTAATGAGTGCACAAGCAGTTCATGATTGTGTGTGTGTGTGTGTGTGTGTGGAGGGGGAGTTGGGGGTGCAGCTGCTCCCCTTGGAATAAATACACTGTCTGTTCTAAAAGTATAGAAGAGGATGAAGCTGTACCTTTTGACCTCATGGAACTGCTGTCCCTAATGCCAACACACACATACACACACACACACACACACAATGCTGTATTTGATCCGTGCCATGAACCCCATTAGGTTTCATTCAATTTCACCCCATTACTTTATTAAGTACTCTCATTAAATGTCTGACGATACAGAGTGCAACCCAACGCCCAACAGCTGCGTTCTGATACGAGCATACGTATTATATAACAAAACACACGCCATACGGCAGATAGGCATCCTCTAGAGCCCCGCTAACCTTTCACACAGACGCAGGATCAATAACATAAGCCCACATCACAGGTATTCGGACGGTTTTCCGTTCGCTGTCCAAAGAAAAACAAGTATCGGCCGAAATGGCAACTTTACAGGAGAGATCAAAAACTGTCTTTGCTTTTAATGAACGTCAATGGAACCAGAATTTTTGGGAGGCTATTCTGGAGCATGTCTGTTTATTTAGGAACATGTAAACGGCTGCTCAGGCTTTCAAATGATGCAAAAAAGAAAAATCGACAAAAATTGGGTTACATGTTTTTTAAAGGATAGCAACGATATTCAGATATCATTAAAGTCCCACAACTTTAATAACGTTGATAGAATATATTTTTTGGAAAGGCTCATGACTTGATGCACAGTGGACTTTCAGTATTTATGGATCATTCAGCTGGACTGAGTCGACCGTTTACCGCCATGATGATTATTTCTTTAAAACAAATGACAGAACATTTCATTTCTCACTAAATGTCTCAGTAGTGAATGATTTAGCTTATTTTCAAACAATTCCACAATTTAGTTCAGTTTCAAATCCAGATTTAAACAGTTGTACGTGCATGAAATCTTTATATTTTTCATTAAAACACACAAAAGTTTACTTAACTGTTGTAAGTATGTCTTTCTGTAGTGACAGTTTGTTCCCACATTTATTACAAAACAAATAAACAACCTGGGATCTAACTGCTCACCCTGCCGTCATGACGCTGTACTCTTCATGCTCCGAAAAAACTTCATTAGGAGTCAGAAATAACAGTGGTGATACACCAATGACTGGGTTGTCAACATGTTGGCCTGGCTCTTCTATTAACCCACTCACATCCCACCTGACGACTCATGCAGGATACGCTGGCTTTGTACTTGTATAAGATTATTCTAGTGTAATCCTCTACAACTTTCAACAACCAGTAGGCGGCTGTAACAGAGGGTATGAATGATTGTACATGTATAAAATGATCATATTTCCATCAAAACACAAAAAAGTTTACTAACTGCTGTAAATATGTGTTTCTGTAGTGACAGGCTTTTCCACACTTATTACAAAACCATTAAAACAATCTAGGATCTAATTGCTCACCCTGTGATAATGATGCAGGGGTGTGGCTTAAATAAGGCTCCGCCCACGGACTAGGCAAGGCTAATTTATTTACATAGTGTTTTTTGTACACAGTGGCCATACACCAATGACACTGATACACCAATGACTGGGTTGTTGATATATTGGTTAACCAATACATGCTGGCCTGACTCTTCTATTAACCCACTCATATCCCAGCTGACGACTCAAGCAGGATACACTAGTTTGTGGTTGTATAAGATTATTCAGATGTAAAACGATGTAAAATGAGGTCATTATAAACTGGACATCATTTAGTTTTACTGTGCTTAATATCTATGTCCGAATTTATTAGAAGAATACATACATAAATGTATTGAATTCCTAACATTGGTCTAATGAGTGTGTATGTAGGAGCATCTTTTGGCAAGCAGGTGATCTAAGGCTGCTGTTTAATTGGTTGGTTCAGAGTTTCCACAGGGCGCAGCTCTCTGCCCGGACACACCCACTCTTATTGGTAGTGTGTTGGTACTGGCTTATTTTTTTTTAAACATCGTGTGATTGGACAATCCCCAATCGACTCATTAACTCTGTTTAGGTTGAACAGTTACAGGCTGGAGCAGTGCCTCTTACATAATGAGAGACAGTTCTGTTTTGTCTTTACAAAAAAGGTTTTCACAAAGCGTTCACTTGAAGAAAAAAACAGATAAAGGAGCTTGCACCCGATCGTCCCGATTTCCAAATTCAGCAGCAGAGAAGTGATCGAGGACGAGCTTCCATCCAGATCTTTTCCAGCTCTTCTTATGACAAACAGGTTTGAACACTACAACACAGCATTTCCTAAAGATGCACTGAGCAACACCTTAGAAGCCTATCCGGTGCTCTGTCAAGGTAAGCTGAAGACAGAGCTTGGAAGTGTTCAAAGCCTGTCGTGGTGCTGGGGGTCTACTCCAGCTGTTTATGGAAAATGTTGTCAAATAAGAAAGGTCTAGTCACAGAGACGACTGATTTCAACAAGAATGTAATTGAGAAATTTGCAGGTCAGAAGGAAAGGAGGTCAAAATTCATGTTCAAATTAATGTTCAAATAGTGCTATTTTTCTTTGTTTTATTTGTTTGTTTTTAATTTGTTCGTTTATTTGCGCCCCCCTCAATTATTTTTGCACCAGCCGCCACTGGTATCAGAGGGCATGAAAAATTTCAAAACCGCCAACACTGCAAACACAGCTGTATGTGTATGTATGAGTCAGTAATCACAGCCGTATTACTGGTGATACACCAATGACTGGGTTGGTAACATATTGGTAACAATACATGCTGGTCTGGCTCTTCTATTAACCCCTTCAAATCAATGATGCCGTCTCACTTAATTCTCTAAAATACAGGGGTGTGGCTTAAATAAGGCTCCACTCACAGATTAGGCAAGGCAGGTTTATTAATATAGCATCTTCTGTACAAAGCAGCCATACAGCGTGCTCTAGAAATGAGAAAATATAAAGATAATGCATGTAAAAAATATCTAAACACACAGCAGAACAGAAATAAAAGTAAATCACAACTGAAATATGATAAAAGCAAAAAATATTTAAAAGAAAATAATTAAAAATACAGTGACATTAGGATACAAGTGTTGTAGAGGTAACAGTCTTTTAAGCTGAACTTTAGGCTGAACGTTTTTAGGCTGGATTTAAAAGTATCCAGTGTCGGGCTTCTTCTAATACTGTCCGTCAACTCAGTGCAAGATGTTCAGGATGGAAATTTATTTAGATTTATAGTTCAACTGTTTTGGTACCTTCATCCGAACACCTCCAGTTTAGCTGATCAGGTTCAAGATAATGATGTGATGAGTCTAACCGGTGGGATAAAGGAGAGAGAACATGGGAGATGGTGTGACTCTCATCACGTTCATGCTTGAAATCATGACTGACCCGTTTGAGAACACTGAACCAAACCATGTTTAAATGTTATATTAGGAGTTTCAGAGTTCAGAGTGATTTCATGTGATATACTTGGTTAATTGAAACTTGCAGCTCAGATTTCTTTACAGTGGTGAGGATGGAAATCAGGAGTCACCATGTCTACAACACCAATATAACCACTTCATTTATTATTCAAACCTATTAGTTTCACCTAAAACAGAACTAATTGACTAGTTCTTAATGATCTAAACCTCTTTACTTAAAAATTAACTTTCACATAAAATCAAAAATACATTTTTCGTTTTGTTATCTATAGTGTAAATTTCGGGCTTAGGGTTTAGGGTGTAAATAGTTTTCACAGCATCATTGCTTACTAGCAGCTTAACACACTCACAACATTCCACATAAACCCAGCCACAGAGTTAATCTACCTACATAGTTAGAATGAACCAATATTTCCATAAATATTTTTATAAATATTTTATTTGATTGATTTTCTTCAAAAATAGCCGTGTTGATGGTAGAATGGCCACTAGGTGGCCAGCAGAATGAAGGTAAGCACGTAAATCCACACAGTAGTAAACACGTGCACCCTTTATCTATGCGCTCACCCCCGTTTGACTTTTCCCTCACACTGCTGTGGAAAGTGACAGCTGGTAAAGGGCTGAAAGGAGAGAGAGAGTGAAGGAGAGCGAGAGAGTAACCCAATGCACGGAATGACACCAGATACAGTGTCTGTAATGACCACGCTGATGAGAACAGAGCGAGTGAAGGCTGCAGACCTCTGGAGCAGGTCGGTGCTTTCCAGGATCGTCCTGAACCCCTTAAAGCAATTTACTAATTCTGCCCACCTGGACTCAACAGGCCTCGTAGACAGGGTCAAGTAAATAAGTGCTTTATTTATACATACATGACATACCATTTTAAACAGCTGCTCCAAAGTTAGTCCTAGTTAGTCATTTTCATGCTCCGAAAAACCTCAAATATGAATCAATAATAACACACGCACTACTGGTGATACACCAATGATTCGGTTGACCACCAACATGTTAGCCTGGCTCTTCTATTAATCCACTCACATCCCACCTGACAACTCATGCAGGATACACCAGCCTTGCGCTTGAATAAGATTATTCTAATGTAATACAATCAGTAGGCAGCTCTAATAGTATAATGCACTGTTGCCACAGAATTAGTCTGTGCAATGAGCAAGAATCATGCAATAAGAGTGTGATATGAGGATAAAAAGCAAAAGAAATTGGGAATGTAACTGACTAATAATGACAGGAATGCAAGAGAAATAATATGAAGTTTGATTTAAAAATAAAATAATATCAGAGTAATAGTAACAATCTGAAGGCAGATTGTACCATACCAACCACTACACCACCATACCAACAACTATACCACCGTGCAAACCACTACACCACCATACTAACCACTACACCACCATACTAACCACTACACCACCGTACCAACCACTACACCACCATACTAACCACTACACCACCATACTAACCACTACACCACCATACTAACCACTACACCACCGTACTAACCACTACACCACCATACTAACTACTACACCACCGTACCAACCACTACACCACCATACTAACCACTACACCACCGTACTAACTACTACACCACCATACTGACCACTACACCACCGTACTAACCACTACACCACCATACTAACCACTACACCACTATACTAACCACTACACCACCATACTAACTACTACACCACCATACTAACCACTACACCACCATACCAACCACTACACCACCATACTGACCACTACACCACCGTGCTGACCACTACACCACCGTACTAACCACTACACCACCATACTAACCACTACACTGCCGTACTGACCACTACACCACTGTACTGACCACTACACCACCATACTAACCTCTACACCACCGTACTAACCACTACACCGCCATACTAACCACTACACCACCATACTAACCACTACACCACCATACTAACCTCTACACCACCGTACTAACCACTACACCACCATACTAACCTCTACACCACCATACTAACCTCTACACCACCGTACTAACCACTACACCGCCATACTAACTACTACACCAACGTGCCACCTGTGTGTGTGTGTCTGTGAGTCGCTATCCAAAGAAAAACATTTCCATTTTTGTCGATATGTATCATTTGTATGCAGCTTCATGGTATGCAAATTGCATGGTTAATGGACCAATAGGAATGCTCCAAAATAGCTTGGAAAACAAATCTGGTTCCATTGACCTACATTAAAAGTAAAGACAGTTTTTGGTCTCTCTCTTTGGACAGCAACAATATATATATATATATATATATATATATATATATATATATATATATATATATATATATATGTGTGTGTGTGTGTGTGTGTTTGTGTGTGTCTAACTGTCTAAAGTTGCTTAATGAAGTCTTTCTTACAACAAAAAAAACTGAAGTTGCTCTAACAAGATAACCCCCTACATGTTCTTCAAAACCGCTAGACACCCCCCCAGTGTCCATGTTTCCTTGATTCCAGTGTCCATGTTTCCTTGATTCCAGTGTCCATGTTTCCTTGATTCCGATCCAAATACAGTTTCTCAAGCTTTGGGCAGACTGTAAAAAGATGGCTCTGAATTCTGGATGAATCTCTTTGTACGGTCTATGACTCAACAGCTCTTGTTTTTGTGTTTTCGCGACGTTCACACTGAACACAGTTGCTGCAACTGCAACTCAGTGGGTGTACTAGACTCCCACCAACTGTGATGTCATGTGCATTACTGTGCATAACCTCTATTGTAGGCAAGTTGTGCATCAAAGTGAAGCTGCAAGGGAAGTTTGTGATGTAATTGTAAATTAAACAGTATTTAAGTATTTTACACAGCCAGTTACTGACAATCCAAAAGCCACCGAACCAGGTTTATATAGTAACTCCAGGTACTTCCTATGTTCTAGCTTTTTATGGCTATTGCTTAATGGTTGTCACATGATTATTACTGTACTATTTCAGGTGTTTTTTTTTAAAGTTCAGGCAGGTTTGAGCCAGTTCTGTGTGAAAAAGAAAGCACTCTGAAACCTAAGTTACATTACTCTCTGGACACGTCCCAAACTGCAGACTGCTATTACACAAAATACATAAAAAAAATAAAATATAATGAATAAAATAAATAAATGAATGAACAAGTAAAAGGACACCATCGTTAGAAGAGCTTTCAGTAGTGCAGTATGTAATGTTTCAGAGGGTACTGTTTGGGACACAGCCTTAACCTCTAACATTAATGTTAGACTTGTCTAGTCAGGAAACCTTAAAACACATTTTTTTATTTCTATTTATTTACAATTTACTTTAATTCCAAAAATGTTGTTCTACGTTACTGTACATACAGTGATTTACTACCTTACCTACAGTGGAATCCGCTTATAAGTAATATTTTAGAGGATAGGGTGAATCATATTAGCAAATGTGTCCCCCACAGTGTCAAAGCCGCTCCTACACCCTTGTCGAGCCCCACTAGTTGCAGAGCTATTTCAGATGGTTGCTAAAGCATTGCAAGTAGGGTTGTGCCAATACAACATTTAGCTCTTAATCACTGGATCTGATTTTGTAAGAGAAAAAAAAGGTATGATCTGATCCATTAGAGAAACTATAATGTAAATGCTTAACTAAACCTCTGTACAGAGCTGTACTTTAAATTTCATTGTGAATGTTTGACGGTGCTAACCAATCAGAAATGATGCTGTTGAAATCGAAAGAAACAGCAGTGCTGCAGATCTGGGAGGAGAATATATGTTACACAGACATGAATGTGCATCCATACAAAAGTATTATTAACTGCAAAGTTGTTCAAGAGAGGGAACAAGACTATATTGGATTGCTATCTATATCAGCAGATACTCAAGATTGTTGTATTAGTATCAGTAGTATCGAGCTGAGGATGTTTATGGTCCTCAGTTGGTTGCTGATGATGGGGTTGTTGTTGACTTTCGCTGTGCATGCGTTGAAAGAGCTTCATTCCGCACCTCATAAAGGTACGCGGCCAGGGCCAGCACGAAGCCACACCAATGTTGGCATGGTGCCCGCAAAAATGAGTGTATATTGTTTATTTAAAGGGAACCCCGGCTGGTAACACATGTAAGCCTTAATATGGTGTAATGACTCTAAATTATTAAGACACGTTGACAAAAATCACCAAAAGTAGCAGATTTGTTAGATTTTGTGTAAAATCCACTGCACGTAGGTCTCCGTTCCCTTACAAAAAAGAAGTTTATTCAAGTGTATCGTTAGTTTACTTCTTTTAAACTAAAAGGAAGTGAGTATGCTTTCAGTTTACTTTTTATGTACTTCTCAGTGATATACTAAACACAGTTATACTTAAGTATGCTTGGGTTATACTGACAAGAATAGAACAGTCTAAGTATATTTGGCCTTTACTTGTACTTAGATAGTAGAAGTAAGTATTCTTGCTTTGCACAAAAACACATATATTATATGTACAATATATATTTTAAATTTGATTTATAAAGATTTATAAAGATACAAATATGTTTCTTAATCTGAGTGTGTCTTGTCCACTGGTGAGTAAATAAACGTTGTTAACGTTCTTTTTTAAGTAGAAAAAAAAACGTTAAACCTAGTCATGTACTTTAAAGTACAACAATAATATGAGCAGTAAATTATAATTATTATGTTAAGTTCACTTAAAGAAAACTTACAAGCTAGTAAACTAACCGTAAACCCTTAAGTTTACTTTTAGTGTAGTTACAGTACAAAAGATGTAAACTAGTTGTATACTTGGTTTACTACTCTTACACTTAAAGTGTACTTAAAAGTATAATTTTAAAAACTAGAAAGTGGACCAATTTAGTACCAAGAAGTATTAAAATAGTACATATACAAGTGTACTACTAGTACAATGACATTAGTATAGTAACTACATAAAGTATACTTAATAAAATTAACTTTAAGTACATTTTCTGTAAGGGTTGTTGTAACTACAGACGTGATCAGCGGGTAGTGACGTCAAATGGTTGCAGTAACCGGCCGTCACGCTTGAGCACACCTAGCTAGCTAAACAAAGCTACTGTTCAATCTTTACAGTTTGAGCCAGAACACAACATTTCTGACATCAGCGGCGACATCACACACCACGTTAGTGTAAATGGTGAACAGAGAGGGTGGAGGAGAGAGTGACACAGTGCTGGAGTTGTTGTGAAACTGTGTGTTGGTGTTGACGGAGAAGGAGAGTGTCTGTTAAAGGAGCTCCGCTTTCTAGCAGGAAACATTCGCGCTCAGTAAACAGCTAGATACACTGAACGGGAGTGTCTCTGAGCTTCACACTCCTTTATTAGTGAAGTAGTCTCTTACAGAAAATAAGTATACTTAAAGTTCATTTTATTAAGTATATTTTATGTAGTTACTATACTAATGTCATTGTACTAGTAGTACACTTGTATATGTACTATTTTAATACTTCTTGGGACTAAATTGGCCCACTTTCTAGTTTTTAAAATTATACTTTTAAGTACACTTTAATTATAGTATACAACTAGTTTACATCTTTTGTGCTGTAACTACACTAAAAGTAAACTTAAGGGTTTAGAGACACTCAGATTAAGAAACATATTTGTATCTTTATAAATCTTTATAAATCAAATTTTAAATTAATATTCTTTTTGTTTTTGTGCAGAGCAAGAATACTTACTTCTACTATCTCAATCAAAAGATTAAGTACAAGTAAAGGCCAAATACACTTAGACTGTTCTATTCTTGTCAGTATAACCCAAGCATACTTAAGTATAACTGTGTTTAGTATATCACTGAGAAGTACATAAAAAGTAAACTGAAAGCATACTCACTTCCTTTTAGTTTAAAAGAAGTAAACTAATGGTACACTTGAATAAACTTCTTTTTTGTAAGGAGTATGTTGTAGTAGTATGACAATACTTTCACATTGATCCGCAAATGAGGGAGAAGCAGAACCGCTAGCGGTAAACATTGCTGGCGGGACGCCAGGAGAGAATCCAGCTCATGTTCACGTTCACGTTTCTTTGCACGGTTCTCCATAATCTGAAGCTTTTGGACTTTCTGTGTGAGGAACCTGTGGCACTGCATTGTGTTTTAGTCTACGCTTAAAACCAACAGCCTCCGTCAAGTCTCTCACCAGTGGTGGTCTACTGAACCACTCAAACTCATCCAGACTGAAATGAGGAGAGCAGAGCGGGGGGTCTTTGGGTAGCTGTGTTGGTCCACACGCTGCTTCACTAACTATTCTCCTTGTTTATGTTTGTGAAGCTGTTTAGACTAATATCAGTCTTCTCACTGCCTTTTACTGAAACAACATCAACAACACAATGTACATGGTTTTCTTTAAGCTAGGTTTGTAATTAACATTCACTCCTTCCAACCGCAGTCCAGTTTAGCTCTAATACCATTTGACGTCATCTACCCAGCAGGCACTGCGCATCAGAAATAATGGCTGCGTCTATATGTTAAATATTTTGAATAAAAGCGTTAATTTATAAATAAATCTGCTACTTTTAGTGATTTTTTACAACACGTCTTAACAATTTAGAGTCATTGCACCATATTAAGGCTTACAAGTGTTACCAGCCGGGGTTCCCTTTAAAGGGGAGAGAGGCAGGAGGTTAATCCGAACTCTTTCATATGTGGGCTGATCTAGAATTAAACAAATTCATGTGTGGACTCTATGCAAAGTTTCGTAGTTCTAGCATGCAAGCTGTAAGAGGAGTAGCGCTGCAAAGATTTGTCTGCACAATAAGAATAAACAGAAAAGCCAACTTAACAATATCCTGTGACAGTCTATGACAGGGGTGTTTAATTAGAGTTCTGTACGGTCCAGTTTGAGGAGATGTCCTCAGGCCAAGGTCCAGACCTTCATCATTTCTAACTTGTGTTATGATTCAGTGGTGTATCCTGTTTACTGAAGTAGCCTAGTATCAGCATCTTATACCATCAACTACTGAAACACCAACACATCACACATACCATTCAGTATACACTACCGCTCAAAAGTTTAGGATCACTTTAGAATTTCATTTCATGCAATTTTCATGCAATTCACGCAATTTAATTGCAATTCACAAACAATATTGTCCATTTCACAATTAATGTAAGTGTATCAGAGGACTTTTAAAGAATATAAATGTTTGTATTAAAGCCTATTTTTGTATAGAGGCTTATTTTGCATATAGTCCTATTATCAGTAATTCTCAGTCCTCTGTCTAAATCTCCTGGTACGGCCAGCAATCCAAGTTAAGGATGTTATTGGACTAATTGGTTGTTAGGACACTCTTTCTCAATTGTGATGCACAGCTGAAAAACATTCTACTAATAAGTGAGTATAAAAGGGAACAACATTCTAGGTTATTTTAGTATCTGAAGATCAGCAGTTGATGGCTTGCTGACCGACTCAAAATGACCAGAAAGAAACAACTTTCTTTAGAGACCCGTCAGTTCATTGTTGTGTTAAGGAAGAAGATACTCCATTAAAACAAGAACATTTGACTGTGATCCCAAACTTTTAAGTGGGAGTGTTTTTCAGTATATTTACTGTTTAAGTGCTGAACTGAATGAATTACTTATAAAACTACAAATAAATGCTTTTTACTCACTTCAATAAAAACTAGAGCTACATTAAAAAACGAAATATTTAAAAAAAAATGCTTATTTATAGAAAAAGTAAATAAACCGTGCAGCCTTCATATATAATATATAATAAACATATATGTCTTGGTCCATTCTCAGTTGCATGTTATTCTTTCCGACATGCTATATTCTCCGACTGCTGCTTCTCGCTTCGTACCTCACCTGTGTGCTCCCTGTACTTCCAAATATGTTCAGATCTGATTGGCTGAGAAGAGACTTTGGTGATCTTACAATGCACGTGATTGGTCTATGAGTTTACTGTGCTGCAAAGCCCGTGTAAAGACAAGAATAGTTCTGCCGCTTAAAATAAATAAAATAAACACTGTCTAAATTAAATCCTTCTCCATAGTTTATCTGTTTGGGTCCGCATTGGACAATGTCTGGGTCTGGACCGCGGTCGGTCCACCTATTAATGACCTCTGGTCTATGATATAAGTGATAGAAGACAGACCGTTGAGATAACAATTGCTATTGATGCTTCAAAGTTACTGTCAGTTTGAAACATTACTAGATGCTCAGAAGAGACAAACAAGATTTGCAACAAAATGGGCCACAGAGCAAAACAGGGCACAGAACATCAGCCACTCACAGCAGAAAGTGACCTTGTTGTTGCAGCATAAACAGATTATTTCTGTCTCTCACACACACTTAATTATTCTAGCGTTTGTCCTTGCAAACTTCATGTCAGTGTTGAACCTTAACTATTGCAACTAGGCCTTCAGTCTAGACCATAAACGTTGAAGTACAGTTAAAATCGAGGGGCAAAATTCTAATTTCTGCTAGAATCCTTGATGGGATTCTAGTAGTTGGTTAGCTGTTAGCTCTAAGCTAACAGTGATGCAGATAATAAATAAAAAAATAATAATAATAATAGGTTGCACTTATATATGATTGAATTATGATTGAATCTTATAAAAGAAATTGTGTGTTTTATTTGAAGCTCTTAACAAACATGTATTTATTATTAGGTCCTTGTATCTGCACTCACTGTCCATTTTATCAGCTCCACTGGTCATACAGGAGCGATTTGTAGTTCCACACATAAAGACTGTAGTTTATCTGTTTCTCTGTATACTTTGTTACCCTGTTCTTCAATGGTCAGAACCCCCACAGAGCAGATATTATCTGGGAGATAGATCATTCTCAGCGCTGCAGTGACTCTGACATTGTGGTGGTGTGTTACTGTGTTTTGTGCTGGTCAAAGGTGTAGATCATTCAAAGGTGTAGATTTAGTTTTAACAACTAAATTATGTTTTATGTTTGCTTCTGCTCACAATCTGACTCCTAGCCTGTGCATGACAGAGGGTTGGTTCTGCTTGCTAGTTAACATGGTTTACTGACATCAGTTGATCTTATTTTTCACAGTGAATAGACGTTCGGTAGCAGGCTTTTTATTCACTGGTCACTGGACGAGGCTTCTTAGAATTGTTTCAGTGCACCATAAAACATTAGATGGCAAAATCTGAACAATCTGCAAAATCAAGACGTGCAATCGTGAGTGATGGCACATTGAGCACACCAAACCCAGATAGAAAATTCTTCAAACTCAAAATTTTGGCAAGGGAAATTCTTTAAACCTAAAATGTTGGTAGGGACAATTCTTCAAACCCAAAATATTGTTAGGGACAATTCTTTAAACTCAAAATATCGGTAGGGGCGATTCTTTAAACCCAAAATATTGGTAGGAACAATGTTTTATCCAAAATATTGGTAGGGGCAATTCTTTAAACCCAAAATATTAATAGGGACAGTTCTTTAAACCCAAACTATTGATAGGGACAATTCTGTAAACCCAAAATATTAGTAGGGACAATTCTTCAAACCCAAAAATTTGGTAGGGACAATTCTTTAAACTCAAAATATCGGTTGGGGCGATTCTTTAAACCCAAAATATTGGTAGGAACAATTTTTTACCCAAAATATTGGTAGGGGCAATTCTTTACACCCAAAATATTAATAGGGACAGTTCTTTAAACCTAAACTATTGATAGGGACAGTTCTATAAACCCAAAATATTGGTGGGGACAATTCTTCAAACACAAAATATTGATAGGGACAGTTCTTTAAACTCAAAATATTGGTAGGGACAATTTTTCAAACACAAAATATTGATAGGGATAGTTCTTTAAACTCAAAATATTGGTGGGGACAATTCTTCAAACACAAAATATTGATAAGGATAGTTCTTTAAACTCAAAATATTGGTAGGGACAATTCTTCAAACACAAAATATTGGTAGGGACAATTCTTCAAACACAAAATATTGATAGGGACAGTTCTTTAAACTCAAAATATTGGTAGGGACAATTCTTCAAACACAAAATATTGGTAGGGACAATTCTTCAAAACCAAAATATTGGTAGAGACATGTCAATGAGAGGCTGCAAGCTGCCATCCTAGTCCGTTAGAAAATAAGGAGGAACAAATCCTGGTTGGATCATTTTCTGTTGAGCGTTTGGAGATTGTAAATCCTTTTGCTTCTATTCAAACTACTAACAGTAAAATAAGAGCAGCAGCAGAGTAGTTGCAGAGAAATTAATTAAAATTATTTCACAAGTCTTTGACAAAAAGGACACATACTTCAATGACAAACTACAGATTTTATTGTAACAAACGTGATTTTAACATTGTTCAAACAGCATGCTCAAAACAAATTAGAATGAGTAGAGGGGGAATGATCCATCATGCAAAACAGGTCTGAGATATGTCATCTACTGCTGTATGATTGATGTGAGTATAGTGAGAAACATAATTATAATCCTTCTCAAGAGATGCAATACTATACTGTTTATATCGAGGTCATACGCTAACAGATCTACAGTTATAAGGGATTGATTTTTTAATATTGATTTTTTTTCCCATCAAGCAATTGGCCCCATTGGGCAAAGTAATGACTAGATATACAGTGGATTGTGGATGTGTAGTGTAAGTGGGTTGCAGCATTTTAAATATGCACTCATTATGGTTTGGTTTTTAGGTTGATTTGCCAAATAAAAGCAATGAAGCACCTCATTTTCAGGGGATTTTGAAGCAGGAGCATTGAAAGGCAGTTAAGAGGTCACAGACGTGAATATCTGTTTGCGCTATGCTGAATTTATAAGTGGTGTAGGTGCGGTTATCCTAAAATACGAACAAAGATTGAACATTGAAAACAATATGCCTAATATGAAACTACATCAGATCTACTGGTAACTGTACTGTTAGCATTGCAGATATACATTCACAGTCTGGGGAGCAGAATAAAAAGTATTTCAAGCATTTTCCGTGCAACTTAGTAATACTAGCAAAGCGTTCATTTGCATCTTTATCTAGTGTTGGTGGTTCAATTGAAGGAAACGTTCACTGATCTTTGACATATTTCTGTGAATGAGATGTAAACAAAGTCATACCGAATGGTTTATAGTGAAGTGGTGGGTTATGGAGAAGTGGTGGCGATAGGAACCAGGGACCACCATGTCTATAATGCAAATATAACCTTTTACTTGCTATATAAAGGGTTTTAATACACACAGTGGAGTCACATTATTATGACCACCAGCTAATATCTAGAGCAACCACCGTGTGCAGCACAGGCAGCAGCTAGATGGACTGGGAGACTCAATAAGGTCCTGGTAGGATGTCACAGGTATCTGGAGTCATGCTGACTGCTGGCACAGAGGCGACAGTATGATCCAGGTGGTCCCACAAATACTCAATTGGATTCAAGTCTGGGGAATTAGGGGTCCAGGGTAGCACTTGGAAGTTTTGCTCAGCTCTTCTAACCAGTGAGGGATATTTCCATCTGTAAGATGTGTCGCATTGTCTTGCTGGAAGATCCCATCCGCCCCAGAGAAGATGATCAGCATGTATGGTGTACGTGATCTGCAAGGCTGGATTTATACCCAAATCTGTTCCATATGGATGAGTGGGTCCAGAGAATGCCACGAAAACATTCCTCAGACCATAACACTGCCACCTACATGCTGCTGCTGTTGAAAGTAGGAAGTGGTCATAATAATGTGACTCGACCGTGTATCAATATTGATGGGATTTGGAATTTTGGTGCCATAAAGCAGCCTCCATGCATCTGTCAACTATTGAAAGTACCTGAAAAAGAATTAAGCTTGGGCCAAAACATTCTCAAAGCTATTATAAAACAATATCTCCGACATCAGGCAGCAAACTCATAATACTTTTATATCATAACTTTCTGTGAGGAAGCTTTTAGAGGTGTTAAGCTCTTCAGGTGTCTGGTTTCTGTTGTAACAAGATAATCATGGAGGATGCATGTGGTTGCAGAGTAGACAAAATGAAATGTCTAATAACCATATGGACAGAAACTACTGTGCAAAACAAACTGCAGACCATAGAGGCTGATACTTGGTTGCCATCAAACAAGCAGATTTGCATAATCCATCCCACACAGCAATTACATTTCAGCCCAATTAACCAGAGACGCATTAGACGGCCATGTGCCTACAATCTTCATACAATCCAGACACTAGTCACGTGAAGTGACCAGGTGTAAGTGATGTCTATGACATTTCACATTAAAGCACTCGGAATGACTTTGTTTACAACTTAACGATGTAATGATTCAGAAAACGCTGATAGTAGAATTCCCATTTAATCCTAGTTTTTAATTAGTTAAACTTGCTGGGACATCTTTCTTTGGGTAAATATCAGTTTAATTAATTAATAATTCGGCTATTTTAAAGACAGCGATGTTGGAGTGATTGTAACAGGACTGATACAGAACTATAAAATGAATATGTAATGTGTGTGTGTCTGTGTTTAGAGGATGGGATACAGATGACCAGTAAGTACACACATTACATAATGTCTCCGTGTCACTTGTCACCCTTTGGCTGTTTGATACGGTTTATCCTTAACGATCCTTTATTAATCATTCATGTGTGTAACGTAGACGCTTAGACAAATGTGAAATAGTATAAGCTCTGCATTTCACACAACCTGCATGTTGAGTTCAAGTTACTCAGTTATAGCATAGTTGTCTGAGAGTCTGAGAGACACACCGTGCGAAGGGAAATATGATCGTGATGAAAATGAGTCATAGTGGTGTACAGTACCAGTCAAAAGTTAAACCAAGCAAAAGATTTTCCCTTCATTTTACAATTTTACAAGTTGGTTCAGTTGATTTCCCAGCAGACACAAGAAAGTCATTTATATCAAGGGTGTAGATTTGCTCTTGACATTGGTGGGGACCTATGAATCTACCCTGCCATGCCCCCATGCCAACATGTCACACCACCCAAACCCGCATGGACTCATTTCATTTGTCAACTTGACTTTAAGTGACTTGAACGTTTCTTTGAAAAGTAGCTCCGTATGTCCACCTTCTTCTTTTTTTGCTGCCATCCTTACTCACTTTTCACACCCATGTGTCTCCCACGCTGCACCTGAGTCTTGCACAGTGAGTCTCACGTATGACTGGAAAGTTTTTCTTCCAGTTTTGGTGCTGCTAACAACCAAACGTAGCTATAGAGGTTCACGTGACAGCAGAGAAAAGCACAGCCAATCACACTGCTACGGGGAGGTAGGACTTGAGTAGAGAATGTGATTTAACCCTGTCTAGGTTAATGAGACGTTGACAAATCAGGGTTTTTTTGGAGGGAATCCAATTCGGAGGGGACAATTCAATAATCGCTGGATACTGATGAGGACATGTCACTTCAATCCATGCTAATTCTACGCCCTTGAATTATATTTATGAAAAACATTTATACATAGCCATCAATTTATATCTGTCCTAACGCTGTTGCTGCTGATGTATCGACTATGTATCCATATGGGATAATTTTTATCTTTGATCTGCCGATATTTTTCCAACTGAGCTGATACTGAGAGTTGATCAGTGATGTACAACATATGAGACATATTTCGTGAGTTAGGGATTGTTGCAGCCCTACATGAGAGCCCTGAGGTCATAGGACTCTGCGATTCCTAATTACAAAGCTAGATGTAAACACAGACCTTTTCACTTCTGACTGCGGTACTAAAACTGTGGACGTCGTGAAGGGCTGCAGAAATGCCATTTGGGACTTAAAATTTATATAACTAATGCGCAAACAAAGACTTTTAACACCACTAACCTGATACAACACTAGAGATTTCAGTCCAGTGAGTATCAGCAGACACCAGAACTAGTAAGAACTACTGACGCTGCATTTACATGTTTGCTAAAGCTGTCATCCAATAATCATCCATTTTCACCAGTAACAATGGTCACCATGCCAATCTTTGTTTGGCTACATGCTGCCATCGGTGACTTGTGGAATCAGGGCAAACATGTGAACACAGCATAACAGTCCATCATCCCATAGTGATGAATTGGTAACCCACCCCTAAAGCACAGATCATACCTAATCATACTACAGATACCTGTAGTTTTTGGACAAGATAAAAAACAGTTTCCACACTAAAAAACGCCCATTGAAAAGCCACTGCAAACAAAAAGGGGGATAGAGAGCAACCCCGTCAATATGTGGCTAGAACACAACTCATTGGCTATCTTAGTTATTTATATAAAGCATGAAACATAAAATATTGGGGCTGCTGGGACACAACCAATCAGTCAGCTTGGTTATCTCAATGGCAACTCTTTTCACTTGGGAAACGAACAATGAATAAAAGGTCACAGTGTCAAGTTCAAATGACGTCCACATAAATCCTGTGGAATTCATGCAAATGCTTTTACATAAAAATGCCTTCAAGGTTATGAATAAACATTCAGTCATGCATGAAGAAACTTTTGACTGGTAATGTATAATTAATGGAGAATCCAGTATGAAAACCGAAGAAAGAGCCTTCCTGTTCTTCACTGTATGAATTTTCAAATGTCTATTCAAAGACAAAATGCCATTTATTACTGGATTAATGTGTTTAGGCTTCATATAATGTAATTAAGTTTGTAAATTAGGTATTTTTATCTCTTAAATTGGGGCTAAAATCCCTTAAAAAGAATAAACTGCAGCCTCTCTTATGTTCTCTGAGCAATCCCTAATGACTGGCATTAGCAAGTCTGAGTTTGACAACCATGAATGCTGTTTCATTCACTGATTCCTAAAACAGAAGATGCTGTGTGGAACATTGATAAATTACGCTGTCCCTAATGAATATAAACATGCTGGCGGATCATTTAGCGCCGATAACAGTCCTACTATAACCATAAGACCATGTTGGGTAAGAAAATCTATGGTTTGTTCCAAAGTGATTGTTAACCTTTATACTGTATTCTTATGTACAGTGCATATCTGCTTTATAAAGGCATCATATACAGTACAGAGTTAGCCATGCGGAGAATGTGTGTGTATTATCTTTGTTATAGCAGCCTTTAGTCGTCGCGTTCTGGACTATAAGTTAAATGGATGGATATTTTTTAAAATTTTGACTTGGTAAAAATATTCACAGATTCTCATCTGTCTTTTTTCAGGTGTCTTTAGCATAATTTATACAGGGATATAAATGACAGTAGATCATACAGTATTCTTTAACATTGCCATTCGTTATGTTAGCCTAGATTGTGTACCTCTTATTTACCATTTGTTTTTCACATTATAATAAGTTTGATTCATATAGTGCTTTTCTCCAACTCCAGGTCTCATTACAAACATTTACATTTGCCAGAACCCTCCAATTCAAATTCTCCCAATTTCAGCACAAACTGCAATAAATAAATAAACAAGCAAATAAATAAATAAGTAAATAAACAAGCAAATAAATAAATAAATAAATAAATAAATACACCAGAGTTGTTCTCATCAATATAAGACAATGCCTTTTCATTGGACTACATATGGTTAATAAACAACTAGGAATAATCAGTGCCAGTGTGTAGCCACACACCATCAGTCAAAGGTTTGGACACACCTACCCAGGTTTGTCTTATTTTTTATTATTTAATAGAAATAATATTAATATTTTTTAATATTTGTGAACATTTGTTAAGACTTTAAAACTTTGAAATGAAATTAAACCTGGAAAGCATCTGATTATGATTTAAAGAATATTTACTGTGTCTTTTAGAAATGAGCCTCATTTGCTCAGATGCAGTTTTATGTCATTTGAAAATTCTCACCTGAAGCCTCATGAGGAGCCACATGAGCTGCTTTTCTAACAGGACTGAAGAAGACAGTAAACATGCTGAGAGCCTGTTGTGTCTGAGAATATATATTATATATATATATATATATATATATATATATATATATATATACTGTCTATTCAATTAGGTGTGTCCAAACTTTTGACATTGGTAGTGTACATTAGTGTTTTTGCCAAGAACCTTCTTTAGGAGGAACATATTATTTGTTTAATTTCTTATAAGGTTACTTAATGGTCATTTAAACTGATGCAGAGGTCATTGTCTTGAAGGTTCAGACAATTCAGACAATAAAAAACTTTTTATAATATTTAGTTAAAAGAATGGTTTGTAATTTTTTTTACAATTTCCCCAACATGTAGTCAATCAACCATAAAAAATGATGTCGAAATTTTAGTTGAATACAATTTTAATTTCGAATTGCAGTATCATATTGACACATGAATTGCAAATACAAAAGCCACTTTTTGGTACTAGAATAATAAAATCTATTCATTTTATTAGTCCACAATATTGTTGTTTTTTTCTATTGATGGAAACAATGAGGCATCGGAGAAAATAATCAGAAACCTGCTCTCTGTGTTAAAACCAAACATCAATAATAATGGGTAATAAATTGGAATATATTTCAGTGCATTGTTGCATTACTCAGCATATTTCAATATGTTTAAAATTTCAGTAATCAATTTCAGTAATTTTATCATGAGGCCATTTGGTAATTCTAGCACTGAAGCTATGATGTGAACATTACTAACAAACATTAGAACCCAAATATTTTATTTTTTAGAACCCAAATATTTTATTGTATCTCAACACACTCAACCACATCCAGGTCTTCATTAGGTTGCTCAGACGTGTTGTAAACTATTAAAATGAGCTAAACTTCACCCCATGGCCCCAATGTTGCTAGATTTACAGTGTCTGTTGTTTCTAACTATAAAACATATATTCAGGTAGAAACAGTTTAGAAAAAAAAACAGCCAAAAGCATGAACATGATCTGTAGCAACTATATTTCAAAAAATTACACAATGACATTTAATGCAACTTAATGAAGACCTTGATGCTGTTTGTGGAGGTTGAGAGAAATTTTGGGGATGTATTTACAGAAGCGATTTGGGTGTCTATTGACTTCTACAGTTTTTTTGATTGAAGTTAGCCTCGTAGCTCCAGTGCTAGGGGCATTAATTTGGCCCCACAAAACAATAATAATTAGACCACTGAAACAATCTTAAGTTCTACAATAAAAAGCAAACTTTGGACACCAACCATGTCTTGGTTGATCAACCACAGCTGGGGTAGATGGAACTTTATGTAAATTGGATCTTTTGCTAAACAATTCCTTCAAAAAATGAAAGGGTTTGCTAGCAGTAATTCTTGTTTGAACTCATTGTATCTCATTATAGAGGGTTCAGGTTTAGACAATGTTATGCCAGAACCACTGTAGCTTGTAATAGTGTGTATAACTTTTCTCATTGTGAATTACAAATTAGGCCTCTGTAGGAAGAAGATCAAATATGTCAATGAACCTTCAGTAAAAACACTGTGAACTGTAAGAGGAGGAAAAGAACTGGTTCCACTGCACTTCACTAATCCATAAGTCAATTCTAACCTGTTATTGAAGATTTTGGAGACTCAATGAACCGAACATTATACGTGTCAAATGGTACATGTGATAATTCCAAAGCGCTCGCATGTGATCCCGAAGTCCTACCCTTGGAACTTTCATAATGTTAACACATTTCAGTTGTATACCTTTTCCTTAGGAAAAAGAATGATAAACTTTACCATGCAAGAAGGTAAGAGAAATACAGAACGTAAACTACACAGTCTACGAGAAAAAAAAATAGAGGTTAATGCAAAGGCGCACCTAGTCTGGAAATGCTACAGTCAAGTGCTACAATGAACTGTTCATGTTACCAGTCGTTTTTTTTTTTTTTACAAAATGCCCAAAAGGTTTCTGAACACCCTGGATATAATTATCATTCGCTTTTAGATAACCATAGCAAATATGTAATATCAAAGGCTAGCTATTTAGTGGTATACTGAGTATCAATTAAATAAGTAAATAAGTAATAATGCACAATTGACATGCGTCTTGCATAGTTTTTCAGTCATCTGCAGGGATGGGATTGAACAAGCAATCCCAGAGTATATCCAGATCACTCATCAAAACTGCAAAACAATCACTGCAAACCTGGGATTTTTGGATAGAAAGCAAACTGTGGGTCAGAGCTAATACACTGTATGTCCAAAAGTATCTAGACACCAGCTCAATAAGGCTGTTACCAGGGAGCTTGTTCCTAGGCTAACCGGTTATATCCTTCTTCCTCTAGATGTTGAAGCGTTACTGCATGGATTCCATTCAGCTACAAGATATAGAAGTCTGTCCCACTGCTCCACACAGTTCCACACAGTTCCACTGCTCCACAGCCCAATGCCTGAGAGTGACTGTCAAGAAAGTCAGCAAAGGGTTTGCCTTAAAATTGCTGATCCACTTATATCAATGGAGTGACTGTATACTTTTGGACATATAGTTGATGTTCAGTCCATCAGGTCCAGGCACCAGGAGGTTTCTGAGCCCTGGGTTTGAGACTGCATCCCAGCGCTGGACCTCCTGGATCTGGATTCAGACACCTCGCTGTCCTGGCTTTCCACAGACCCTTGCTCGGCCAGTAGGCACTCACGACTGGTGTGGCCCACGTGGCTCAAGTCCCCCAGAGGAAGGTCCACTGCGGCAGAGTCCAGCCTTGGAGGAGGTGGTGAGCGATCTGACAGAAGGACACAATGCTCAATGTCCTCGTCCAGGAGGCTGGAGGTGTCTGGGACATTTCGGTCGTTGTGAGCGACGGCTGAGCTCAGGTTTAGTTCGCTCAAAACCGGCGCTGAATGGGGCAAGGCGGGCTCTGCAGCTGGTTGGAGGTTAGGATATGGGCGGCTAGTCATCAACAGGGAATGTGTAGATGTGGGCGCACTGGACAGTAAGTGGGAGTAGTCCGAGTTGTGTGGAGGCAAAGCACACAAAATGGGCTGTGAGCGGCTAATGTTTGCGAGACCGCTGGCCCCAGTGACCATGCCAAGGGACGGACCTTTGTCCTCAAGCTCTGTCTGGCTACCCTGTGCCGACACTCCCAGAGGACCAGGGCTGATTCTGAGGAGGGTAGAGCTGGTGAGGGACTGCTGGTGGGGGGTATAGTTGAAGGAGGTGGTGGCATTGATGGAGCTCCATTTACAGGAACCAGGCTCAGGACTACCAGGAGGCTGATGAAGAGGGTCAGACTGAGAAAAGTGCCCTTGACCTTCTGACTGCTCCTGTACACCTGTACTAGCTGCACCTGCAACAGAAATACTTTGTTTAGATTATGGTTAGTAATAATATAATCTTAATCAGGTCTAATAAAGCAACGCTTTATAATATGGCCTGCTGGTAGAAAGTAAGTTGTAAGGTTACAGTTGTGTCTGGACAGAACTGTGTCAGGCTGCAGGCTGGTTTAGACAGATCTTGGTCAGGGTACACTTAGGCACCAAGTTTGTAGGCGTTACAGTAGGGTGTAGACAGAATTTTGTTAGGCTCCAGTCAGCTTTAAGTTGAATTCTGTTGGGCTACAGATAGCACAAGATAGAATTGTGTCCTACTACAGTTGAGTTGGCATAGAGTTTCCTTAGGGTACAATCATGTTGGACCATTATTTTGGGCTACAATCAAGGAAAATTTTTCTCAGGCAACAGCTGGGTTGGGACATAAGTTCATCAGGGTACAGTCACGTTGGACCATTATTTTAGGCTACAGTCAGGTAAGGATGAAGTTTTCTCAGGCTACAGTTGGGTTGGGACAGAATTTGTCTGGGTGCAGTCATGTTGGACCATTATTTTGGGCTTCAGTCAGGTAAGGATGACGTTTTCTTATAGTACAGTTGGGTTGGGATAGAATTTCGTCAGGGTACAGTCATGTTGGACCGTTATTTTGGGCTACAGTGAGGTAAGGATAAGGTTTTCTCAGGCTACAGTTGGGTTGGGACAGAATTTTGTCAGTCATATTGGACCATTATTTTGGGTTACAGTCAGGTAAGGATAAAGTTTTCTCAAGGTACAGTTGGGTTGGGACAGAATTACGTCAGGGTACAGTCATGCTGGACTATTTTAGGCTAAAGTCAGGTAAGGATGAAGTTTTCTCAGGCTACAGTTGGGTTGGGACAGAATTCTGTCAGTCATATTGGACCATTATTTTGGGTTACAGTCAGGTAAGGATAAAGTTTTCTCAAGGTACAGTTGGGTTGGGACAGAATTACGTCAGGGTACCATCATGCTGGGCCATTATTTTGGGCTGCAGTCAGGTAAGAACGAAATTGTCTCAGGTACCTGTTGTCTCAGGCAAACTGTGCTGTGGGTGATGGATTGGATGGAATGTTTTTGGGTTAGATAAAGGTTTAGTAAAAATATTCACACACAAATGAAGTTGTTATAGTAATTCACAGGCAGATGCACTTCACCCAAAATCAGGACTGAAAGCTGTGACTGCTTCATGTAAACAACAAACAGTGGTATCACAAATGTGACACAGTGTTATATAACAGAGATAAACAAGTTGTTGTGAAATGTTGTTTCCATACCACATGCTCCACTGCTGTTCCATGTGCTGGCCCCTAGGTGGCTGGCATTCTCGGAGATTGCATGATCCACCTGATGATGATGGCTATGGGCCTCCTGGTGCAGGTGCATGCTTGGGCCCATGCTGTAGGCCATAGCGGTGCTGGCAGCTGGGTTGGACATCATGTGCACGCCATAAGGGTAGGTGGACAGGGAGGCTGTATAATGATGAACAGCCACTTGTGCTTGCAGAAGATGCATCATATGGTGCAGGTCCTTGGTCAGCTGGGAAACTTCCTGGTTCAGACTGCCCATCTGAGGTTGCAAAGAAAGAGAAAGGAGTTTAGTATCAATAGATAGATAGTATCTGTCAATAGATAGTATCTGTCTGTCTGTATTTCTGTTTCTATCTATCTATCTATCTATCTATCTATCTATAGTATCTGTCTGTCTGTATTTCTATCTATCTATCTATAGTATCTGTGTGTCTGTCTGTATTTCTGTTTCTATCTATCTATCTATCTATCTATCTATCTCTATCTATCTATCTATCTATCTATCTATCTATCTATCTATCTATCTATCTATAGTATCTGTCTGTCTGTATTTCTGTTTCTATCTATCTATCTATCTATCTATCTATCTATCTATCTATCTATCTATCTATCTATCTATCTATCTATCTATCTATCTATCGTATCTGCCTGTCTGTATTTCTATCTATCTATCTATCTATAGTATCTGTGTGTCTGTCTGTCTGTCTGTATTTCTGTTTCTATCTATCTATCTATCTATCTATCTATCTATCTATCTATCTATCTATCTATCTATCTATCTATCTATCTATCTATCTACCTATAGTATCTGTCTGTCTGTATTTCTGTTTCTGTCTATCTATCTATCTATCTATCTTTCTATAGTATCTGTCTGTCTGTATTTCTGTTTCTATCTATCTATCTATCTATCTATCTATCTATCTATCTATCTATCTATCTATCTATCTATCTATCTATCTATCTATCGTATCTGTCTGTCTGTATTTCTATCTATCTATCTATAGTATCTGTGTGTCTGTCTGTCTGTCTGTATTTCTGTTTGTATCTATCTATCTATCTATCTATCTATCTATCTATCTATTTCTAACTATCTATCTATCTATCTATAGTATCTGTCTGTATTTCTGTTTCTATCTATCTATCTATCTATCTATCTATCTATCTATCTATCTATCTATCTATCTATCTATCTATCTATAGTATCTGTCTGTCTGTATTTCTGTTTCTGTCTATCTATCTATCTATCTATCTATCTTTCTATCTATAGTATCTGTCTGTCTGTATTTCTGTTTCTATCTATCTATCTATCTATCTATCTATCTATCTATCTATCTATCTATCTATCTATCTATAGTATCTGTCTGTCTGTATTTCTGTTTCTATCTATCTATCTATCTATCTATCTATCTATCTATATTTCTGTTTCTATCTATCTATCTATCTATCTATCTATCTATCTATCTATCTATCTATCTATCTATCTATAGTATCTGTCTGTCTGTATTTCTGTTTCTATCTATCTATCTATCTATCTATCTATCTATCTATCTATCTATAGTATCTGTCTGTCTGTATTTCTGTTTCTATCTATCTATCTATCTATCTATCTATCTATCTATCTATCTATCTATCACGGTAACCTGAGCAGCCTCTGTTCTGTATTGCCCCTTATAGAAAAGGCTGGGCTGAAACGCGTATCATAACTTCAGTATGACTGTGCAGAGCTGTGCTGTAGGCTGAATAGGTGGATATGTGTAAACACACTGTTCCAAAAGCAATTCATTCAAATCAAGCGGTTTGCAGCTCAAGAACTGGAAAGAAAGTTTTTGTAAAACTTTGTTTACCAAAACAATATCTACATACTACTTCAAACTTATATTAAAGTGAGGAAAAGCAGAGTTATATGGGCCCTTTAAGGCCACAAACCCAGTTACAGGAATGAAAGTGAACACAGCACCTCGGCGTTACCTAATAAACATAAAACTCCCAGCACAGCCCATTCATCACTCTCCCATTACCCAACACTGTTCGCCACAGATTCCGCAGCATCTCTGACGCCAGCCTGCGCAAATACAAGACCTGTTCCATTTCACAATCAAAGCCCAGGAGAGAAAGAGAGAGAAGGAGGGGACAGAAATAGTATGAAAAGACAGCCGCTGGGGGCTGGAGGTGAGGAAAGGAGGAGCGCAGGTTGTTTCTTTTTTTTTTTTTGGCAGAACGTGCAGTCAGCACTTCCTCAGTTTTTATCTGCACTGCAGAAGCACCCCCTGTGTCTTAATTAATGCAGAGTCTCACCCGTCCTACCTGAGCCCATCTGTGAGAGAGGGGAAGACACAATGTGTGCGTCTGCAAGTTACTTATGGCCCCCTACCACAAAATGTGCCCCGATCCATCTGTGTCCAATTCAAACCACTGACATCACTTCCCAGTCCAATTAATGATAAGTAGGTGGCATCACACCAAGCACAGAGAAAAGAGTCCATATGTCACATATTTATTGTGCTTTAAGTCTATAAACCATTTTTATTATTGTTTACAGTATGTTCAGTTCATTCATATGTATTAGTGAACTAAAGCTGGATAAATTAGAAATATGTATATACTAGTGACATCACAACTAAGATGAATGGAAATATGATATGATGTATTGGGATACACCTCTGCTCTCTATGCTGTAGACTGCAGTTCAATTCCCTGTGTCGTTAACCACCATACACTATACCAGTGAGAGACTTCTAACATTACCTTCACCTACCTGTGTACAGGTAAACTGTAACACTACCTTCACCTACCTGTGTACAGATAAACTGTAACACTACCTTCAACTACCTGTGTACAGGTAAACTGTAACACTACCTTCACCTACCTGTGTACAGGTAAACTGTAACACTACCTTCACCTACCTGTGTACATGTAAACTGTAACACTACCTTCACCTACCTGTGTACAGGTAAACTGTAACACTACCTTCAACTACCTGTGTACATGTAAACTGTAACACTACCTTCACCTACCTGTGTACATATAAACAGTAACACTACCTTCACCTACCTGTGTACAGGTAAACTGTAACACTACCTTCAACTACCTGTGTACATGTAAACTGTAACACTACCTTCACCTACCTGTGTACATATAAACTGTAACACTACCTTCACCTACCTGTGTACATGTAAACTGTAACACTACCTTCACCTACCTGTGTACATATAAACTGTAACACTACCTTCACCTACCTGTGTACATGTAAACTGTAACACTACCTTCACCTACCTGTGTACATGTAAACTGTAACACTACCTTCAACTACCTGTGTACATGTAAACTGTAACACTACCTTCACCTACCTGTGTACAGTTAAACTGTAACACTACCTTCAACTACCTGTGTACAGATAAACTGTAACACTACCTTCAACTACCTGTGTACATGTAAACTGTAACACTACCTTCACCTACCTGTGTACAGGTAAACTGTAACACTACCTTCACCTACCTGTGTACATGTAAACTGTAACACTACCTTCACCTACCTGTGTACAGGTAAACTGTAACACTATCTTCACCTACCTGTGTACAGGTAAACTGTAACACCGCCTTCACCTACCTGTGTACATATAAACAGTAACACTGCCTTCACCTACCTGTGTACAGGTAAACTGTAACACTACCTTTACACATGTAAACTGTAACACGACCTTCACCTACCTGTGTACATGTAAACTGTAACACTACCTTCACCTACCTGTGTACATGTAAACTGTAACACTACCTTCACCTACCTGTGTACATATAAACTGTAACACTACCTTCACCTACCTGTGTACATGTAAACTGTAACACTACCTTCACCTACCTGTGTACATGTAAACTGTAACACTACCTTCACCTACCTGTGTACATGTAAACTGTAACACTACCTTCACCTACCTGTGTACAGTTAAACTGTAACACTACCTTCACCTACCTGTGTACAGATTAACTGTAACACTACCTTCACCTACCTGTGCACATGTAAACTGTAACACTACCTTCACCAACCTGTGTACAGATAAACTGTAACACTACCTTCACCTACCTGTGTGCAGATTAACTGTAACACTACCTTCACCTACCTGTGCACATGTAAACTGTAACACTACCTTCACCAACCTGTGTACAGATAAACTGTAACACTACCTTCACCTACCTGTGTACAGATAAACTGTAACACTACCTTCAACTACCTGTGTACAGATAAACTGTAACACTACCTTCACCTACCTGTGTACAGATAAACTGTAACACTACCTTCACCTACCTGTGTACATATAAACTGTAACACTACCTTCACCTACCTGTGTACAGATAAACTGTAACACTACCTTCACCTACCTGTGTACATATAAACTGTAATACTACCTTCACCTACCTGTGTACAGGTAAACTGTAACACTACCTTGGTTACATCACAACTGAAAATGGGCTGTTTTTGTAGGACAAATTGGAAACGTGCATGTATGTGTGACATCACAACCATGATTCATTTAAAATGTACTGTTTTTTTCAGGAGAACTGGGAAATATTTGTATACTTGTGACATCACAACCATAATGAATTAAAGACAGGCTTTTATTGCTGGATGAATGGGAAATCTGGGCATACTTGTCTGTTCTTGCAGGATGAATGTATGTATGAATCTGATTGGTGAACTCCAGTGAACAGCTTCAGTGTTATGTCATTTGTCAATTGTAAGCCAGGCCTTCTCATCCAACATCAGTGCCTGACCACACAAATGCTCTTTTAACTGAATGGACACAGAGACTCCCAATAGAATGGAAGCTGTTGTAGCCACAAAGGGGTTGGACATCATATTAATGTGCATAGTTTTGGAAAGGGATGTCCAACAAGCTTATCTAGGTGAGATAATCAGGTGTCCACATACTTTTGTCCATGATATAGTTGCTAACTAATGTAAGGTAACACACTTGCACATTTAGATAACATAAAATAACTTGATATAATGTTACTCACAGAGCAGCTCTGCAGAAGGGCTACACTAAACAATGACAATTTCACTCTGGAACATTTAAAAGGGCCCGTTACTCATTTCAGTCTGACAGTAATTTAGATAGTTGAGCAAACTCGTACTCTGAGCCCATGTATACAGATCAGATTTGATATGCATGTTTCTGTATGTACCTTTTTGTTGAGTTGACTGATGCTCTGTCTCACCTCCTCCGTCTCCTGGAGCAGCGAAGTGTTCACCTGAAGAGAATCTGAGAAAAATGGGCACATATGTTGGAAGGATCCCTGGAATGGCTTAGTTGGTTAAAGAAGTTAGTGAATAAAAGATGTGTAGGAGGAGGACCATGCCTGAAACCCCCTCTCCTCCTATTCCAGCATCCCATAAATCTCTACCTTCCTGCTGCCACGACAACAGTTTCAGACCGCACAGCCTCTTCATCTCACTATCCTTATTGTAAATACTGTCACAGCATCTTGAAGGCAAATCTCTCATTCTGAGTGGTTCGGTGTGAAATGCTCAGTTCTAGAGGGTCAGAGGTGTTCACAGTCATGGTGAAATCAACTAGACGTCCACCTCTTAAAGGTCCCTCTTGACATGAAACTGCTACCGTACGTTTCCTGCTGCTTGTTTTGGCCTAAAGCATGTGTTTAAGTATGCAGGGCAGGGAGGCACATGCTGCCTGTTGTAAGACAAAATAGTCCCCAAAAGAATTTTCCTTCTCTGATTTGTCCACTATTTTACTGTCATCAACGCCATTGGTGAAGGAACCGGGGGGGATGGGGGGGACATGTTGCACCCATCATCAGAAACATGTAGATTTGTCCCACCCAAAGATTAAACCACAGAAAAGTGAAAACTGTTCAAAAACTTAATTTTAAAAGCTTGTTTTAACAGCCTTCGCAATCCACGCGCTGTGTTTGTTGTTAGCAACTGGCTCTGGTTGTTAGGTTAGGTCTGGGTCTTTCACTTTGTTAAGGCTTGTGTTGAGATGCCTGTTCAGAAATATCCTGCAGTCAGCAGCTTCAGCCTCGCTGGAGCGTCGGGTAGCTCACGCCAACGTTTAACACGAGGTCAGTGATGAGAGCAGTGAACAGCAATGATGACCATATATACTGTAATAAAAGAGTTTTAGTATAATGTGTTGTTATGGTAACAGACTAGCAGGGTTTGGGTTAGCTAACGTTTATATTAACTTTAGTCAGAAAGCACTCTGAAACGTAAAGTTACATTACTCTCTGGCCACGTCCCAAACTTCATCAACAGCATATATCGTCGCTGTTCAAAGAAATAAATTTCATTTTTGTTGATTTTCATTTTCATCCTTTGAACATGACATCTGCTCTTTATTTCCTGTGAAAGTTGTATAATGAGCCAATAGGAATTCTCCAAAACCAACAAAAAATGTTTTGTCTTCTCCTGTAAAGTTACTGTTTTGGAGATATGTGTCTTTCTTTGGACAGCGACGCTATAAATAAATGCACATTTGCTTTGTAGACATCATAGAGTAAAAAGTCCCAATATACAGGGTAAGTCAAAAGTCTCAGGACACCCTTTAATTTCAGAAATGAAAGAAAAATCTGAATACCCCAGCAAGGAATGGGTGAGGAGGCCTATCTTTTAGGTTATGTCCCAAAAATTACCACCATCTTAAAAGCTGCCATATTGGATAATTTTCCAATGAGAAGGTGGTCATGTAGCATATCAAAGAAGACCAGAACTGTTTCAGAAATTGACTGATGCAATCAGATTTGCAATATCTCTTGTGGTTCAAATGTTATCAACACAGAAAGTTGCAACAACAACCACATTAAACAACATTCAGCAACAACTGAGCCTTCAGGTCTGTGTTCAGCACACGGAACATGTTGTTCAATGTTGAAGTTGATCAAGATGTTCCATGTTCGGGACAAAGATACTGCTATTAGTTTATTATTATTATTATTATTATTATTATTATTATTAGTAGTAGTAGTAGTAGTAGTAGTAGTAGTAATAGTATAAGACAAATGAAATGTAAGAGGGAACAGTAATGAAAGGAAACCCAGGAGTGTGCCTCTGTAACAAGACACCCCTCATGAGAGAAACTCTGCAGTGGAGTTTTCCATTATTGACCCAGCACGACCCCAGACACTCTCTCCCTCTCTCCTGACCTGCCCTGACCCGTCCCTTCTCTTGAGTGCTGATGGAGTTTGGCAGCTGGAACCTCTGACAGCTGTTTTCAATGTCACCCCCCACAGTTTTACCTCCTGCACTGAGAGAACTTCTCTCACCCCTCAGCTCATTATCCACCTGTGCCCAGCACCTCTGAGCGCTTTACGAAAGACTCAAAACGATAGTTCAGCAAAACGGCCAACATACACTATCCTGAACCCAATCAGCCGAGACTTGGTTGAAGTCATCTTTAGGTTCTTTCTATAGGTTCACACTGCAACTGCAAGGTTATCACAGCTAACAAGCAATGAAACAAGCTTACACTCCACCAAACTGCACATCTAACTCAGCACACACTCTTTAACCATGAGCTTCAGGACAACTCTGGAGGGAAGAGACCAAGGACGTTAGGATGGCTTGGGATAAGAAAAGATAAGATAGCCTTTTGTCTTACATCTTACAGTGGAAGAGCAGATTATACAGTATGTAAATAATAACAAACAAAGCAGGAGGTACACAAAGGTGCAAAATGATACAAGAAAAATAAATAAGCATCTATTTGTCAGAATAAATCCAATAAAATTCTAAGATATTGCTAAGATGTTCACAGTATGATATAGTATTTCAGGTGGTTGTTAAGATATTACAAGTTCAGTGCTGCTGGTTGATAATATGTTACTAGGAGAGTGCTAGTATCCTGTATCATCTTGACTAGAAATGAATTAAATATACAAGGCTAGTCTCTGACCTTTGCAAAGCACTGTAGATGAAATAATAAATAATAAACAGAATAAATCCAACTAAATGAACCCAATTTCACATTACATATATACAGTGGCAAGAAAAAAGTATGTGAACCCTTTGACCTGGTTTTCTGCATTAATTGGTCATAAAACATGATCTGGTTTACATCTAAGTCCCTAGTAACTCAATGTGCTTAACCTAATACCACACAAGCAGCTATAATATTTCATGTCTGTATTGAACACATCCATTAAACATTCACAGTTGTGATGGAAAAAGTAAGTGAACTCTTATGCTAATGACTCCAACAAAAGCTAATTAGAGTCAGGAGTTAGCAAGCCTGGAGTCCAATAAGTGAAGGTGTAGAACTTTTTGAGAACTTTTTGAGTTTGCACACTTCTTCACATACTTTTTCTTGCCACTGTAACTGCATGGATAGACGTTGGACAGCCACTGAAAGATTTTGCACAGGTACCATTCTAGTGGACGAGTTACATAAATACTGATGATACAGAATTATGCAGCAAAAACTGCTTATTAAATTGAGATACACTGAGTTATGGGTCCATATAGTGTTTTTATAATAGAGGGTTTGATGCCTGGGGAGACAGGGGTTAAAGAGCCTAAGCAGGACAGTGCTATGGTATTCCAGGTGGTTGCTAAGGTGTTGAGAGGGCAGTGCTTTAGTATCCCAGGTGGTTGCTAAGATGTTGCTAGAACAGTGATATAGTATTTCAGGTAGTTGCTAATATGTTAATAGGACAGTGTCATTGTATTCCAAGAGACTGCTAAGATGTTGATGGGACAGTGCTATAGTATTCAGGTGGTTGCAAAGACGTTGCTAGGACAATGTTATGGTATCCCAGGTGGTTGCTATGATGTTGATAGAACAGTGCTATAGTATCTCAAGTGGTTGCTAAGATGTTGCTAGGACAGTGTTATTGTATTCCAAGAGGTTGCTAAGATGTTGATGGGACAGTGCTATAGTATTTCTGGTGGTTGCTAAAATGTTGCTAGGACAATGCTATGGTATCCCAGGCGGTTGATAAGATTATGCTGGGATAGTGCTATGCTATTCAGTATCTCATGTGGTTGCTAAGATGTTGATGGGACAGTGCTATAGTGGTTTAAGTGGTTGCTAGGATGTTGCTAGGACAATGCTATGGTATCCCAGGTGGCTGCTAAGATATTGATGGGACAGAGCTACAGTAGTACAGGTGGTTGCTAAGATGTTGATAGGACAGTACTATAGTATCTTAGATGGTTGTGAAGATGTCGATAGGACAGTTCTACAATATTCCAGGTGGTTGTTAAGATGTTGCTAGTACAGTGCTGTGGTATTCCAAGCGGTTGCTAAGATGCTGATAGCACAGTGCTGTAGTATCCCAGGTGGTTGCTAGGATGTTGATAGGATAGTGCTTTAGTATCCCAGGTGGTTGCTAGGATGTTGATGGGGCAGTGCTATGGTGTTCCAGGTGGTTGCTAAGATGTTGATAGTACAGTGCTATAGTATCCCAGGTGATTGCTATGATGTTGATAGGACAGTGCTACGATATCCCAGGTGGTTGCTAGGATGTTGATAAGGCAGTGCTATGGTATTCCAGGTGGTTGCTAAGTTGTTGATAGGACAGTGCTATAGTATCCCAGGTGATTGCCAAGATGTTGATAGGACAGTGCTACGATATCCCAGGTGGTTTCTAAGATGTTGATGGGACAGTGCTTTAGTATCCCAGGTGGTTGCTAAAATGTTAATAGGACAGTGCTATGGTATCCCACGAGGTTGCTAAGATGTTGATAGGACAGTGCTTTGATATAGAAGGAGGTTGCTAAGATGTTGATAAGACAGTGCTACGACATCCCAGGTGGTTTCTAAGATGTTGATGGGACAGTGCTTTAGTATCCCAGGTGGTTGCTAGGATATTGATAGGGCAGTGCTATGGTATTCCAGGTGGTTGCTAAGATGTTGATAGTACAGTGCTATAGTATCCCAGGTGATTGCTAAGATGTTGATAGGACAGTGCTACGATATCCCAGGTGATTGCTAAGATGTTGATAGGACAGTGCTACGATATCTCAGGTGGTTGCTAGGATGTTGATAGGGCAGTGCTATGGTATTCCAGGTGGTTGCTAAGTTGTTGATAGGACAGTGTTATAGTATCCCAGGTGATTGCCAAGATGTTGATAGGACAGTGCTACGATATCGCAGGTGGTTTCTAAGATATTGATGGGACAGTGCTTTAGTATCCCAGGTGGTTGCTAAAATGTTAATAGGACAGTGCTATGGTATCCCACGAGGTTGCTAAGATGTTAATAAGACAGTGCTATGGTATTTTAGAACGTTGCTAACATGTTGATAGGACAGTACTGTTGTATTCTATGTATTCTAGGAGATTGCTAAGATGTTGATAGTATAGTGATATAGTATTCCAAGTGGTTACTAAGATATTACTGGCACAGTGCCAGTAAGATGCTGCTGAAAGATGCTGTAGATGAAATAGATTTCTGCCCAAACTCATATAGCAAGATCTCTTAATTACCTCTAGATTCCACAGCACTAGCGTTGCTCCCACTGTGCTCGGCACTGAAGTGAAACATGCGCCCGTTATCCTCAATCCCGTCAACCACCCTGTCAAAGATGACGGACCGTAAGACACTTACAGACATGTACAACTTGATGAATGCATTTTGAGGACACACAATTTTAAGCAATAAAATAAACTCATGTTATCACCATGAACTTGATCAGCCTCACTTGTCAACCCATCTGAAGCTGTGTATTGCACAAAACAAGCACAAACTCTTGAATTTATTAATTAATTATTAACTGTGTCAGTACTACAGTACTAGCAATTAATAATAAACTACTTGAAGGAGCTCCTCCTACATTGTCTTATTCAAGCACTTTGAAATGGTATATTGGTGTTAACTAAAATAGTCTGTAGTGCTGAATTTAGGAATGGATGTCGGGTACAACTTGTTCATCTATTTTCCAGAATTCTCAGAAGCTGCCTTGTTAACACGCTCATTGAGATGGGCTGAGATGTTAATAAAAGATGAAAGCAATTTTTTCTGCCACCTCATTTGGTGAACAGAATTGGCTCTTGATGACTTAATTGGAACAGGAAGTAACAAATTGAGTCCCAGATTTCTGGCAATGTAGTCTTACTAAGACAAATGTACTTATCTGGAAACCGTTATCTTATTATTCTGCCTGAAAACTTAGATCTTAGATGCTTATTTCACATTCAAAATGCCATATTTGCATATTTTCCTACAGGTTTTCAGATATTTAGCTAGATATATTGAACTATATATTGTTGCAATTAACAAAAAATTTGATGTAAAGCATGTTCACACAGAAATCTGATATATGGTCTTATATGCACTTAGTGCATCACAAAGGGTCAGGCATATATTTTAAAACATATACACATTACTGTCAGAACAAAAGCATGTGAAGGAGTCCAAAATGATAACTTCACAGCTGAAGGAAAAACATACTTTACTTTTAATATAAGTCAATGTAGCCAGACGTTTACTCCAAAACATTTTGGTCCATCCATCATGGAATTTACACACAATTTTCAAATGCTGTGATATCTGACAATCTATAGACCAGGGGTATTTAATTAGAGTTCAGTAAGGTCCAGTTAGAGGAGATTTTCTCAGGCCAAGGTCCAGAGCTTCATCATTTCTAACTTATGTTATGAGTGCCATATCAGTGCCATATCCTTTATACTGAAGTAGCCTAGTATCAGCATCTTATACCATCAGCTACTGAAAGACAAACTTATTACAAATACCGTTCAGTATATTTCAGTATATTTACTGTTTAAATGCTGAACTAAAACAAGGGCCACACGCCCCAGGGTGCATTGATCTGATTGGCTGAGGAGCCTTCGGTGATCTTACAGCGCCCGTGATTGAGTTCACTGCACTATAAAGCCCGTATACCGTAAAGACTAGAAAAGCTCCGCCTCTTAAAATGAACACAGTCAAAATTCAATTATTCTCAATAGTTTATCAGTTTGGGTCCACATTGGACAACGTCTGGGTCCGAATCCGGACTGCATTCCGCCTATTAGTGACCCCTGATCTAGACCATATATGTATTTATATTGTCACTGTCTGAAAAAACACTGTCTCCATTTTTGTTCATTTTATAAATGAACCAATAGAAATGCTCGAAAATTACTTGGAATAAAATCTCTTTACATCAACTTCCATTAAAAAAGTTAGGAATGTTTTTTGTATCTCCTGTAAAGTTACTATTGTAGAGATAATTGTTTTTCTCTGGACAGCCACGATATGATATATACATACATATATGTACAGGATGAGTCAAAAGTCTCAGGGAAAATGACATATCTGAATATCCCAGCAAGTAATGGGTGAGGGGGCCCATCTTGAGGGCCGCCATATTGGATCAAGGGAAAGAACTGCGCCTTCAGATCGGTATTCAGCACCAGGGACAGCACACTGAACATGTTAGTGTAGTTGTTGTTGCAACTATCTGCGTTGATAACATTTGATCAGTCGTTTTCTCAGACAATTCTGGTCTTCTTTGATCTGCTGCATGACCACCTTTCCATTGGAAAAACCTGCCCTTGATCCAGTATGGTGGCCCCCCCTTACCCATTACTTGTTGGGGTATTCAGATACATCCTTTTCCTTTTCGTTTCTGAAATAAAAGGGTGTCCTGAGACCTTTGACTTAACCTGTATATGACAGGCAGGTAAACACATATAAGCATAATATATAGATTAGATATTATACCATGTGTCTGATAGGGGTGTAAGAAAATATTGAAAATATTGGGATATTATGTTTGGTGATACTATATTGATTCTCAAAAACACAGTATCGATACACAGATTCCTGGAAGACAGTGAATCAGTGTGTATTGTGTTTAAACCTCTGAACACTAGATGGCAGTGTTGTAATTCATTTTCAGCTCCACTCCAACATTAACAAGCAGAACAAGGGCACACAGCTATAGTAAGCATTAACAAACCTGTTCATATAGTGGTGTGTTTTAATAGTAGGATTTGAAAAATTGCAATATATATCTTTGCCTGTATCGCAATATATCGTGATATATTGAATCGTGACCACTGTATCACGATACATATTATATCGCCAGGTTCTTGCCAATACACAGCCCTAGTGTCTGATATATGCCCGGAAGACAAGCCTGACACATAAATCATACGTATATATGTCAGACAGAAGCCCCTAAAGACCTTTTGTACAGCAAAAAAATTTAATATACCTGCAACATAAGTGCAAACTCATATTATATATGATGCATCTAGGTTATATGAGTAATATAATGCCATTCATATATAATAATAATGTTTTCTATCATATATTGTAAATATATTTATATCAAATATTTTAGCCACATACATGTATATGCCAAAGTTACATATAAGAGTAATCCATGTATGTGCATATATAGGTCCTATTGTTAAAATATTCATATCTAGGGAACTTCATGACCTTCTTACATACCTGCCTAACCACCCACCAGCTATATTTTACATCTTTTCTCAGGGCAAATTCGAAAACAGTTCATCTTCAGCAGCGGCCACATATGTTCATCTAACAGGTATGTGGTTTATGCATTAACTAAACATTAATTTGAATATATTACAGTGTACAACAAAAGATCTTAGTTCATACCTTGGGCTGAGGTCAGGAGGTCTGAGGCAGGTGAGTGTAGGGATCAGCAGTTTTGTAGGTTTGCGTGCTGCACTGCCCGCCTGACTTACTGAGGCACTGTGAGTGCTATTAGGTGGAGTGGAGGGCGCAGTATGTGGCTGGTGGTCCAATTTGGCCTGTGGTTTAGGCGAGGGGCTTGTACAGTTGCCTCTGACGGGCGAACGGCAGCGGCGGAGGGCGTTAAACTGCCGGAGCTCGTCGCCCAGTAGGTTCCCTAGGGACGTGCGGCGCACAGGACTGCTCAGGCTGGGCAGGAGAAGGTTCCGGCGGGACCGAGATGCAGGTGAGAGGTGATAATAATCGTCAGGGTCTCCACTGGTTTCTACAATGGAGGGAAGCTTGCTGTCCATTGATGCACTGGAGTCCACCCGATTGTTCTGAAGGCATAGGAAAGGAGCGGATTAGTCTAGATTGACCCACTGTCTAATTAATAACAGCAGGATGTCTAGACCTGGAATCTAATTCTGGACTATTATACCCCTGTGAGAATCCACACTACACAATATAATCTTAAATCTCTTAAAATTAAGGTTGATCTCTTTTCTTGGTCATTCAAATGCAGATAGAGCCCAGGGGGACTTGAGGCCCTGCCCGTTTGCCCTTAGACTGACCCCTGCCCTCCTGATTGGCATCTATAAGAGTACATTTGTGCTTTATTTTGCCTTATACATTGTTTTTTCAGCTAGCATCTCCCCATGTGTAGAGTTTGTGAGTCAACTTAGATTCCACAGGCTTTATTGCACCTTCAGCTCGATCCAGTCCACCCTTTCATGGGTGCACACATCAACATAGCACTGAAAATCACAATGATAAAGCACAGATAATGTCTATTTATAGGGTAACTGCACTTATTGTTCCAAAATGTCTGTAGAATTTTACTGTTTACATGTAAGTAATGCAGATGTAAGTCATTCAGAGTGGCCTGATGTGAAATGCACTGTCCTTACCAAGACAATATTGTTCACATTGGCGGAGATAGGAACCAGACACCCCAACTCATAGAAAGTTATCACTTGAAATGGAATTTGAATTTATTTTAAGTGGTATTTTTAGATTTACCACAGGTTTCAACATTATTATCAACACTCAACTGCAGACATTGTGATGCCCGGTTACTATTGTTATCTATCTATCTATCTATCTATCTATCTATCTATCTATCTATCTATCTATCTATCTATCTATCTATCTATCTATCTATCTATCTATCTATCTATCTATCTATCTATCTATCTATCTATCTATCTATCTATCTATCTATCTATACCATGACGTCTGGTAAAAGCTTGTTTATACAGATGGGCACACTAAATGCTATAGAGGTAACAAGAAGTTTGTGGTTTAGTGAATCCTGTCATTTATGACAGGAACCCCCAGGAGATAACGACTTGGCCAGCTGGATCACATGGGTCAGATGGAACATGGAGGCAGGCCTATAAGACCGTGCAGTTGCCGAAACCAGGGTCGACCGTTTTGAGAGTGCCTCAAAGAACGTGTGTACTGTGTTACCCTCAAGAATAAAGCTTATACTCTGAACTGCTCTCCTCCCTTTCAGTTTGACACCAAGAAGAGAAGGTACAACACTAACACCACAATTATAAAGAAATCAGTACAAAAAGTTTACATGTTTACATCTCAATGTGTTAATTATCAAAGATGTCAAAAGTATGCACATTCATTACTCAGGTAGAAGTATAGATACTAGAGTTAAAAAAACTTGTGTAGAAGTTGAAGTATCAACTTAAGCTTTTTACTCCAGTAAAAGTATAAAAGTACTTTCAACACTAATATAAAAGTAAAAGTAATGTGAGGAAAAAAATACCATTAAGGACAAAAGCTTAGGCTGCAACACAGGGGTCTATAGTGCACTAGCCCACCTCTCCAAAAAAAAAGCATTTCTCTAAAAGTCATAAAGACTATAATATATATAAAACAACACTAACATTTTATATTAAAATGTTAATGTTGATAAATTTGGGATGCGCTAGGCTTCCTGTTTCAGCCACATATACACCCATTGAAAATGCATGTATTTTAGTACAATGTAAATATATTAAAGAAGCATATCTGTTACTACTGAACATTAACATGTGTTTCATGGAGCAGAAGATATGATGACTAGTTGTCTATAAGTATTGTAATGATGCAAAAAGTCAAACTTCAAAGTCATGATATCAATAATCTTTACTGGAATGTAAATGTACATGAATGAAAACCAGCTGAAATGAAATAGAAGTAACGAAACTATGTTTAAAATGTAAGGAGTAGAAAGTACTGATAATGGAGTGTAAATGTAAGGAGTAGAAAGTACTGATAATGGAGTGTGAATGTAAGGAGTAGCAAGTACAGATAATGGAGTGTAAATGTAAGGAGTAGAAAGTACTGATAATGGAGTGTTAATGTAAGCAGTAGAAAGTACTGATAATGGAGTGTGAATGTAAGGAGTAGCAAGTACAGATAATGGAGTGTAAATGTAAGGAGTAGAAAGTACAGATAATGGAGTGTAAATGTAAGGAGTCGAAAGTACTGATAATGGAGTGTAAATGTAAGGAGTAGAAAGTACTGATAATGAAGTGTAAATGTAAGGAGTAGAAAGTACAGATAATGGAGTGTAAATGTAAGGAGTAGAAAGTACTGATAATGGAGTGTAAATGTAAGGAGTAGAAAGTATTGATAATGGAGTGTAAATGTAAGGAGTAGAAAGTACAGATAATGGAGTGTAAATGTAAGGAGTAGAAAGTACAGATAATGGAGTGTAAATGTAAGGAGTAGAAAGTACAGATAATGGAGTGTAAATGTAAGGAGTAGAAAGTACTGACAATGGAGTGTTAATGTAAGGAGTAGAAAGTACTGATAATGGAGTGTAAATGTAAGGATAAGAGTACTGATAATGGAGTGTTAATGTAAGGAGTAGTAAGTACTGATAATGGAGTGTAAATGTAAGGAGTAGAAAGTACTGATAATGGATTGTTAATGTACGCAGTAGAAAGTACTGATAATGGAGTGTAAATGTAAGGAGTAGAAAGTACTGATAATGGAGTGTAAATGTAAGGAGTAGAAAGTACTGATAATGGCGTGTAAATGTAAGGAGTAGAAAGTACTGATAATGGCGTGTAAATGTAAGGAGTAGAAAGTACTGATAATGGAGTGTGAATGTAAGGAGTAGAAAGTACTGATAATGGAGTGTTAATGTAAGGAGTAGAAAGTACTGATAATGGAGTGTTAATGTAAGGAGTAGAAAGTACTGATAATGGAGTGTAAATGTAAGGAGTAGAAAGTACTGATAATGGAGTTTAAATGTAAGGAGTAGAAAGTACTGATAATGGAGTGTAAATGTAAGGAGTAGAAAGTACAGATAATGGAGTGTAAATGTAAGGAGTAGAAGTAAAAAGTCATCTGAAAAATAATTACTCCAGTAAAGTATAAATAACCAACATTTCTACTTAAGTAAGATAAAGTATTTGTATTTCATTACTTGACACCTCTTTTAATTATGCTCGAACCAAGCAAAATGTCAGCTCTCTAGGGCACTAACATGCCCTTATTCGTTTTTCATAAATGAATTGAATATTCAGTTTTCAATTTTCAGTGGATAGTAAACTGGCTTCACTTTATTTGTTATTTTTTTTTTAGTTTTTTATGTTTCAACCAGTTCCTAAGCAGTGGTGAGTAAGACTGGAAGATGTGTCTCTTTTCTTTCTTGTATTTAACTAGATTATTCTAGTTTATTAATGTGTTGTATTGCTAATAATATGGTATGAAATATGTGTATCGTTGCTGTCCAAGTAAAACACACATGTCAATTTATTTGAATTTTCATTTTTCTATATCATGTGACCACGACAGCTGCTGTTTAGGTCCTGTGAAAGTTCCATCATGAATGGACCAATAGAAATGCTCCAAATCCACTTGGAATAAAACCTCTTTATATGAACGTACATTGAAAGTCAAGAACACTGTTGTTTATGTAGCTCTCCACAAGTGGTCCTTGGCTCTTGGACAACTCCTCTGGTAATTGTTTTTACTCCTCTGTCTGGTCTTATGGTGAAATTATGTTCTTTCCACTTCCAGATTATGACCCCAACAGTGCTCACTGGAACCTTCAGTAGTTTAGAAATTCTTTGGTAAGCAATGCCATCCGTATGTTTTACTACAATAAGGTTGCAAAGGTCTTGAGGGAGCTTACTGGTTTTACCCATCATGAGATGTTCCTTGGTAATAAGACACCTATAGGCCATCAGCTGATATTAATTTGTACTAAGTGGCAGGATTGCTTTCTAATTACTGATAGATTTCAGCTGGTGTCATGACTCTCCATGTCTTCTTGCACCTTTTTCTTCATGTGTTCAATACATGATTACACATAACTTAATTTATGGACATCTATGGTTAGATCTCTTTGCAAGTAAACTTTCTTTGACAGCAAAGGACATTTTTGTCCACTCCTGTGAAGTTACTATTTTGACAACATTTGTTCAGGGAACATGTAGGCATTACAGTGTAACACCAAGACAATTAAACTGTCCATTTAGGAAGCGTAAGCGATTGTGAATCACTATCACCTGCTTTGGTGCCAATTAGATTGACAACAGGTGCACTGGAGAGGCAACAGCAAGACAGCTTCAACAAAAGGAGTGGTTTTGCAGATGGACGCCACAGACAATTAGTCTCTTTTTACCCTTCCTGACTGATTCTTCTCCAGTTCTAGTCTCTAGTTACTAATGTCCTTGTCAGTACTGGTAGCATGAGGCGTCACCTGCAGCCTGTTCAGGTTGAACAGGTAATCTAGTTCCACCAGGATGGCATGTGCTGTAACAAGAAGGTTTGCTTTGTCTCCCAACATGTTCTCAAGAACATGGAGGAGAGACTAGGACCTGGGCCAGACAGCTGGAGAGGGCTGTATAAGGTCATCAACTCAGCAGCCGGACCAGTATCTGCTCCTTTGTGTGAGGAGGAACAGGAGGAGTACTGCCATACAGAATGACCTCCAGTGAGCTACTGGTGTGGTCCAACTGTCATGAGCGATAAGGGCATAAGGGTCCGATGTCCTCAATTGGAACCTGTGCTCACAGAGAACACCAGAATTGGCAGGTCAGCCACTGACGCCCTGACCGTTTTGGCAGTGGGTCAGTTATGGTCTAGGGAAGCATCTTCTTGAAAGGTCACACAAACCTCCACATGATTGCCAACAGTGCCCTGACTGCTGTTAGGTACAGGGATGAAATCCTCAGGGCCATTGTCAGACCTTACATTGGTGCAGTGGGCCTCTTGGTGCAGGACAATGCCCACTCTCACGCAGCCAGAGTGTGACAAAGATAATGATGTCATTGACTGGTCCTGGTATTGCCCAGACTGGAATCCAATTAAGAACCTTTGGGACATTATATATCATTGCATCTGACACCGCCAAATAGCACCACAGGAGCTCAATTATGTGCTGATCCAGGTCTGGGAGTAGATCCCCCAGGACACCATCCATCAGGAGCTGGCCCACCATGCATAGACGATAGGGGTTGTACACACTACTGACCACTGTTACGTCATTGTGTTCTCAACAAATTGCACTATTCATATGAGTTAAGATTTTCTGCTTGAATCTTTCAAGTTCATGGAGGTCCAGTGCAGTCTTATATTGCGAGGAGGAACCAGTGTTGAGACGCTTGAGCGGGTTTTCCAGCTCCGGAATTGTAAATTGGCTGATAATCCATTCGGTATGGTTTCAAACAAACTAAGAAATGAGAACATCTCCTCATACAAAATAACAGTGCATGCAGCAGAATTGCTGTTTGGCATGTGAACTGCTGAAGAAGCCCTTTCTGAAACGTTGTGTAAAGCAGGCCGCTGATGTAATAGTGCGAATGCTAACGTTCCACTGTACGAAACGCTTGGCCCGGGCGGTTATAAAAAGCGTCTGACCCAGTTACGGAGGTGGGCCCTGAGGTGGGGTGGGAAATAAGCATGCAACACTTTTAACAGAGCTTCAGCTGGGTAATGAGTTTTCACCTTAAGGGGGAAGTCCTGCCATTAGACCTCCCGGGAAAACCTGGACTGAACCGCCACTAGAAATGAGCCACATTAACCCGAATGCAGGTCTAGGAATAGACCCTTAGCCCACATGAGTAATACTGCATGACATATTACACTATCTACAGGCATTTCTACCACTGTAGAGAAGACAGTACATACATATACAGATATATATATATATATATATATATATATATATATATATATATATATATATATATATATATATATATATATATATATATATATATATATATATATATGGTGTGTGAATGTGTGTGCATGTATGTATGTTTATATGAAGTTGTGAAGTTAAAATTTTACAGATACCTGTTTTTCTTTGGACGGCAATGATATTTGTACACATACACACACTAAAACAAAAACATGACCAAAAGTATGAGGACCCCAGATTTTGGCATTAAAAACGTGTACAGTAGGTAACTGTACAAATAATTTAGTCTCACCGAAATTGTGATATATTGTTTTTTTGTTTCTGTTTTTGTTTTTGTATTTGTATTTACTTATTTGTTTTCTTTATTAATATTATTATTTTCTCTTCTTCTTTTTGCATTTTGTATGTGTCCACCATCTATTCCTCTCATTTTTTTTTTTTTTTTGTTAAGGTATAATTTGAGATTACAACAACAACAACAATAATAATAATAATAATAATAATAATAATTATTATTATTATTATTGTAATAAATATTTTTTTGTAATATATATTTTTTTATAATAATTACAATAATCAAAATATCATTCTTTTTAAGGTTCTTTCTTTTGGGAGATGTCTGTCACAAATTCTAACCTCCTAATTTACAATTGTTAAAGTAATATGTACAAAAATGCCATGTTTTTATGTAAAATCTGAACAGTATTAGTTCATAGGTGAAACATTATTTTAGTTATCTTATTTTAGCATTTTAGTACAGGAGGTGGGACTGCATCCCTGCCCCTCATGGCCACATGGTAAGCAGTTAGCTCTCATTGTTTTGAAGTAAATTTGACCCCAAGTCTAAAAATAATTAATAAACAATATCATGATTTCATGTGTGCAAAAGTTCAAAGATATGTTCAAAGATGACTGAAACAGTCACTACTTAAATAGTAACATATTGACAGTGCTTTGGTATCATTTACTACAAATATACATAATTAAGGTATAAGGTTACTCAGTATTAGTAGAATGATCTATATTGTGTCCACATTGGTGTACATAAAGTGGCCAGAGGTGTTTGTAATAAAGTGGTCAGCCAATGGACACTTAATAGCATCGTATATATGAGAAGTAGAAATGACAGTTACACAATCGAGCCCACTTACATGAGGGAATCTAGGAGAGCGTGAAAACCTTGTGAGACCCTACAAAGACAAAAGAGATAAATGTTACTCTCAATAATGCTTCAATTTAATTGTGACATATGGGAAATTATTTCTCGCACCGTTTACATAGAAAGACCTTTCACTTGTTTTGTTATTAAAATGTGCTCGCGCTAAAATGGAGGGTAACAGACGCTCGTTATGAGAGTCTGACAATTGGTTCTTTTTGTTATTTGATTTTGCTCTCTCCCTCTCTGCTAAACAGGTTGCTTTATTGTATAAAATAATCAAATAATCATGTTGATAATTGTGTTGACTGGGAATTTGCCCACTGTTGTAGCAGATGGCTGGAGAGAAAAACATTATTGCACAATACAGCGGTGCAAAAAGAACGTCACCAGACGAACCAAAGAGCAGACAGTTTCCTTTTGCAATGCAACAACACAATTTACTGCAAATATTGTTGCCTAAGGATATTCAGTACAACTGGATGAACTTTATCACTGACAGTTAATGCTGTGTTTGGAATGAATTTGAAGGTGATGATGGGAGTCATGAAAAAACCTGTACAAACTAGGGGCAGCTTCAGGTTTTGTGAAGAGAAAACAATAAACTACTGGACTTACAGTGAAGTCATAGACCCTAAATTACTTCATATCCAGTCAAAACTGCTTTTAACTACAATCTAACAACATGTTCAACATGTTTCAGAGAAGATTAGATCAAATGATATTCCACTAGCATATGCAAAGGTGGTAAGTACTTTGTTACTGTACTTAAGTACTTTTTTGGTATCTGTACTTTATTTGAGTATTTCTGTCACCTAATACTTTTTACTTTTACTCACTACATTTCAAAAGAAAAATCTGTACCTTTTACTCACTACATTTTGAAAACAGACTCCGTACTTTAGTTTCAACAAACTTTTATCTCCTTATTTAAGTATTTTTTAATCAGGCAATTCTATTTAGGGTCCCAATGAAGCGCAAATCATAATCCTACTGGATGTGAAGGGGGGGCTGTGATTGGCTACTTTGACAGCTTTTAGGCCTCCGCAGTGAGTGCTCGAAAAAAAAGAAAACAAACAAACAAGACACCTCTTGGTGAATGAGATGCCTATTGTGTCTCCCAAAGAAGCCAGAGCTCATGGCAAAGAAATTCTGTTAAAGTAATTTGAGTTTCTCAAGAGAATTATTTTTAAAGAAATACTTTTACTTTTATACTTTAAGTACATTTGTGTACTTACTTGTGTAAAAGAAATGTAGTCATACTTCAACTTTTACTTGTGTATTTTATTTACTAGGTTACTAGTACTTTTACTTAAGTAAGGAACTCATGTACTTCTGCCACCTCTGAGTATTTGGAGTGAATAAAAAAAGAGTTAAGTCATATGTAATTTTAATTTCTGGGACCTTCCAGCCAAAGACGCATAAATAAGACAGGAGGAGGTGGGTTGCAAAAAGACTTGCAGGGAAGCAGCTATAGTGGGCAGGCTAACGTAGCTTAAATAAAGCCCCCATTGAAATAAGCCCATTTATGTAAGCAGGCGAACAGCTGAGCCATCAGTTGACTGAGATCAAGAAGAACCATTTTTTACAAATCACTTTGTATCAATAATTATTATTATATGACTTATAAGTTTTATAAGGTGTTTCTTGCGTCATCATGTTTCAGTTGTTAGCTCTTTTTTGTACTGCCTACATAGAAGACAGCTAGCCCTCTATCTTTGTCAGCCCTTGTCTGACTGACAAGCCACAGGACCAAAACATATATAAGTGGATTCCCAACAAAAAATATCCAATGAAATCCACAGCCTGTACCATGGGCATCCGCAAAGGGCCAGTTTTCCCAGTGGGTGCTAATGTTAGCTGCTAGTGAGGCATGGAAACACGCCTTAAATGTTTTTAAGGCCAACATTTAAACACAGAATAACCCTACTCCAGCTTTTCTGCAGATTGTGGAATTGAGTTGTGCTAGTGCCTAGCACTGGTTAAAACGTACACAGGTTAGGTGTGTGGTAATGCTAATTGTGGTAAAGAGGTTCAATACTGTGGAAATATTACAAGAAAACTACAGTCTTTAGTCTCAACATCTACACCACACTGCTGTGAAAGGTAGGCCTATGGTTAATTAGATAGTAACTGCTGTGGTGTGTGAGGTTAGCAACTGTGTGTTGTGTTGTGGTTGTGGAGGCCACAATAAAGTAGACTGGTTGGTGGTTGTCACTCATTCTGTAGGTACCCTTACAACAAAGAAGTTTATTCAAGTGTACCACTAGTTTACTTCTTTTAAACTAAAAGGAAGTGAGTATGCTTTCAGTTTACTTTTTATGTACTTCTCAGTGATATACTAAACACAGTTATACTTAAGTATGTTCTATACTGATAAGTATAGAACAGTTTAAGTACATTTGGCCTTTACTTGTACTTAATCTTTTGATTGAGATAGTAGAAGTAAGTATTCTTGCTCTGCACAAAAACACATCCAGTATAATATTTATTTAAAATTTGATTTATAAAGATATATAAAGATATAAATATGTTTCTTAATCTGAGTGTGTCTTGTTTATTTTTATGTGTGTCCACTGGTGAGTAAGTAAACATTGTTAAAATTCTATTTTAAGTAGAAAAAAAAACTTAAACCTAGTCATATACTTTAAAGTACAACAATAATATAAGCAGTAAATTATAAGTATTATGTTAAGTTCACTTAAAGAAAACTTACAAGCTAGTAAACTAACAGTAAACTCTTAAGTTTACTTTTAGTGTAGTTACAGTACAAAAGATGTAAACTAGTTGTATACTTGGTTTACTACTCTTACACTTAAAGTGTACTTAAAAGTATACTTTTAAAAACTAGAAAGTGGGCCAATTTAGTCCCAAGAAGTATTAAAATAGTACATATACAAGTGTACTACTAGTACAATGACATTAGTATAGTAACTACATAAAGTATACTTAATAAAATGAACTGTAAGTATACTTTTTTTCTGTAAGGGTATACTGTAGGTACGCTTTTGTCATAACTACTACACTGCTGTCCACAAGGAAGTACGGAAAACATGAGTTGGGATAGTTTCAAATAAAAACAAGAATGCTGTCTAGTCTGCTAAATCTGTTTTTTGTTTTTTGACGTAGTGGACATAAAGAAATGGCTGGTCATTTGCAGTTAGCTTTTGCTTAACATGGACACTAAAGTGCTTCTGTTTCTAATTCTATGACCTCAATTAGCTACATTAGACGAGGCTGCAGTCTCAAGGCCATGTATGCAAAACAAGCTGTGGACCAGCTGGTACTAAGGCACAGAAGACTAATATTTTTAAAATTTCAGGAGTGGTCAGAGGCACGACTGTATAAAATTGGCTTCTTGTATAAATGTCCTGTTTCACCACAATTGGTTCTTTTAAAGTTAATTGGAAAATTTAATCCAGATCAGCCAAAAATAAGACATTGACTTTAGGTAGAAATTTAGATGTGAAATATAATTTAGCGCCATTCTAGTACAGGCCTAGTGTTAGAAAGCCTGGGTTTGGTTACATATTGCTCAGTTTTGTTTTTACTACTTTAGACAACACAATAATTCAGATTTACTTTGGTTGATAAATGTTTGCCATTAAAACATGAAGAGACATTCCTAAAACAGGTTTACTATAGTATAGAACAGGGGTATTTAATTAGGGTTCAGTAAGGTCCAGTCAGAGGAAATTTCCTCAGGCCAAGGTCTGGACCGTCATCATTTCTAACATGTGTTCTGATTCAGTGGTGTATCCTGTTTACTGAAGTAGCCTAGTATCAGCATCTTATACCATCAGCTACTGAAACACCAACACATCACACATACCATTCAGTATATTTCAGTATATTGTAGTTTATTTAAATGCTTAATTGAATGAATTCTTTATAAAACTTCAAGTAAATGTTTTTACTCACTTCAAGTAAAAACAAGGGCTACTGCTTTTGAAAAAGTGCATCTTAAAGTGTTTATTTATAGAAACAGTAAATAAAATGTGCACTTCTTTCACATCTGAAAAGTTTATTTACATATTGTATTTCTCTCTCACACTTTCTATTGCATAGTGAGCGAAGTGAGCTCTTGGTTGTCTTTAAATCTGGGTGGAAATGGTGTCAGGGCCATTCTCATACACATATTGTTGGTGAGCCTGAAATGATTTTTGTTCTTAGTAATGTCCATTGTAGAATAAACCGTCTGAATTAGCCTTTCCCGGACTCGCTTTGTACTCCGACTTGCTTTATACTCTGGCTTTATACTGCGACTGCTTCGTCTCGCTTCTAAGAAATGTCAACATTAAATCCTTCTCAACAGTTTATTGGTTTGGGTCCGCATTGGACAACGCATGGGTCCAGACCACGGTGTGCCTATTAGTGACCTCTGGTATAGAAATTAGATACATGTCGTGTATATACAACATGACATATCATTGAAAATTTTTAATAAATAGAATTTTTATTTTCTCTACATCACTGATGTTTGTGAGCGTGTAAGTGTGTTTCTGTGTGTGTGTGTGTGTTTACCTCAGCCTCGCTGCCCTCTCTCAGGTTGTAAGTGAGATTGTGGTGGATTTCTGCAGTGAAGACGTTGGCGTATTCCGGGTAAAGCTCTAAGACTTCTTTTAGCCCCTTCACACTGATGTACTGCAGGTCACAGTAGGTCAAAGCCTTCACATCTGCGTTCGTTTTGATCACATGGTCCTGCCCTGGAAGGTCTGAGCCGATCAGGTCCCCTTTACCTGAAATGACATCATGGTGTAAAGAAAATATCGTTAATTGTTTAAGCACTTTTCCAGCTAGAGCTTATCTTTGATTCCAGCCTCCAGTCTAGAACTTTCTAATTACTGATAGTTAATAGACACTTATCACACTTTCTTGTTTGGTGCAGCTGAAGTTAACACAGTAGGAAAACCTTACTTTTGTTTCCTGTGACAAGTTTTTGCAATCCTTACCGCCAACTAATCTCCTCCATGTTCCTCAGTCTGATTCAAGGAACCTCATTGGAAAGGGAAAAGCAGGGTGCCTCTAACCTGGCAACCCAACCTGGCAACCCAACCTGCAAAATCCTGACTATATTCTGGATAACTTTTCAGGAGATCCACAAATGACCTCAATGGGCAATCATGGTCATGGTGTCTTGTAGACCTTGTCATGTTTGCTCCTCTATGAAAATTAAAACTACTCAACCAAGTCCTTAACATCTAAGGCACTGAAGTTGAGGACTTTGTCTCCATTCTTATTCGTGAACACCAAGGTTATAATAGGATTTTTATTTAATGGATATATAATGGATTTTTTTATTTAATGGATATATAATAATTTTTTTTATTTAATGGATATATATAATGGATTTTTAATTATAGTTTAGTTTTATTTCGTTGGGTGGGTTTGCTAGTTTTTATTAGTTATTATAATTTTTTTACTGCTTAGTTTTAGTTTAGTTTTCATTAGTTCTAATATTAGTTTTAGTTTTTTTTACACAATATGAGTATGTATTGTGTAATAAAAACTAAACAAAGGTTATTCACTCTTGCAGCACTGGGTGAGTTGAATTCTGGTTCAAATTAAATGCTAAACTTCTTGAAGGCAGTCACAGTGGACATCCTGTGGACATCCCAGTCTCGATAAACATATTTACCAACGCATCCTACCGTTCGCGGTGCTCCTGCGTATTAACCAGCAGCCTGTTCGCCGGTGAAAACAGTCCATTATGGTTGTTTCATTCCTGGTACTATCTGGCCAGAATGTGGCTTCTGTTTCGGGGGAGCTACTGAGAGAGGCTAGCTTGTCAAGGTACTCGCAATTAGCAGGCTAGCGTGGAGAGCAGAACAGACTGTAAACAAGAAGTGCCGTCAGCTAAAATAAAACAGCTTGAGTTTAAAAAATCTATTTAATATCAGTCCACAAGGCTTAGAGATACATTGACTAACACGAAAACGAATAATATTCTATCTATATTTCAGTATGTTTTATTTAGGTTTGTAAATGCGTTCCAGTTAGTTATCATTGTTTTTCTAATTGACGTTTTTATTTATTTCAGTTAACAAAAAATGTTATTTCGTTAGTTTTAGTTAACGATAATAACCCTGGTGAACACCACCACTACTGTAATGCTTTCCCAACCATGACAACTTCCACTGTATCAAATACACATGTGTGAAATATGACTTCTGATGGCCACCTAGTGTGTTTCCTTCAAGTGAGTACAAAATGCAGGACTGGATTTGGATTTGAAGGCCTTTGGTAAAGAGGAACCATTACATACCTAGTATGGCGAGCACCATGCTGTCCTTTAGCACCTCCAGCGACCCAGAGCAGACGAAGTAGTTGGCATGCAAGGCGTCCCCCTGGCGGATCAGGTACTCCCCGGGGGCGCAGAACGACGTCTTTATGTGCAGGGAGAGAGAGCGCAAGCAGCCGCGGCTCGCCCCCTCGAACACCGGCAGGTGCAGGATGTCCTTGTTCAGGTGCATGGCTATATCTGCCCGCAACTCATCGGGGAAATCATGCAGCAGCTGAGTGACCAAGGAAAAGGCCAGAGGTAAGGGGTCATCTTGCAAAAGTATTCAGTACCTTTAAAGGTCATCAGAGTCATCTGGATAGGACGGCTTCTAAAAAGTCATTCATTTAAAGTGATATTCATACCACTTAACAATAGCAGGAGCTACAAATGCATACAATTGACCTATAGGGGAGAGAAGGCTTGAAAGAAGCTAAAGCACAATGTGAGTGTCAGAGTGACCCAGCTAGTATGTGCAATAAGATTTTGTGGCCAGATGTGACTAAAGTTAAGTCAGAATTCAACAGCAAACACCATCCTAACAGTGAAGTATGGGGGTGGCAGTATCATGTTGAAGAGGTGCTTTTTCTCAGCAGGGACTGGGCATCATGTTTAAATTAAGGGCAGATGGATGGGGCACTTTATAAGAATCTACTGTAATGCAAGCTGCTTCAGTCTGCTAAAAAACTAAAGCGTATAAAGAAACCTCAGCTTCAGCATGACAATGATCCCAAACACAAGGCCAAAGCAACATAAGTGTTTGAACAACAAAACCTAAATATTCTCTCAGATCCATCAGATCCACATCTAAATCTATTTGAAAAATACAGGCTCTATTTGAGGCACTATTTGAAAAATACAGTCACCAAGCTTCATCCAAGCAACGACCTTAATGACCTTAAGCACGACTTTAACAGCTGTTACTACAACAAAGGTTTGCTGTACCAGTCTAAAGAGTTTGGATATTTATGTGAGCAGTGGTATACAATAGTAAATAGTAAAATATTGAATTTTGTCACTATGGAATTTTAGTCCAAATGAAATTGATTACTTACAAGCAATGTTTACTCTTTCAGCATAATGCTGCTGTCCAAAGTAAAACATGTATCTCTTTTTTTGTGTATTTTTATTTTTGAACAAAGCAGCTGGCGTTTACTACAAAATCTGGTTCCATTGACTTCCATTAAAAGTAAAAGTTTTTGTTCTCTCTTGTATAGTTGCCATTTTGGAAATACTTGTTTTCGATTGGACAGTGATGACAAACTTTATGCAGTTTGCCAGCAAAGATCTTTTGTTCAAATACTAATACCAATATTAAAGTGAACTTGAGTAGAGTTTTGCACGTAAGTGGTCACCTCATTGGCGTCAATGCCGTTGTTGACGGACCAGGTGGTCTGGAAATACTCCAGCATGCGCTGCTTCAGCTGCTGAGGGAGCCGGTGAACACGAATAAAATCCTTCAGGTCCTTCATGCGTGTGTGGTAAAGCGATCGGCGCGAGTACATGCGCTGGATGATGGCCGTCACGTTCCCAAACACTACCGCATGCATGAGCGCTGCAGAAAGAGAGGTCATGGCAAGTGGTCAGACAGTGGACACAGTGCGGCCATGGGTATGAATAACATCCCTGCTGATTGTGTGTGTGTGTTCATGTTCATCTTAATAATGAACTGGAGATGATGTACACTACCACTCAAAAGTTTGGGATCACAGTGAAATGTTCTTGTTTTCAATGGAGTATCTTCTTCCTTAACACAACAATGGACTGACGGGTCTCTAAAGAAAGTTGTTTCTTTCTGGTCATTTTGAATCGGTCAGCAAGCCATCAACTGCTGATCTTCAGATACTAAACTAACCTAGAATGTTGTTCTCCCTTTTATACTCACTTATTAGTAGAATGTTTTTCAGCTGTGCATCACAATTGAGCAACAACCAGTGTCCTAACAACCAATTAGTCCAATAACATCCTTAACTTGGATTGGTGGTCGTACCAGGAGATTTAGACAGAGGACTGAGAATTACTGATGATAGGACTATATGTAAAATAAGCCTCTATACAAAAATAGACTTTAATACAAACATTTTTATTCTTTGAAAATCATCTGATACACTTACATTAATTGTGAAATGGACAATATTGTTTGTGAATTGCATTTAAATTGCATGAACTGCATGAAAATTGCATGAAATGAAATTCTAAAGTGATCCTAAACTTTTAAGCGGTAGTGTACATTCAAGGGTTTTTTAGTAAAGGCACTGGTTCTATATAGCGAGTTCGATAATATCCCCATATTGATCACCTGCCTAATATTCTGGTGGTCCTCCACCTGGCACCGAAACAGCTCTGATCTGCCAAGGCATAAACTCTACAGGAGCTCTGAAAGTGCCTTGTGGTAAGTGGCACCAAGAAGTCAGATTAAGATTTGGGGAACCTTGAGGCCAGAGCACCACCACATTGAACCCTTCATCATGAACAGTTTGTACAGTGGGCTCATTATGCTGCTAGAAGAGACCACAGCCACTGCCGTGAAGGGGTCTTCTTCCCACAGTGCATCGTGGCCCCATATACAGCAGGGTGACATAAACTGTGTTGCAACACAGTCCTCATGTAACCATCCCAAGAGGGCCGGTTTGGACCATATCAGACAAACTCCATTGCCTTTGCACACTGATGAGCCTTGGGCACCCAACTCTTGTGGTTTGCAGTTCATGGTTAGTCCCTCCTCGGACCACTGTCCCTCATCACTGCAGAAGCCCAGTTGCCTGGTCATAACAATTTGGACCTGTCAGTGTTGCTCATGTCTATTTTTCCTACATCTAATACATTGACTATGAGAAACAGCTGCTTGTCTACCATGGAACGTATCCCAGACCTTAACATGCAGCTATATTAAGATATATACAATCTTTATCTGTGAGTAGGCATAATGTTCTGGCTCACTGGTACATATATGCCAGTCATCAAAATTATTAACTGACAGTAAAAGACCCTAGTTATATTATTATTATTATTATTATTATTATTATTATTATTATTATTTTACTCAGCAAAAGGTGCTGTGTTCTAGGTGTATGTTCGCCTACCCCCGATGAGCATGGTGCAGATGGAGAAGATTTTCTCGGCGTCAGTGTTTGCGCAGACGTTTCCAAAGCCCACACTGGTGAGGCTGCTGAGGGTGAAGTATAAAGAGGCAATGTAGGCGCTCCGAACTGAGGGGCCACCAACTGTGCTGTTCATGTAAGGGGTCTCCAAACGCCTTCCCAATTCATGCAGCCAACCTGGACATAACAGACAACAGATTCTGTAAAGCTTTGAAAATTGTATGTGCCTATATTTTACATTTGTCCTAAACCCCGCCCCCACACAATGGGTTATCATTACGTTACCTTCTTCCGACTTGTCTTTTAAAATTTTGGATACTCATATATGCAAATGATCTCATTCTGATTGGCGGCCTTGCACTGGCTTTTGTTCATAAAGCAGTGCAGGCTGTGCAACAAAGCATTCTGTTCAGACTGGAATCCTCAGGGACGTGGGAAAAAATAAACCTCGGATTGGATCCTTTGGAGGACTGCTATGATTCATTCGTTTCCCACCATCAAGAAACAGCACACAAATCATTCCCCCTCTTTCACTCCAATGTCTACAGATTGAACAACACTTCAACTTTCAACATCAATGTGAATGGGTGGTGCCTAACTTCTGTAGGCTGAATGAATGGGACTAAACTGCTATAGGGTGCTATAGAGTGAATTAGTGGGACTAAACTGCTGTAAGCTGTATGCATAGGACTAAACTGCTGTAGACTGAATGCATAGGACTAAACTGCTGTAGACTGAATGGGTGGGACTAAACTGCTGTAGGCTGAATGGGTGGGACTAAACTGCTGTAAGCTGAATCATAGGACTAAACTGCTGTAGGCTGAATGAATAGGACTAAACTGCTATAGGCTGAACGCAAAGGACTAAACTGCTGTAAGCTGAATGAATAGGACTAAACTGCTGTAGGCTGAATGAATAGGACTAAACTGCTGTAAGCTAAATTAATAGGACTAAACTGCTGTAGACTGAATGGGTGGGACTAAACTGCTGTAGGCTGAATGCATAGGACTAAACTGCTGTAAGCTGAATGAATAGGACTAACTGCTGTAGGCTGAATGAATAGGACTAAACTGCTGTAGGCTGAACGGATAGGACTAAACTGCTGTAGGCTGAACGCATAGGACTAAACTGCTGTAGGCTGAATGGATAGGACTAAACTGCTGTAAGCTGAATGAATAGGACTAAACTGCTGTAGGCTGAATGAATAGGACTAAACTGCTGTAGGCTGAATAAATAGGACTAAACTGCTGTAGGCTAAACGCATAGGACTAAACTGCTGTAGGCTGAATGGATAGGACTAAACTGCTGTAGGCTGAATGGGTGGGACAAAACTGCTGTAGGCTGAATGGGTGGGACAAAACTGCTGTAGGCTGAATGGGTGGAACTAAACTGCTGTAGGCTGAATGGATAGGACTAAACTGCTGTAGGCTGAATGGATAGGACTAAACTGCTGTAGGCTGAATGGATAGGACTAAACTGCTGTAGGCTGAATGGATAGGACTAAACTTCTGTAGGCTGAATGGATAGGACTAAACTGCTGTAGGCTGAATGAATAGAACTAAACTGCTGTAGGCTGAATGAATAGGACTAAACTGCTGTAGGCTGAATGGGTAGGACTAAACTGCTGTAAGCTGAATGGGTAGGACTAAACTACTTTAGGCTGAATGGATAGGACTAAACTGCTGTAGGCTGAATAGATAGGACTAAACTGCTGTAGGCTGAATGGGTAGGACTAAATTGCTGTAGGCTGAATGGATAGGACTAAACTGCTGTAGGCTGAATGAATAGGACTCAACTGCTGTAGGCTGAATGAATAGGACTAAACTGCTGTAGGCTGAATGGATAGAACTAAACTGCTGTAAGCTGAATGGGTAGGACTAAACTGCTGTAGGCTGAATGGGTGGGACAAAACTGCTGTAGGCTGAATGGGTGGGACAAAACTGCTGTAGGCTGAATGGGTGGAACTAAACTGCTGTAGGCTGAATGGATAGGACTAAACTGCTGTAGGCTGAATGGATAGGACTAAACTGCTGTAGGCTGAATGGATAGGACTAAACTTCTGTAGGCTGAATGGATAGGACTAAACTGCTGTAGGCTGAATGAATAGAACTAAACTGCTGTAGGCTGAATGAATAGGACTAAACTGCTGTAGGCTGAATGGGTAGGACTAAACTGCTGTAAGCTGAATGGGTAGGACTAAACTACTTTAGGCTGAATGGATAGGACTAAACTGCTGTAGGCTGAATAGATAGGACTAAACTGCTGTAGGCTGAATGGGTAGGACTAAATTGCTGTAGGCTGAATGGATAGGACTAAACTGCTGTAGGCTGAATGAATAGGACTAAACTGCTGTAGGCTGAATGAATAGGACTAAACTGCTGTAGGCTGAATGGATAGAACTAAACTGCTGTAAGCTGAATGGGTAGGACTAAACTGCTGTAAGCTGAATGGGTAGGACTAAACTGCTGTAGGCTGAATGGGTAGGACTATACTGCTGTAGGCTGAATGAGTGGAACTAAACTGCTTTAGGCTGAATGGATAGGACTAGACTGCTGTAGACTGAATGGGTGGGACTAAACTGCTGTAGGGTAAATAAGTGGGACTAAACTGCTGTAAGCTGAAATGGTGGGACTAAACTGCTGTAGGGTAAATAAGTGGGACTAAACTGCTGTAAGCTGAAATGGTGGGACTAAACTGCTGTAGGGTGAATGAGTGGACTAAACTGCTGTAGGGTGAATGGGTGGACTAAACTGCTGTAGGGTGAATGAGTGGGACTAAACTGCTGTACACTGAATGGGTGGGGCAAAACTGCTGTAAGCTGAAGGGGTGGGACTACACTGCTGTAGGCTGAACGGGTGGGGCAAAACTGCTGTAAGCTGAAGGGGTGGGACTACACTGCTGTAGGCTGAACGGGTGGGGCAAAACTGCTGTAAGCTGAAGGGGTGGGACTACACTGCTGTAGGCTGAATTCACATTCACATACTTCATCAGTATCTTATAAAAAAAGAAAATAGGAACAATTATATTTCAGGATATTAACCTTAACTGGTGTAATCTGGAGAGATCCCTGCAACGCCATCTCATCAGGAACTCATTAAGAGTTTATTTAAGAGCATAATAGACTCACATATTACATTTTCTTAACCCCTTCTGCCTGATAGCACACATGAATCCACATTTATTCGTTTTGGTCTTCGTGATAGAAAATTCTAATTGACTGGAAGACAGACGGAGGTTGAACTGCCCAAGAGAGATGAAACAGAATTAGACATTGTCCATGTGGGATGAGCAACCCTCAGCTATAATTGCTCACCTGAACTCTCCAAGGAGAGGCAGAACATGAGACAAAGCCTTATGCTTTAGCAAATAACCTTCAGGCAACCTTCACAAATGATCTTCCTAATGATATTGCCCCACAGATCACAGCAATTATATACCAGATCTGGAAAATCCATACATTTCATGCAACACTGAAAGTGAAGCAATTGCCAAAGGACCTCTAAGACAAAATTAGATATTGGCCACTGTGTGTGTATGTATACTGCCTAGTTTTTTCCTACATTCAGAATAATGCCATACACATGACATATATATATATATATATATATCAATATTTAGCTTTTGAGTCCAAAGATTCATTCATTCAGTTTGTAAGCCACACCCTGGACGGGCATTTAGCCCATCACAGGGCCGACACATAGATGTACCAAATCACACAAACAATCAAATCCAGGGATACTTTAGCATCTCCAGTTCACCTGACTGCATGTCTTTAGACTGTGGGAGGAAACCGGAGCACCCAGAAGAAGCCCACGGGAAGAACATGGTGTTACAGTTTACATGTACACAGGCAGGTGAAGGTACTGTTGCAGTTTAAAGGATGCCTTTTGAGACCATAAGGCAAATTAACGCCTGGTTTAAAAGGAAGTCTTGATATGATTTTCTCAAAGTAGCATGTAGTCAGATGTCTTTCAACACCACATCCCAGATTTGTACACAACATTCATCCAATTTGTTAAAACAGCCACAGAAGGGTTACATCGATTAGGCCCTGACAGCACCTAATTTCTTCTTATATAATTGGAATATTAAAAAATAAACATTTCTGTGTGTGTGTGTGTTTGTGTGTGTGTGATACCTATGTCCCAGTCGTTGCTATGGTTGTGCTCCATCTCCTTCCGGCCGATGACATACCAAATGCAGGCCATCCAGTGAGCGAGCAGGGCGAACATGGACATGAGCAGAGTGAGCACCATCGCACTGTACTGAGAGTAGCGGTCCAGCTTCTGCAGCAGACGCAACAGCCGCAGCAGACGCACCGTCTTCAGCAGATGCACCAGGGACGTCTACACACACGAGTATAGACAGATACTTATCTTAACTTATTTATGAAGGTTAAAATCGCACAGATAGCCATATATATACACTACCGTTCAAAAGTTTGGGATCACAGTGAAATGTTCTTGTTTTCAATGGAGTATCTTCTTCCTTAACACAACAATGGACTGACGGGTCTCTAAAGAAAGTTGTTTCTTTCTGGTCATTTTGAGTCGGTCAGCAAGCCATCAACTGCTGATCTTCAGATACTAAACTAACCTAGAATGTTGTTCCCTTTTATACTCACTTATTAGTAGAATGTTTTTCAGCTGTGCATCACAATTGAGCAAGAGTGTCCCAACAACCAATTAGCCCAATAACATCCTTAACTTGGATTGCTGGCCGTACCAGGAGATTTAGACAGAGGACTGAGAATTGCTGATAATAGGACTATATGCTAAATAAGCCTGTATACAAAAATAGGCTTTAATACAAACATTTTAATTCTTTAAAAATCATCTGATACACTTCAATTAATTGTGAAATGGACAATATTGTTTGTGAATTGCATGAAAATTGCATGAAATGAAATTCTAAAGGGATTATAAACCTTTGAGTAGTAGTGTATATAGTTATATATATATATATATATATATATATATAATGCAACTGAGGCTACATTTCGCCAGGAAACTAAATGATTAAATTCTTGATGTACCTGTGGAGGTATTGTTTTGGTCATGTTTTGATTATTATGGCTTAAACTGAAGGCCTACATATAGTAGTAAAAGTTTCCTCTTACATAGGTTCGCAGTTGCACTCTGAACAAGCACTCAGCCATCCTTTGTTGTTGTTGTTCAAACCTGGTCCTGGAGATCTACCACAGAGTAGGGTTCAGACCCAACATACTCTAACATTCAGATTCTCCTGAAGGGCTTCATAGCCTGGATCGGGTGTGTTAGATTGGGTTTGAAGCTAAACTCTGCAGGGTAGTGTTGTTATTTCTTTTCTTGGTGTCAAATTAAGAGAGATGACCTGCCAGGGATGTAAAGTTTGCTCAGTTCCAAACTTGATACTTATGAACACACACCTAAAGACCCCATTTTCCTGAAAGACTGTTATAATGCTGACCATCTTTATAACTGAATATTCATGTCTAGCAGACTTAAATGATCAGATGTGGCCATATGTGTTTGTGACTAAAGTATGTACTACATTAGTAGTTCTCCAGGGCTGCTGATGTCCAGACATTATTTGGGTACCCTTACAGAAAATAAGTATACTTAAAGTTCATTTTATTAAGTATACTTTATGTAGTTACTATACTAATGTCATTGTACTAGTAGTACACTTGTATATGTACTATTTTAATACTTCTTGGGACTAAATTGGCCACTTTCTAGTTTTTAAAAGTATACTTTTAAGTACACTTTAAGTGTAAGAGTAGTAAACCAAGTACACAACTAGTTTACATCTTTTGTACTGTAACTACACTAAAAGTAAACTTAAGGGTTTACTGTTAGTTTACAAGCTTGTAAGTTTTCTTTAAGTGAACTTAACATAATACTTATAATTTACTGCTTATATTATTGTTGTACTTTAAAGTATATGACTAGGTTTAAGGTTTTCTTTCTACTTAAAATAGAATTTTAACAATGTTTACTCACCAGTGGACACACATAAAATAAATAAGACACACTTAGATTAAGAAACATATTTGTATCTTTATAAATCTTTATAAATCAAATTTTAAATAAATATTCTACTGGATGTGTTTTTGTGCAGAGCAAGAATACTTACTTCTACTATCTCAATCAAAAGATTAAGTACAAGTAAAGGCCAAATATACTTAGACTGTTCTATTCTTGTCAGTATAACCCAAACATACTTAAGTATAACTGTGTTTAGTATATCACTGAGAAGTACATGAAAGGTAAACTGAAAGCATACTCACTTCCTTTTAGTTTAAAAGAAGTAAACTAATGGTACACTTGAATAAACTTCTTTTTTGTAAGGGTAGTAAATCACTCCCAGCACAGCACTGGCATGCTAGTGTGTGTGGTGCTGGTACGAGTGTACCTGACACAGCTTTGTTTTTGAGGTTTTCACACACGTTAGCACATCTGCCAGGCTAAGAGTGGAGCACTTCCCAGAAATATCCAGCCAAGCGTAACTCTAACTGTACTCTTTGAGCTACGAGGGCAAGCGGTTTACACTTACAACAGTGATGTTAAAGGCGTAGAGGAGGTCAAAAGGTAATGCAGCCACCAAGTCCACAAAGAACCAGGTAGCAGCGTAGTGGATGCAGATGGATCGGGAGTCATAGACCACCTGACCTGACTGGCTCACATAAGTGGTGCGGAAGTTCAGGATGATATCTAAGCAGAAAAAGAGCAAGAGAGTGTATTCTTTAGAACATTTTCTTTATTTCTCTCAAAAACAATTGTTTCGTAAGAAGGATCTTGTGCATATTTGTACTTCTATAATAGAGATGTGAACCTACAAGATTCTGGTTGCTGTTCTTCCTCAACTAAGGCTACTGACCACCCCAATGCAAAGTATAAGTCAACTTTACCCAAATCTTACTCTTTAAAAGCTCAGAAGACTTAATGGTGATTGTTTGAAATACTTTAGAAGAAAGTTCTTATGGGCGGTCAACCTAAACTCCCAGTAAACTTACAGAGCACATTTAATGGTCAACCTTAAGAACAATCTGTACGCCCAAACAACTTTAACCTACAACCAGTCCAAACTCCTTTTAACAGCTTCTACATTCATTTTCATGACAACCACAAGCTCCCAGTCAGCTTTAGGATCAATCCAAGCTCCCAGTAAACTTGAGCACCAAATTCAATCTTGGGTCAAACTTACAAAAATCGAAACTTCCAAACCACCAAGAGCAGTCCAAACCCCTGATCCATTTTAAACCAATCACAGTAAATTTCATTACAAACCTAAGCTTCTAGCCAACTTTAAATCTAATTAAATGCTTCCACTCAACTTCAGGACCACTCCAAGCTTCTCATCAACTTTAAAACCTAATGAAATAGTATTTTAGCATTACACTGACAGAGATGAAGCTAACAAGTTTATGGCCAATTTTATGATCATTCCAAACACACCATCAAATCAAGTTTAAGATCAAGCCAAACTCCGAGTCAGGACAAATTCAAGCCTGGACTTTAGAACCAGTCCAGCCCTCCAGTCAACTTGAGATCAATCCAAGCTCCCAGTCAACTTGAGCACCAAATTCAAACTTGGGTCAAACTTAAGAACAATCAAAACTCTCAAACCAATAAGAGCGGTCCAAACTCATGATCCATTTTAAAATCAATCCCAGTCAATTTTCAGACAAACATAAGCTTTTAGTCAACTTTAAGTCTAATTAAAAGGCTCCAGTCAACTTTAGGACCAATCCAGGCTTTTGGTCAACTTTAGAACCAATTGTAATAAAATGATAGCTTTAAGACAGAGATGAAGCTGAAACGCTTATGGTCAACTTTATGAAAATCCCATACACACATTAAAGATCAGAACAAGATAGTCAATTTTAGGACCAATCCAAGTTTCCAGTCAGTTAAAAACTTTGAACCAACTGCTCAAAAACACATGTTCTCTTAAAAATGGCATAAATGATAAATTATAGACTGTTTTTGTGTTAAATGCTTTAAAGTTGATCCAATGACATGCCTAGTCTATTGATACGAGACAGTAATGAGAGACTGACGCAATCCACTGCACATCTATTTGTCACAGCTGACTCACGGTTGAGCAAGAGAAAATGATTTGAAGTAATTTAAAAGCTGTCACTCGACCTGAGTCATACAACTGAATTGAAATGAACTTTATCAGACTGTCCTGAACTGAACTGATCCCTGATGTCATGGGGTCTAACAATAAGACCCCATCCAGGCCTCGTCCAAACATTAATACATCTATTGTTTTAAACCCTTTCAGAGTTTTCCAGTTGTGACGGCAGTAATGTTATCCTGTCATGAACTCACCTAGGATGAAAAGCATCTCCACAGCGATATCGCTGACGATGGTGCTCCTGGCCGCCGTGTCGAGCTCATTGTACGGTGTGAAACACACATTATACGGCACCGTCACAGCAACATAGAAGGTAGCCAGTAGGATCATCCAATCCCACAATGCCTTAGACACACTATAATGGAGCAGGATGAAGCGGGACTTCTGCACCGCCGCCACTTTATACTCCGGCAGGGACGGCTTCTCAAACATATTCTGTACAAAGAAAAGAAAAACAGCCTCAGTTACGAACCCAGTCCAAAAAAAATAAAAACACATACACTACTGTACAAAAGCTATAGACACCTAAACTGAAAATCCTTTATCACATCAATACTAGTAAGAACACCAGTTATGATTAGTACATATGTAAATAAGCTTAAATACAATACAAAGTAGCATAAATATCTTATTTTGAAAAAAGTAGATAATAAATAAAAGTTTAAAGAACAGAGTTCAGTTCCAGATTTCTCCTGGACGCCCCAGACATTGTATGAATGTATTCAGTTCCTTCAGCAGCAAATCTTGATTTAGCTTAATGAAGTACTGAGCAGTCAAAGCAGGTATTAGATGAGAACTGTAAATAATACTGTATCCATTATCTTCTGTAGCTGGGGTCACAGTGACTGGAGCCAATCACAGCTTCATCAGGCAGGTACACCATGGACAGGTCGCCAGTTCATCACATGGCCAACACACACTCACACCTACAGGCAATTTAGAGTGAGCGATCAACCTAACATGCATGTGTTTGGACTGTGGGAGGAAACCAGAGTACCCGGAGGAAACCCACTCAAGCACGGAGAGAACATACACACACAGAACCACCCGGACCGGGAATCCAACCCAGATCATCTTACTGTGAGGAGACAGTGCTGACCACTACACCACCATACTGACCACTACACCACCATACTAACCACTACACCACCATACTAACCACTACACCACCATACTAACCACTACACCACCGTACTGACCACTACACCACCGTACTAACCACTACACCACCACACTAACCACTACACCACCATACCAACCACTACACCACCGTACTAACCACTACATCACCATACTAACCACTACACCACCATACTAACCACTACACCACCTTACTAACCACTACACCACCATACTAACCACTACACCATCGTACTAACCACTACACCACCGTACTAACCACTACACCACCGTACCAACCACTACACCACCGTACTAACCACTACACCACCATACTAACCACTACACCACCGTACTAACCACTACACCACCTTACTAACCACTACACCACCATACTAACCACTACACCACCGTACTAACCACTACACCACCGTACTAACCACTACACCACCATACCAACCACTACACCACCGTACTAACCACTACACCACCATACTAACCACTACACCACCGTACTAACCACTACACCACCATACTAACCACTACACCACCATACTAACCACTACACCACCATACCAACCACTACACCACCATACCAACCACTACACCACCGTACTAACCGCTACACCACCGTACTAACCGCTACACCAACGTACTAACCGCTACACCACCGTACTAACCGCTACACCACCGTACTAACCACTACACCACCATACTGACCACTACACCACCGTACTAACCACTACACCACCATACTAACCACTACACCACCGTACTAACCACTACACCGCCGTACTAACCACTACACCACCGTACTAACCACTACACCACCGTACTAACCACTACACCACCATACTAACCACCACACCACCATACTAACCACTACACCACCGTACTAACCACTACACCACCGTACTAACCACTACACCACCGTACTAACTACTACACCACCGTACTAACCTCTACACCACCATACTAACCTCTACACCACTGTACTAACCACTACACCACCGTACTAACCACTACACCACCATACTAACCACTACACCACCATACTAACCACTACGCCACCATACTGACCACTACACCACCGTACTAACCACTACACCACCGTACTAACCACTACACCACTATACTAACCACTACACCACCATACTAACCACTATACCACCATACTAACCACTACACCACCGTACTAACCACTACACCACCATACTAACCACTACACCACCATACTGACCACTACACCACCGTACTAACCACTACACCACCGTACTAACCACTACACCACCATACTAACCACTACACCACCATACTAACCACTACACCACCATACTAACCACTACACCACCATACTGACCACTACACCACCGTACTAACCACTACACCACCGTACTAACCACTACACCACTATACTAACCACTACACCACCATACTAACCACTACACCACCATACTAACCACTACACCACCATACTAACCACTACACCACCGTACTAACCACTACACCACCATACTAACCACTACACCATATAATATAGCTGATAAAAATGTCTGGTTCCATAGACTTACATTAAAAACAAAAAGATTATTTTGGTCCTCTCTTTGGTTTATCTTTTGAAATCAGTTTCATTACTTAATATTTCAATTGTTCATTAAAAATCTCGTTTTTGATCTTAAATCATTGTTTTAATTCTTCATAATTTATTTACTTCATGAACAAAAATAGTGTTTGTAAATGTCTTCCTGACTGCAAATGTTTACAAATGTCAATAGTTCCTATCAAACTCTAGCATGAACACATAAGGGTTAATTCTGCCCCCTGTTCTGTGTTAGAAGGGCAGTGATATAAAAATGGCTTTTATTTTAAAAAATAAATAAAACTGAAATAAGGATTTGTGATGCTCAAAAACAAGTAAAAATCAGGGAATTCATGGAAGCTTGAATGATTAAATTAATTTATTGCAAAGATACAGAGAATAAAATCTCAGTCGGGTCACTTTTGACCCAGGTTGTGCATCAAAGGGTTAAAAAAGGTCACCTGCTGCTTTTCCTTGTAAACAGAACGATTTGATGTTAGAATGTTCCCGATAGGAGAGTCAGAGAGAAGTGCTGTCGCTCTGCCGTTCTCGGCTTATCTCCTGACGTGTAAAAGCACTGAGCGAATGCACAATCACCTCATTCATCAACTTCCCCGAAACCGCTCATTTCTCAGCATGCATTATTCAGCCCACCGCAGCGCTGGATGAAGTGGATGTGGAGAAAGTTTTCGAGGCGGGCTTCGGGATTGTTCTTTCTCAGACAGCTTCGTAATTGACGTGTCTTACTGAGATGGAAATGCAGCTTCACAATGGAGCACCTGGAGGATCCTTTCACTGAACGCAACACTTTCATTACCAGTGCTGCTCTTTAACCAGAGCAGTTCCTGCCTTCTCCAAAACGGGAACCAGTTTCTTACTGGAGGGATCACATCAACCTCAACAAGCAGGTAAGCGCCATAAGAACGAAAAAAGGATCCATTCGTCTCAACACAATAACTCCAGCTGGGAAAGAAGGCCAGAATATGGGCTTATGGGTAATGAAGGATTAAATTGAAATTTTTGGTGTCTCTTGAGGCCTGTAGCTCCTCTGATGAGGGTAATGAAGCTGGTCTGTGAGGATGGAATTGGATGGGCGGGTCGTTATACTCCTTAAGATAAGCATTTGAAAGCCATCTGACCATACAATGTCCAGTCAAAGCCCCTGTCGACTCATTTCCATGATTCTCTTCTAACTATTATATATGGTTTTGTGATGAATATACTATGAACTGGCAGAGTAAAAAAATATGTTGGTCTTTTCTGTGAAGAGATTTCTCAAATGACTAAATTTGGCCTATTTTATGTCGGATCGGCCAAAGAACCAATCAGAATTAGTGAAACGTGTACATCACCTGCCTGTATTCAGCATCTTTTTTAAGCCACAAGGACTCATATGATATGATATTAATAGATATGATAGATATGAGTAATAATATTAAAGATATTCGGTGTCCTGACGCTAAGTGTAGGCTGAATTGGGGGTATTTCTGGGTCTACCCAGACTGATCACAGGCATAGCCAATCAAAGAGGTAGAGAATATTTATTTATATTTAAGTTGCTGAATCTGTGGTCAAAAAACAAATCTGAGTGTGATCATGTCGCAAGAACAGTAGAACATGTTGTATTCTCACTTTCACTTTTCTCCATTTTCACTTCAATGCATCGAGTCATCAAGGATAAAACATAAATGGCCCATACACACACACACACACACACACACACACACACACACACACACACACACACACACACACACACACACACACATATATATGATTTTGCCATCTATATCTTTATCTAAGCTTTAACATATATAAAGTTTAGGTTTCTTTTAAGTTTGCAGTGTTTTAAGTTTGCAGTGTTGTACCTCATCTTTATATACCCCACCTGTCTAATTTAAACTCTACAATGGCTCTACAATTGTTCATGTGAAACCAGCATTTATAGTTGGTTGCTGTTGATTTGTTTTACCATAAGGTGGGGTATGATTGCAGAGCAGTTGACAATAGCCTGACAGCACATGAGTGCTCTTGGAATTTATAAGTTCGCATACCAGCCTGCCCAAACATGTATGTCTGCCTACGTTGCTGCTATCAAGAAATCTCAATGTCAATGTCAAATATAACACATTCCTGGTAATGTTCTGCTAGAAGCCCTAAGGAACTTCTAAAAGCATGTTAATAGTATGTTAAGCTATTCTTATTTGGAAGGTTAAACTTGGTTAAATCCAGATATTTGAAATTCATAACAGAGTCTATGTTACCCAGTACAATGATTCTTTCAGGAAGGAGCCCTGACATGGTACTGCCATGGTTCTTTACCATTCCTCATATCTAACTGAAATACTAAAGCCAGTGGTGTAGCTAACAGTTCCACATGCAATAGAGTGATTTTTTTATCACACAATTTGTTCCATTTATTCCACTGTCAGGTACTAATTCTGTTGGCTTACCGAACAATTAAGGCCTACATTGAAGGCCAAACCAATGGCAGTGCACAGTCAGTTTTTAATTTCAAGATGAACCCTATTAGTTATTCAATTATAGAGTATTACTACAATATTTGGAGAGTTTAAAATGTATTGTTTATTGAACAGAAGGTCCTGAGGATCTCCCGCTGGTCTTTATCCAAAGATCAAATTTTTCATATGTAAACAAACACATAATTACCATTTTCCATATGAACTAGCAGACTTTTAACAGAATGTGACTAAATTGCATGACTAATCCCTGAACAATGGCTAAATGTTGGTTAGTACTGCATTAACAGAGATTACGAGGTTAAAGTATTTTTTTACTGTACTTAGGTAATTTTTAGGTATCTTTTCTCTACAATTTTAAAATAAGCTTGTGTCACAGCTTACAGGCCTTGGATGTAGGGAAAATAAACAGATGAGACAGGCTTCCAAAGATAAGCTGGCACTTAATACAGTGCCTGAAAAAAACTGCATCTATGGCCTTAATTAAGGTGATGCACAACATCAAGTTCTCCTCAACTCTACTTTAGTATAACTAAGACAGTCCCCAGAGCCGGTGATTAAGTTTTCACTTCAGAAACCAAGCCATCCTAAACGTCATTACCCAATTCTGGAGAAGCTACAGTAACAAAACAAAAACTCAGCCCATTTCACCTGTAGGTTAATGAGGGGCATCACAGTGAGGTGCTGAGAAAGCCATCACATTTGGAGACATTATTATATGTAAAAAGCTATCTTTTCCAGACAGGAAGCTTTTAATTACTTAGCAAAACATTTTCTTTTTAAAATATTCAAACAATATTAATACAGTTAGTAGTGCTTTTACATGTCAGTGTGTTTATTTAACCCTTTCCAAGCTTCTCCTTGTGGAAACAATCCAGTTTTATGTACAGTTCTCATCTAAAACCTGCTTTGACTGCTCAGTACTTCATTAAGCTAAATCAAGATTACTGCTGAAGGAACTGAACACATTCATACAATGTCTGGGGCGTCCAGGAGAAATCTGGAACTACACTTTGTTCTTCAAACTGGAGCTCAAGATATGATCTACTGCTCTAATCATATCTGGTGTACTTACTGGTGAAAATACACTTACTGATCAAACAAAGGGTTTTAAACAATCAAACTTTTACACAGTAGTGTACATTTTGGACTCATGTGAACACAATGAAGGTTCATTTTTATATATATATATAATTTCACAAACAAACCTAATTTAGCAAACGATGCTGACCCCACTGTAAAAGTGTGGGGACCATTTTTCAATCTACTGTTTCGGCTTTTAAAGTGCTGGTAAGGTTAGTCATGATGGCTTGTGAGTACAGGTGGACGATGTCATGGTAATAACAACAATGAATTCACTTAAAGGTGTTTAGTTCAAAACATTCCAAAACAAACTAAAATTGTAAAGAAATAACAGTGTTGACGGTATGTCCAACATTTCTATGTATCATGTTGTAATGATATCTGCTTACTACTTACTTACTTATTAACCAGCCAGCCCTGTCCTGTCCTGTCTTTAATACCATTCTGTACATCAAAAGGTGATAATGAGCCACTGTAGCATTGTATCCGCCACCAGTCCAACATGTGATGATGATGAAGCAGCACAGTTGCTTTGATAGCGTATTCTAACTTCTCACCAGTCATGTTGAAGGTCCTGTTCTCAGTTTGGTTATTTATGGCCAATGAAAGACCAAATGCAGTCACCACTCTGGGCAAGAATCCACGTTTAGCAGCAAACAGATGAAGTGATATAAATATAAGCAGAACAGGAGTTAACATTGGCGCTGCTTTTCACCACTAGAGACGCTCTTTGTGGGTAAAACCTGCTTTGTGATGCTGAACCTGCAACGTTTCTTCTACACTGTTAGGTAAACAGCTGTACATTCGAACATTGCTGAGTAAGGTCTACATGTTTCCTTGTTTCCTACTATAGGGGGAAACACCATATACGGATGAAAACCATATAGAGGTGAACACCATCTAGAAGTAAACACCTTATAGACGTGAAAAACACCATACATGGATAAACAACATATGGAAGTAAACACCATATAGAAGTCTTTATAGGTCTTGTAAAACATATACATTGTCATTTTATTTAAATGTAAAATGTTTGTTTTAGTCTTTTAGTCTATTTGTTTTAGAGTAGTCTGTTAGTTTTTTTAGTATTAGTTTAAGTACTAGTATTAGTTCACCCAGTTGGTCTATTTAAGCCTAGTAAAAGTGACTATGCCTGCGATACCCAATTTTTCCCAATAGATTGTTGGAAATATTATGTTGCTATTGAAGCTAGCTAGCAACTGCTATGGCAAGAGAGCAGCCAGCCAATGCTGTAGTAGCCAGCCAACATGGAAGCCTCCGAATACCATGAGGTATTTCATACATTGTCTATAAGGTGGACAATGAGTGGAAATCCAAGGTAGGAGTTTCTAATAAAATGGCCAGTTAGTGGAAATCCAAGGTAGGAGTTTCTAATAAAGTGGCCAGTCAGTGGGAATCCAAGGTAGGAGTTTCGAATTAAGTGGCCAGTCAGTGGGAATCCAAGGTAGGAGTTTCGAATAAAGTGGGCAGTCAGTGGAAATCTAAGGTAAGCGTTTCTAATACAGTGGGCAGTCAGTAGAAATCTAAGGTAGGAGTTTCTAATAAAGTGGCCAGTCAGTGGGAATCCAAGGTAGGAGTTTCGAATAAAGTGGCCAGTCAGTGGAAATCTAAGGTAAGAGTTTCTAATACAGTAGGCAGTCAGTGGGAATCCAAGGGAGGAGTTTCTAATACAGTGGGAAGTCAGTGGAAATCTAAGATAAGAGTTTCTAATACATTGGGAAGTCAGTGGAAATCTAAGATAAGAGTTTCTAATACAGTGGGAAGTCAGTGGAAATCTAGGATAAGAGTTTCTAATACATTGGGAAGTCAGTGGAAATCTAAGATAAGAGTTTCTAATACATTGGGAAGTCAGTGGAAATCCAAGGTAGGAGTTTCTAATAAAGTGGCCAGTCAGTGGAAATCTAAGGTAGGAGTTTCTAATAAAGTGGCCAGTCAATGGAAATCCAAGGTAGGAGTTTCTAATAAAGTGGCCAGTCAATGGAAATCCAAGGTAGGCGTTTCTAATAAAGTGGCCAGTCAGTGGGAATCCAAGGTAGTCGTTTCTAATAAAGTAGCCAGTCAGAGGAAATTTATGGTAGGAGTTTCTAATAAATCAGTGTTGGGGGCTTTATAGGACTTATACATTATAATTTTTAATTTAAATATAAAATAGAAATATTTAGAAATATTATTGTACGTAGACACAGACTTTACTATTTAATCTTTTCTTTCAACCCATTAACATTAAAATGTCTTTATTATTATTTAAAATACATTTAGATAGGTTTCTCCAAACTATTGACTGGTAACTGGTATTAGTGAAACACAAGACACTAAATAGCCAGTTGGTATTTGCTATTATCTCTCAGTGAAATAATACCTTAAACAAATAATAAGCAGCTGCCACACTGATAGACTACCACTGCAGCAGCTAAACAGCATCTATAGACTAGAAAAAGCATGACGTCTCGGCAGGGGGGGACCACTCTGGTCACTGCGTCAGCTAAATGGTGGTCAAGAAAAGGAGTAAGTGACAGTAATAAAGCGACAGTAAGCTGCGAGCAGGGATTCGAGGTGCTTCATAATAAACAGTCACTTTAATTGAGCTTTTTGAGGCTAAACCTTTTTTTGTTCACTTTAATGTTGCTGTAAAATTGAAAAGAGATTAAAAACGTTAGAGGAGCGAGGAAAGGAGAGAGAGAGAGAGAGAGAGAAAGAGGCGATAAACAGAAGATGCCTAATGGCGATCCACTACTCTCAGCAGTTGGTCAACAATTTGCTGCTTTTCTTCTTATTTGTGTGCCTCATTCTGTGACTCAAAAAAAAAAAAAAAGAATAAAATGAGTCACAAATATGACCTCTGCCTCGCACTCGTTTAATGATGTGTCTCACTCTCGGCTGCACCACCATTAAACTGATGGGCAGAAAAAAAAATTGGTATTTTTTTCTTTAATTTGGATTTTACATCACACAGGTCAAGCCGAAGCCCGCGGCCCATGCCCTCCGCCGGCGATTAGTTTCGGAGGCCTAAAGACATGTGACGAAAAGCCCCCCTCTGTCTCATCCCCTCTTTACTGTTCATTAAGCTCTGAGCACAGCCGCTATAAAGCCCCTGGGGTAGAATGAGTGATCACCACCAAACCAGCCCACCGAATGCCCTTGGATGGCCTCCATATGCGCTGATGAAGCTGCCCTGATAAATAGAGCCTCGAAATCTTCTCGGATGAACATTTCAGACAATTAGCACAATATCCGAGGATTACGTTCCAGCAGCCCTGCTGTACGTGTACCCGCTCCTTGCAGCGCGACTGAGTAAAGCCATTTCTCCTACGACAGAGCTGTTAGAGTTAATGCATTAATGAATTAATATCGATTCATTTTTTACAAATGCTGTTAATCAGGACGGGAAATGATTGTCGCAAATGAATGTAGGCCTCCATCCAGCCTCAGCATTTTCATTACAGTCCTTATAATCATCAATGTTTTAATTGCATCATTAATAATCACTAATTAAGCGTCAAAATCACGTCCCCACTCGCTTGGCTGACATGAGTAGTCGCTGCATTGAGTCTGTTTTAAACATGTTAAGCAATAAACACAGAATCTGTGATTAACTGCATTAAATAATGTGACGAATCGCAATTAACGATACAAAATCATGTGATTCATCGTGATTAACTATGCAAAAATTTATGTGATTATTTGTGATTAGTAGCGCCAAAGATTTGTGATTAATTGTGACTACACAAATAACATGATTAGTCATGATTAACTGCACAAAAAGTGATTTACTGCAATGATGAATAGGGTACAGAGGGCTACAGTCTGTAATTATACACTGATTAAATGTATCTATAAGCAATGTGTATAATACAGGGGTCCTTGGGTGTCCAGAACCCTGTGATTAACCTTTTGTTATCATTAGCTGCTTTACCCACAAACTGCTTCTGTCTTTGCTGCTCATAAGTAACTAAAGAAGCAGCACTAGTCTGTTAGTCTATTTAGTTCAGATCAAGGTAGGAGTTTCTAATAAAGTGGCCAGTCAATGAAAATCCAAGGTAGGAGTTTCTAATAAAGTGGCCCGTCAGTGGAATCTAAGGTAGGAGTTTCAAATAAAATGCCCAGTCAATGAAAATCTAAGGTAGGAGTTTCTAATAAAGTGGCCAGTCAATGAAAATCCAAGGTAGGAGTTTTTAATAAATTGGGCAGTCAGTGGAAATTCAAGGTAGGAGTTTCTAATAAAGTGGCCAGTCAATGAAAATCCAAGGTAGCAGTTTCTAATAAATTGGCCAGTCAATGGAAATCCAAGGTAGGAGTTTCTAATAAAGTGGCCAGTCAGTGGAATCTAAGGTAGGAGTTTCTAATAAAGTGGCCAGTCAATGAAAATCTAAGGTAGGAGTTTCTAATAAAGTGGCCAGTCAATGAAAATCTAAGGTAGTAGTTTCTAATAAAGTGGCCAGTCAATGAAAATCTAAGATAGGAATTTCTAATAAAGTGCCCAGTCAATGAAAATCTAAGGTAGCAGTTTCTAATAAAGTGGCCAGTCAGTGGAAATCCAAGGTAGGAGTTTCTAATAAAGTGGCCAGTCAATGAAAATCCAAGGTAATAGTTTCTAATAAAGTGGCCAGTCAGTGGAAATCTAAGGTAGGAGTTTCTAATAAAGTGACCAGTCAGTGGCAATCCAAGGTAGGAGTTTCTAATAAAGTGGCCAGACAGTGGAAATCCAAGGTAGTAGTTTCTAATAAAGTGGCCAATCAGTGGAAATCCAAATTAGGACTTTCTAATAAAGTGGTCAGTCAATGGAAATATAAGGTAAGAGTTTCTAATAAAGTGGCCAGTCAGTGGAAATCCAAGGCAGGAGTTTCTAATAAAGTGGCCAGTCAATGAAAATCCAAGGTAGTCGTTTCTAATAAAATGGCCAGTCAGTCAAACAGTTGATAAACAAAGTAGGATTTCCTGTGAAGTGACTAATTCCAGAGACTTGCAAAGTAGGGCTTAGTAAAGATCCTTCTATATGTTATGGGGTTATACTTTCTCAGCAAAATGCAACCTTGCAGACCTGGAACTGAAGGACACTGACCCGTTCTGACATGAACCAACATCCAGAAAAAAATCTGAAAAACTGATCTGCAGACAGCTCCTAATCCAACCTGGCTTTTCGAACACTAGCTTTGGATGGGGTCTCCACTTTAGACTCTCTACAGGCCTGTTTGCCCACCATGTGTGACGGAGCACGTGTGCAGAAAAAAAAAACAGGTCAGCACCAAAGGAGTGTGGAGAAAATGGGTTAGAGCAGACTCTAAAATAAGGAGAGACGAGGAAGAAAGAGAGGAGAAAAGAGCAAAGGGGAAGAAGCAAACCGCAAAAAGCACTTAGCAGCACTTCAGCAGTGTGTGTAGGACTATGTGTGTGTGTGCGTGTGTGTGCGTGTGTGTGCCTTTTTTAACCAATCTGGCACATTTCCACAAGGTTAGCTCTGTGCTCAACTGCTTAATTAGCACGGCTATTGTAACAGGACAAGTGGATTTCCTTAATAATAATCCCCATTACCATCAGTCTGAATTAACTCATATTACTATGTGCTTATTAAGATTTACAAATCTAATTTACATACTTTTTTTGTCCACTGTTACCAAAATGCAGCCAAGACATGTTTAAAGTCTGCTTAGTTTTTTCACTTGAGCTACTAAACTAATGGACAGCTCTTTGCAAATGTTTGGTAGTGCCTCAGCACAAGAAGCTGTAGGTCAAATATATTAGTTTAAGCTAATCTGCACAATTTTGGGGGATTTGGAGACCCCTCTGGTGGAGGTGTGCAATTGCATGCAGTGTGTCGAAGAACATTTTGCAGCAGGGGATGCACTTTGGACCCCTTCCCCGTACGGGTGAATCTGATGATTGCTAGGGTGTTGAAAGGGGATTCAAAGAGAACTCAGGCCAAACTTGTTGAAGGACGTGACTCCTGATGATGTGAGTTAATTATCTAGTGTTGTCGTCATATTTTTATATTTATAAAGCATCCTTGGGTATGAGGAAGGCGCTATATGACTGAAATGATTGTTATTATTATTATTATCTTCATCAGTTTAATGTTTATTATGTATTTGAGACCTACACATTGAGTCGGTGCTTCTTTTTGATGTTATGTTAGGACATATGACACAACATATGCTGGTCTTGGTGGTGATCAGCATGTGAAATTCTATTGCTGATGATACCAGCATTCAAACCAATATATCGTTGGTCTCCAAAGAAAAACAAGCATCTCCAAAATAGGACGTTCTTACTTTCGTTCTTACTTTCAGTTTGAATTTGTGTAAAGAGGTTTCATTCCAAGTGATTTTGGAGCATTTCTATTTGTCCACTCATCTTTCACAGGATATAAAGAACAGCTGTTATGTCTAAATAATATAGAAAAATTAAGTTAAACAAAAATGGAGATGTTCTCTTTAGACATAAACGACATGATGGTAATTCTTGTCCCCATACAAATATTTATCAACTCATATGTAAGTACTTGCTATGGTAAAGCTGCAGCATGTAGGTACAATACTAAAACGTTACCTGCTTCTAGAACAGCTGTATTTGACAGTTTATTAGGTACACTGTCAGTTAGTATGTAAACCCTTTGAAAGGACCTTGTTTTCATTTCCTGTATTAATTGGTAATAAAACGTGATCTGATCTACATCTAAGTCCTCAGTATAGACAATGTGCTTAACCTAATACCACACAAACACGAAGCATCTGCTGATGTGAACCATGCCTCGCAAAAAAGAGATCATCAAAGAACTATCAAGAATTGTTGATTAGTATAAAACTGGAAAGAGCATTAACCAGTCCACAGTCAGACAAACTGTCTACAAATGGAGACCATACAGTGGCTACTCTCCCTAGAAGTGGGCAGTAAAAAAGAACCCTAGAGTAACAGCTAAAGGCTAAACTGGTTAACATCTCTATTCATGAGTCTACCATACGCAAATCATTGAACAAGCATGGTGTCCATGACAGGACACCATGGAGGAAGGCGTTGCTTTCCAAAAAAAAACCATCACTGCACACCTGAAGTTTGCCAAAGAGTACCTTGTCACTCGAAAAATGTTCTGTGGATTGATGAAACCAAGGTTTAATTGTTCGTGAAGAACGCGCAGCACTACGTATGGCGTAAAAAGGGCACTGCATACCAACATGAAAACATCATTCCAGCAGTGAAGTATGGTGGTGGGAGCATCATGATTTAGGGCTGCTTTGTCAAGGTATCCCACGGAATAATTTCAAGGTGGCTGTCTTACAGCTGAAGCTCAGTAAAAGTTGGGTGATGAGCAGGACAATGACCCTAAACATCGAAGTAAATCTACTATAGAATGACTGAACATCGTGGAGGTCTGTATTAGCAGCTACCACTGCTTGTCTGTATATATATATATATATATATATATATGGGATCATTTACTTACTGTACAGTCCATATATTTCAAGTAAGCAAGTTTGTAAGCTCAAGGCTCAAGCTTGGATTTATCAAGGTCCAGAACTAAAATGCATGAACTATCCTTGTTAGCATTAAGACTAACAACAATATTAAAACTATTAACACTCACAATGGATTAAAACAAAAATCTAAGAACTTCAATATGAAATAAATATAGCAGCATCTTTAGCCCAGCTGAGTAAACGTGGATCACAAGTTCTTTTGAAAGTGACTCCAGACGCTTTGACACACATACAGTCTTGCAAATACATGCACACTCACATGAACGAGAGAGAGAAAGAAAGACCTAATTCAGTTTCTGCATTCGCTCGCTTCACCTGCTTTCTGAAGGAGTGCTTTTAGAGTTCTGAGAGAGAGCGTCTCCGCTGCTGAGTGTGTGTGGTGTGCTCCATTTGTGTGAGTGTGTGTAGTGTGTGGGTGTGTGTGTTTGTGTGTGTGTATGATTCATGTAAATCCTGTGGCCTTCATCGCTTTCTTCAGTGTAAATGATGTACAGTTCTTAGCATTAGCAGATTACTATAAGCTCTGTCTTATAGGCTCATGTGCGCTGGCTGCAGATTTACGCTACATCAGAACTCGAAATGTCAAAACTCTCGGCTAAATTCTTACGTAACGCGTATTCCGCGCACATATTTACATTTAGCATGTGAAGTGCGAAGAGTGTCACATGCGTGTGCGAGTAATAACAAGCTATCCACATGTCAGCGTGCATTTTTTAATATGCTTGCACGTTTCTTCACACATAATAAGGCATTTGTAACGGGTGTAGGGGCTCAAAAGCGGTCTGTTATGAGTGAACACCAACAGTTTAGGGTCTCTATCACTCCGAACACCAGCTGCTCCACTTCGCTTCCTTAGATTTGAGTCATTTGAACTTGCCTGCGTGACTGAAACTCCTGTTAGTCATACCTGAACCGGTTCTGTGGTGAGCAGAGCTGGTATCTCGCTAGCTAAGCTAATGCTAATCTTTTTCCTAGTTAGCAGTGCCATTTAGCAGCTGCTGTAAGATTTATGGTTTGAGGTTTATTGAATGGGGGATTGAAGATTGTGCACTGCTTATTTGACGATCGTGTGAGTGAACCAAACTTTGGCAAGAGAACCAAACATAGAAGCGATCAGTGTTTAGCTAACCACCCAATGGCTCTGTGGGCCTGAGTGTGGTTATCTCACATAAGAAAACCTTGCTGACCACGTTTTGCAAGTGTTCTGTACTGAGCCTCATCTATGTAAATGCCACTAGAATGTTTAACTCTTAAGCCGTACAGTAAAGGCCAAGTAGTTAATCATGTCTTAATGAAGAACACATGCAGAGCTGAAAAATGGAAAAGAAAACAGAAGATCTGGAGAAAGAGGATGCATCTGAAATCTACTTGCCTACCACTCAGTAAGGCGAATTCAGTAGGTAAACGCGACTAGTGTGTCCAAATACTAGTCATCTAGTATTCATCTAGTGGTACGCAAACGTTACCTGGATGACCTACTGATTAAATTCCTGGTTTTTCTTCTCCAAGCTACCGCTTGACACCTTCTGAGTACAGATTCTGACATAATTGCAGGTCAGTGCCACAAAACATATCTAAAATGATATCCATAAACAGGGATTTCAATCAATAGCGGGATGTTTACAGTGGTGGTCTGACGTCTTGCTTCACAGAATGTTGGTAAGATGGTGGACGTAGTGTGTCCGAAATCGCATAGATCTCGTACCTACTGACTTGGTAGGCGATTTCAGACGCAGCTAAAGATTTCAGATAAAAGCGCCAATGCTACAAGCTGGTGATGAATATGGCGAATAGGGGAAATGCAGATATTCTTGTTTTCTGAAAAAACGACCTGGAGAAGCATATTAAAACTGGAAAGCTGCCAAGTTACTGAGGCATGAGTGTCTTAGTAACTTGCCAGCTTTCCAGTTTGTGGTTAAAACAGCAGTTCCTCTGTCATCACACATACAGGTACCTTTACCTGTTTCCCCTCACTGACTCACTGGTGCCAGAATTACTCATTTAGATACACTGCTGAACATCTCACATCATCATCTCAAACTACAGGCCTCGGAAAAATCAAACCTTTGTTCAAACTGTGATCTGAAGTTGCAGAAGCTGGGAATGCTTAAGATTTTCTTGTTTCCTTTCTCAATAGATTCCAAACAAGATTCAGAACTGAAACAACACATGATGTTTTATTCTTGTCTTCAGGAAACTGGAGACAACTGTGTTCCATATTTAATCCTTGAAGCACTGTAGATCAGCAGAGAAGTGCTAGAACTAACTCCACAGGTCAGTAGAACATGGCATACTCTTTCCATCATGAACCTTCTTTGAAACACTTTGCTAGAACTTAGGAAACTGGAGAGTCGTGAGACTCCTCACCTGTATTCTTCTCATGTTCTTTGTGTTATAGTCATGTGATCAACAACAAGCATCATCACTGAGCAATAACTGGCTGACTAGCTCACGCAAACCCCTACCAGAAAGATCCAGAATAAATAGGATCCAGCAAACAGTCATTGCTCTTTAGGGTGATTAACCTTTGTTAATCCAGCTTTGCTTCACCATACAGGAGCCATTAACACCACACAAATGCTTAGACTCACACCTATAGAAGCACTATGTAGGATTTAAACTGATCTATAATGGCTTTCCATGGCTTATTTTTTCCCTTTTCAATCCTTTTCAAACCATTTTTCAACCTTATATGTGGTATAAGCAACAGCCAGGTTAGCGTGGCCCAGCTCTACGACTGTAGTTAAGCAAAGGTGTGAGACGTTCTTGCCAATCAACTGAAGTGGTGGCCAAGAAACCAAGAAATGACAACACATCTGCTATCAAGATCCTTTGCCAAGGATTCCAATACAAGAACTACAGGGTTGACTCAAGCAGAACTTCAACACCAGTAAGAAGACACGTGCATAACATTGCACATGGGTCCCCTGAATTGGTGTGGAAAGCGAATGAAAACAAATACCCACAGCCGGCTAGCACATCTAACAGAGCAGTAAACAGCTTTCCTGTGAAAAATACCAAATAGGACTGAAATGCCCACCTTTAATCAGCATCCATGACCCCCAGGACATAATTCCCATTTGAAGGCAGCTATGCTCCCCCCTGGCCTCTAGGATGTTGGCACACAGCCAATGTGACTAGAGAAATGATTCCGATATTTTTCTTAAACATCTGAAAACAGGATCACATATGGCACCATGCATATTCATACATGCAGATCCCTCTGTTAATGGTAGTGAGCTGTTTGACGGGGATTGGATGACTTTGAGGATGACCTGGGAGAGGCTGCTCCTCTAAACACCTGCTACTGCTCTCTAAAACAGCACCCACCATCAATCTAGCTTGCAACATCACAGAAAGGTAGGATGGGGGATGGGGCTCATGGAGAACTGGGGAAATCCAGAGGAGCATAAAAAAAGACCACGCGAAAGGCTAGCTAATGAGAAAAACACAGAACATGGAGGTTTCCTGCTCCGAGGTTTGATTTCTATGGTAATAAGCTGCTACGGCCACTCTTTTTCGATCGATCAGGTACTGTACATTTGATTCGGTGTATCTGTTTCTGAAGTGGCAATTCCATCAGTGTCGTAAGACCTTTGGATCTCAGCTGCGAAGGGACGCGAGTTAGCGCTCGCAATCAATAACCCTCAAAATCCAATATGAGAGGCGCATCAAATAAATTGGTAGAATGAAATGAACGGAAAGAAAGCAGAGAAGAACTTTAAAGCAGAGAGAGAGGAAAATCTGCTGTATGAGCGAATCGAGGTGGACTGGAAAATTATGGAGGTCTCAAAAAAGTGAGAAATAAAGTAGCGCAGGTGGGCGGCTTGTGCTGCCCACTTACATCTAATAGAAGGATATTATTTGATGATATTACGTCTCATGCTCTTCTTGTTATGCAGCATCTAAATGCTACTGCTACAGAAATTGGTAGGCCTAGCGAGCAGAGAAGCAGCTATGATTGGATACAGTACTGTGCCAAAGATAAACTACAGATGGTATTTTACCTCACACGGTAAACACACAGCACACAGTCACAGTATGTTTTCACACACATCATGTAAGCTGCTAGTAATACCAACCCAATGAGTTGGCATCTGATTGGAATGTTCATCAAAACTTTATATGTCTGTTGTCATGTGTTTGTAGGGCTCAGGGATCTCTAGGGACTGCATTTCCCAGAATCCCCAGAGGATCCCAAAATTGTCAGTCCTCCATCTTGCCCCAATCACCGCTCTCTGTCGCTGACTGGCTGCACCTGTTCTGAGATAATTAGTTTGGTATAAAGCCTATGTTTTTAAGGTGTGTCCGAAATTGCCTACTAGTCAGTAGGTACTAGAGTCCTAGTACTAGCCGTGCTCGCCTACTGATTTTGCCTACTGAGCAGTAGACAAGTATGGGGTTTCAGATGCACCCTTAGTCTAATCCTTTGGAATTGCTTCTTCCTTGAGCTACTGAGCGGTTCTGAGTGTTTCTGCTTATTGTTAGTTTCCGATTTTTAGACTCTGTTTACTATTGAGACGTTTTTCCCCTTTGGACTTTGTTTGTCTTTTCATGTTGCTTGTCTTTAAAGGATTTGACCTTTGCCTGTTTTTGACCAAGACTTTAACTTACGATTCAGCCCCACACATCTTAAGTGCGAGCATCTGAGTTATTCTGCCTCTTCACATTTGTATCTTGTTTGTTTCAGAGTTAATTTGTCACATTAGGCCATCAAAGACATAGTAAACTCACTAGTGACATAAAGCTCTTAGATCACAAATGAATAATAGCATTAACCGTTGTTAACATGAAAATGCACTATTAATAAATATAGCAAAACAAAAACTATTAGATGTAATTTTTGTTTTTAAACTTTTAATATAATTATCGAATTCAGGTATTTCAGCCACACCCGTTACTAACAGGTGTATAAAATCAAGTACATAGGATCGTTATGAAGTGACTCGATGTGGCACAGTTATACAATACCACTGATATGTTCAAAACTGCCATTGGAAGCAAAGAAGTGGCACAAGAAATGTGTATCGGGAGCTTCATGAAATTAATTTGGGTTTGGTGGACACTGGGAGAACGCTACTACCATAAAGCACAGTGCTAACAGTAAAGTTTGGTGGAGGAGGGATAATGGCCTCTGTGGTTTTCACTGTTTAGGTCTACTACTATAGATTTACATGGTCAATCTTTTTTTAGACTGTGCATCTATATTCACCCTCTGTCTAAAACCCTTTGTTAGAGCTCCTGTGTCTTTAAGCTCCACCTCCCAGTGAGCCCAGTGTGCTCTAGTAGTGGCTGTGTGTTGCTGCGGGCCAAGCTTGTTGGCAACTGGGAAATAAGCATCGTGTTACATGATGACATCACCTTGTAACAGAGAAAAAGTCTGGAATTCCAATGAGGCATTTCAGGCAGTGATTTTTGTGGGACTGGATTTTCATTGTGTGTACTTTGGGCTCTATAACTTTGCAGACGTGCATAGAAAGCTACAACACACTAAAGGGAAACAGAAGAAAACTGAAAAGCGTAATAAGCCCCCTGCTGTTGGAGGACTGACTATCAGGGCCTCCTCCCCACCCATCACCAGCCAGCTCTCCTGTCCATCTGTGTCTACTGCTACACCCTCAGTTACATCACTGTGCCATCCAGATGCACCAGCATTGAGATAGGATGGGACTGTTTCAGCTCACGCCTACTTTACATAAAGACTCAGTTATAGACTGCTTCAGTCAGAGACTGCCTCAGTCAGAGACTGCCTCTACCTGTGCAGCTTCTAAAGCTTTGCTATCCAGATTTCAGAGACTCTTTTCTTTGGAGTTTAGTTTATTAAACTGTAAATACTGTTTGACCAGAGGAGGATGAGTCTCTGCTTTTGAGTCTTGGTTCCTCTCAAGGTTTCTTCCTCCAGTCTGAGGAAGGTTGTTCTTGCCACTGTTGCCTCTGGTTTGCTCACTGGAGGATATATGTTGTAACTGTCTGTTTTCAAAACTCTGTAAAGCTGCTTTGAGACAACATTGTTGTAAAAAGAGCTATGTAAACAAACTTGACCTGTTATAGCCATAACTTCATAGGAGGGTGCCTCCAGGATCTATCATTCCATATTTATCATTGGGATTATAGATCCTGACAGTCTGAGGGTCTGGTGTCCTTACACTTTGGCCATTTAGCATACCTGTCCCATCTGTATGGTTCTAGTCATTCCACGTTTTTCAAGCTCACAGAAAGAGCCGTACAAGTGTATGTGTGTTAGTGTGTTTGTACATTTATCCCGTTTCTTATTATGAGGTGAACGTAGACCTGCCCATCAGAAAGCCAGCAGTCAGAGCAAGGTTATAACCTCCCCCACCAGAAAGCCTCTGAAATCTATTCCTGTCTTTTCCTCTCAGCCTGGCGGGCAGGCGCTTCCACCCCTCCGTCCTCCTCCGTCATCCCCCGCAGCACACAAAGCAGTGACAGAGCGCTCTATTACCTTTACTTTCTCCACCATCCATCCATCCTGTGCTCAGCCAGGCTGGTGGATAAAAAAAGATCCATTCCCCAAAAGCTTCACTCCAACCAATGTCGCACAACCCCCCCCCATCCCTCCTGACTAAAAGCTCTGGCTAAGGCCAATGCTGGCAGCTCATTTTAGTTTTATGCTTTCACACATTACACATTCTCTGTCTCTATCTATCTCTCTCTCTTTCGGCCTAGCAGTCTTTCTTTTCTGCCGTCCCCACTCCCTTCAGCCTTGCCCGCTGTCTATGAACTAAGCCGTCTCATCTTCTCTCCCTTTCATACCCAACTGTTTATATTTGTTTATTGTTTTGTGCGAAGTCAATATAGAAAGTCCCCCATGAGACACCATGCAAACGTCAGAGACCACCTTCCATTCCATCTTTTTTCGTTTGCAGTAGCCCACACAGCACAGAGAGCTCAGAGTTCTGCTGACAGCAACACTAAACAAACCAAACCCAGAGAAAGGCCCCCGAATAGGAAGTGATTGGAATTCACGCGCCACTAATCTGCCACAGTGGTGACCTTTTGCACGACAGCGCTTTCAAACCCCGTTTTAATAAACTCTAATTATACGCCGCTGTTGGGTTATGAGTCTTTTCTTCTGCCCACTGTTTTCATGTCAACTGCTTTTTCTTTTTTTTGGGGCCGCTATGATTTATTTCTTTGTCCTGGTTCCATATAATTACTGTTTTTGTTGTTGGCGGTTGTTGAAGGTGGCATTTGGCATGTTTCATTACTTGTTATCCGCCACCTTGAGAGAGGGAGATTATTCTTTTTTTTGTTTTTCAATATAGATGTGATTTGTTTGGCGGCGCGGCTGGTGGCTTGTGTTTTAGCCGAGCGATTTATCATATTTGTTTTGGGGATATTTAGTGTAGTACATATAAGGGATGGGGATTGTTGTCAGTTTTATTGATAAGAAACCAAACAATAACCACACTTTTGTCAAGCATTATTTTTTTAAGGGGGATTTTCTTTCTTTGTTGGTTCAAACTGCACCCGGGAGATACATAGATAGATAGATTCCCACTGGAGCAATTTTAGAGCCTATATAGGGGGCTTCGGTCCCTTGTTAGTCATCCCAGCCCCCATAAAAATGTCATTCTTTTCCAAATCAATAAAAATGTATTGGAGTTTGTCGTCCGCTTCCATTTGTCGTTACTGCAGCGCTGCGGTAAACAGCCGTCATACTGTCCTTCGTGCTCAACCATTCATTCTGGGTTTTTGTGGTTGGAACCGTACGGATGATCCTGCCGTGAAGCTTCCACAATCCACTAGTGCTGAATCTCAATGACCGGCAATGTACAGCTGTGATTTCCTTATGTAGAAAGCCAGAGTGCCGTATGCCGGGGGCCGGGGGGGTTGGGGGGGGTCCAATCCTATCCACAAAAAGGCCAGTTTGGCTGCAGGTTTAAGTCCAACTGAATTAAACAAGTAGAGTCAGGTGCGTTCCAGCTTGTCTTTAATGAAAACCTTCAGCCATGCCGGTCCATAGGCCCATATGCAAATTTCAAGCTGCATTCTATGTCTTGCAGCCAGGGGGCACTAGAGAGACAGCTTAGCCTGGCTGAACTATGCAGGCTTTTTCCGAGCTTGGTTGTCAGAGCAGATGAGCAGCAACACATAAAAATGTTTCGTATGTATATATATATATATATATATATATATATATATATATATATATATATATATATATATATATATATATATATATTGTGATGTATTGGCAAAGAATAAAATTTAATTAATGCTCTTTTATTGAACACAGCAACACTGAAGAAACCGCCGCCAGCACTCACTGAATAGCCAAGATATACATTCTATGCAGATTTATGTCTTACAGCCAGGGGGCACTCTACAGACAGCCTAGCCTGGCTAAACTATGTCATACTCCCAGCTTGGCTGTCGGTGCATATGAGCAGCAGGACAAAAAAAATGGTAAAGAAAGAGATTCAATGATTTGCTCTTTTATTGAACAGGGCAGCAGTGAAGATTCTATGCATATCTATGTCTTACAGCCAGGGGGCGCTCTACAGAGAGCCATGCCTGGCTAAACTATGTCATACTCTCAGCTTGGTTGTCAGTGCATATGTGATTCAGTGATTGCCCTTTTTTTGAACACGGCAGCAGTGAAGAAACCACAGCCCAGCTCTCACTGAAGAGCCAAGATAGCAGGAAGCTATCAATAGCTATCAATAGCCACACGCTTCAACCTGACAATGGGCACATAGCCCTGCCCTATTGCCCCAAAGCACGTCACTAAACAACATGAGCAAGACATTTACTCGTCCCAAACTAATCATCAACAATTTGTTTCCAAGGTTGAAGCAGCTCTTGCTCTACGGGCACATGTTTTGCTGATCGTGTTCTGATTTGTCCTCTATCACTCTCTTGAAAGATATAGTAACACCACAGTAACACATTTAACACAAGCTTTTGTCATTTACTAGGTTTCTGGCGTCACGTTAACACATTCGTTTAACAACTGACTACCCATAAATAAAAAATTATACATATAATAATAAATAGAAATAGCCAACAGAGAGTGGACCATGCTGCCCACCCAGAAAGAGTGAGGCCAATTGCACCAGCTTAATGTAAGTTTGACCATACGTTGGGATTTAAAGTCCCCCAACACTTCATCCTGATATCAATACATCAATACACAGTAATGACGTTTTCACTCTTTGCAGCCAATCAGTAAGTCTTCCTCTAAGTGATCTGTTTAGGCACTGATTATAGAAAAGACTCAGATTTCCTACATGCCTAGTAGTCTATCTGACTTGATCAACGGTTCACTGGTAAGTATGTCATTAGTATGTTATGTAACACTTCACAACCATCCTGTTTACTTGTTTGTTTGTTTGTTTGTTTGTTTGTAGCAGGTCCTAATATGAAAACACACAGTGGCTTGTGATGTGAAGGACGGAGGCATGTGGCACCGTGTTAGAGCTCGTGTGGGTGGCAGACGGGGTGTAAACAGCTCCATCTGTTTGCAGGTGGAATCGGAAGCGAGGCCGTGGTGGTGTCCAGACGAGGGGGAGGCGACACAGGCTTCGCCCATGGAGGGAACAGGTGTGCTGGGCTGGAACGAACCCAGAGGCCCCGGGGTCCGGAGGAACAGGATGGCCCCGATAATGCGCCGAGATGTGGCGCCTAGAGGCTGATTCAGGTCAGAGGAGTTTGTAGCAATAACAGCACCGGGGTCAAAAGGTCACTGTCTGTCTAGCTGGTTCGAGTCCATTGGAAATGTGCTAGGAGACCAATAGAGACCAATGCCTTAAATATCCTTAATTTATATTCCTTCTTCCATCACTGACTCATCCTCCATCACTGACTCACCTTCATCACTGACTCACCCTCCATCACTGACTCATCCTCCATCACTGACTCACCTTCATCACTGACTCACCCTCCATCACTGACTCACCTTCATCACTGACTCACCCTCCATCACTGACTCATCCTCAATCCCTGACTCACCTCCATCACTGACTCACCTTCATCACTGACTCACCCTCCATCACTGACTCATCCTCCATCACTGACTCATCCTCCATCCCTGACTCATCCTCAATCCCTGACTCACCTTCATCACTGACTCATCCTCCATCACTGACTCATCCTCCATCCCTGACTCATCCTCAATCCCTGACTCACCTTCATCACTGACTCATCCTCAATCCCTGACTCACCTTCATCACTGACTCATCCTCCATCCCTGACTCATCCTCCATCCCTGACTCATCCTCAATCCCTGACTCATCCTCCATCACTGACTCATCCTCAATCCCTGACTCACCTTCATCACTGACTCACCTTCATCACTGACTCACCCTCCATCACTGACTCATCCTCCATCACTGACTCATCCTCCATCACTGACTCATCCTCCATCACTGACTCATCCTCAATCCCTGACTCACCTTCATCACTGACTCACCCTCCATCACTGAGTCTCCTTCCATCACTGACTCTCGCTCCATCACTGACTCATCCTCCATCACTGACTCATCCTCCATCACTGACTCATCCTCAATCCCTGACTCACCTTCATCACTGACTCACCCTCCATCACTGACTCATCCTCCATCACTGACTCATCCTCCATCACTGACTCATCCTCCATCACTGACTCATCCTCAATCCCTGACTCATCCTCAATCCCTGACTCACCTTCATCACTGACTCACCCTCCATCACTGACTCATCCTCCATCACTGACTCATCCTCAATCCCTGGCTCATCCCCAATCCCTGACTCACCTTCATCACTGACTCATCCTCAATCCCTGACTCACCTTCATCACTGACTCATCCTCAATCCCTGACTAATCCTCCATCACTGACTCATCCTCAATCCCTGACTCACCTTCATCACTGACTCACCCTCCATCACTGACTCATCCTCCATCACTGACTCATCCTCCATCACTGACTCATCCTCAATCCCTGGCTCATCCTCAATCCCTGACTCACCTTCATCACTGACTCATTCTCCATCACTGACTCATCCTCCATCCCTGACTCATCCTCAATCCCTGACTCACCTTCATCACTGACTCATCCTCCATCCCTGACTCATCCTCCATCCCTGACTCATCCTCAATCCCTGACTCATCCTCCATCACTGACTCATCCTCAATCCCTGACTCACCTTCATCACTGACTCACCTTCATCACTGACTCATCCTCCATCACTGAGTCTCCTTCCATCACTGACTCATCCTCCATCACTGACTCATCCTCCATCACTGACTCATCCTCAATCCCTGACTCACCTTCATCACTGACTCATCCTCCATCACTGACTCATCCTCCATCACTGACTCATCCTCAATCCCTGACTCACCTTCATCACTGACTCATCCTCCATCACTGAGTCTCCTTTCATCACTGACTCATCCTCCATCACTGACTCATCCTCCATCACTGACTCATCCTCAATCCCTGACTCACCTTCATCACTGACTCATCCTCCATCACTGACTCATCCTCAATCCCTGACTCACCTTCATCACTGACTCACCTTCATCACTGACTCATCCTCCATCACTGACTCATCCTCAATCCCTGACTCACCTTCATTACTGACTCACCCTCCATCACTGAGTCTCCTTTCATCACTGACTCTCCCTCCATCTCTGACTCTCCCTCATCAGTGACTTTCCCACAATGTCTGACTCACCCTCTATCTCTGACTCTCCCACTATCACTGACCTACCCTCCATCACTAACTCGCCCTCCATCACTGACTCTTCCTCCATCTCTGACTCTTCCTCCATCACTTACTCTCCCTCCATTACTGACTCATTCATCACTGACTCTTCCTCCATCACTGACTCTCCCTCCATCACTGACTTTCCTACCATTTCTGACTCTCCCTCCATTACTGACTCTATCTCTATCACTGACTCACCCTCCATCTCTAAGTCTCCTTTCATTGCTGCCCCTACATCTCTGACTCTCCCTCCATCTCTGACTCTCCCTCCATCTCTGACTCTCCCTCCATTTATGACTTTCCCACCATCTCTGACTCTCCCTCCATCACTGACTTTCCCACCATCTCTGAATCTCCCACTACCAGTGACTTGCCCTCCATCTCTGACTTTCCATCAATCACTGACTCTCCCTCCATCACTGACTCTCTCTGTATCACTGACTCAGCCTACATCACTGACTTACCCTCCATCACTGGCTCACCCTCCATCACTGACTCCCCCTCCATCACTGACTCATTCCATCACTGACTCCCCCTCCATCACTGACTCTCCCTGTATCACTGACTCACCCTCCATCACTGACTCACCCTCCATCACTGGCTCACCCTCCATCACTGACTCCCCCTCCATCACTGACTCATTCCATCACTGACTCCCCCTCCATCACTGACTCTCCCTGTATCACTGACTCACCCTCCATCACTGGCTCACCCTCCATCACTGACTCCCCCTCCATCACTGACTCATTCCATCACTGACTCCCCCTCCATCACTGACTCTCCCTGTATCACTGACTCACCCTCCATCACCAACTTTCTCCCTCTATCACAGACACTCCTTCTATCACATACTCTCCATTCATCATTGACTTGCCCCATCACTGATTCATTCCATCACTGATTCATTCCATCACTGACTCCATCCATCACTGACTCTCCTTCCATTGCTGACTCCCTCTATCACTGGCTCTCTCTATTACTTGCTTGCCCCACTATTACTGACTCCTTATATCACTGATTTGTACAGAAAGTGTGAAACAAATCAAACCACTTTGGTAACATTGTGGGTTTATTTGAATTTCATTACAGTGATATCTACCAGCTTTACAGGGGGCCGCGTTTTAGGTCCATATCCTGCACGTCCTGTTATGAGGTAACCCATGTACAGTGTGAGGTTATGCTCAGTGTCTGTTGTGGATGTCTGCTCTACTGGCGTATACAGCCTGTGACAAGTCTAATAATGAATCCTATAATTAACCAGAGCAATGATCTCTCATTCATAGCCCTTAACTCAGCATTACACAGCTGTGTGTGAAAACCAGTTTCCAGCTAGCACAGCAGTCATCTTGATACAGAATCTCAGGGGAAGAATTACAGGGGCTCTTGAAGCACCTTTAGCTTGGGCCAAAAACGGCAGCCTGCTATTGCCCCCCTGCCCTAACGCCATAGCAACTGCGACATGTCTCCCGGCAACAGCTGCCACTACAGCAGCGTTTCAGCCAACTTGGGGCTTGGGCATACAAAGGGGCATCATCCGCTGTGAAATTTGGGTTGAATAGAGTAATTAGTGTTTTTGATGACTGTTAGCATTAACAGAACACAACAGGATTCACCACTGATAAGCACAGAGTTTCGGTAACGTTCAGTGTAACGCAGTGTTTCAGTAGTGACTGTTTCCATAACACCTACTAAATTTCCCCAATTGTTTCAGTAGTGACACTTCCCAAACTTCACCAACTGTTTTAGTACTGACTGTTTCCATAACACTTCCTAAACTTCACCAAATGTTTCAGTAGTGACTGTTTCCATAACACTTCCCAAACTTCACCAAATGTTTCAGTAGTGACTGTTTCCATAACACTTCCTAAACTTCACCAAATGTTTCAGTAGTGACTGTTTCCATAACACTTCCTAAACTTCACCAAATGTTTCAGTAGTGACTGTTTCCATAACACCTACTAAATTTCACCAACTGTTTCAGTAGTGACTGTTTCCATAACACCTACTAAATTTCACCAATTGTTTCAGTAGTGACACTTCCCAAACTTCACCAACTGTTTCAGTAGTGACTGTTTCCATAACACTTCCTAAACTTCACCAAATGTTTCAGTAGTGACTGTTTCCATAACACCTACTAAATTTCACCATCTGTTTCAGTAGTGACACTTCCTAAACTTCACCAACTGTTTCAGCAGTGACTGTTTCCATAACACTTCCCAAACTTTACCAACTGTTTCAGTAGTGACTGTTTCCATATCACTTCTTAAATTTTACCAACTGTTTCAGCAGTGACTGTTTCCATAACACTTCCCAAACTTTACCAACTGTTTCAGTAGTGACTGTTTCCATATCACTTCTTAAATTTTACCAACTGTTTCAGTAGTAACTGTTTCCATAACACTTCCTAAACTTTACCAACTGTTTCAGTAGTAACTGTTTCCATAACACCTACTAAACTTCACCAACTGTTTCAGTAGTGACTGTTTCCATAACACTTCCTAAACTTCACCAACTGTTTCAGTAGTGACTGTTTCCATAACACTTCCTAAACTTCACCAACTGTTTCAGTAGTGACTATTTCCATAACACCTACTAAATTTCACTGTTTCAGTAGTGACACTTCCTAAACTTCACCAACTGTTTCAGTAGTGACTGTTTCCATAACACTTCCCAAACTTCACCAACTGTTTCAGTAGTGACTGTTTCCATAACACTTCCTAAACTTTACCAAATGTTTTAGTAGTGACTGTTTCTATAACACTTTCTAAACTTCACCAACTGTTTCAGTAGTGACTGTTTCCATATCACTTCCTAAACTTTACCAACTGTTTCAGTAGTGACTGTTTCCATATCACTTCTTAAATTTTACCAACTGTTTCAGTAGTAACTGTTTCCATAACACTTCTTAAATTTTACCAACTGTTTCAGTAGTAACTGTTTCCATAACACTTCCTAAACTTTACCAACTGTTTCAGTAGTGACTGTTTCTATAACACTTCCTAAACTTCACCAACTGTTTCAGTAGTGACTGTTTCCATATCACTTCCTAAACTTCACCAACTGTTTCAGTAGTGACTGTTTCTATAACACTTTCTAAACTTCACCAACTGTTTCAGTAGTGACTGTTTCCATATCCATTCCTAAACTTCACCAACTGTTTCAGTAATGACTCTTTCTATAACACTTTCTAAACTTCACCAACTGTTTCAGTAGTGACTGTTTCCATATCACTTCCTAAACTTCACCAACTGTTTCAGTAATGACTGTTTCTATAACACTTTCTAAACTTCACCAACTGTTTCAGTAGTTACTGTTTCCACCACACTTCCAAAACTTTAACAAATGTTTTAGTAGTAACTGTTTCCATAACACCTACTAAAACTTTACGAACTGTTTCAGTAATGACTGTTTCCATAACACTTCCAAAACTTCACCAACTGTTTCAGTAGTGACTGTTTCCATAACACTTCCAAAACTTCACCAACTGTTTGAGTAGTGACTGTTTCCATAACACTTCCTAAACTTCACCAACTGTTTGAGTAGTGACTGTTTCCACCACACTTCTAAAACTTTAACAAATGTTTTAGTAGTAACTGTTTCCATAACACTTCTAAAACTTTACAAACTGTTTCAGTAATGACTGTTTCCATAACACTTCCAAAACTTCACCAACTGTTTCAGTAGTGACTGTTTCCATAACACTTCCAAAACTTCACCAACTGTTTGAGTAGTGACTGTTTCCATAACACTTCCTAAACTTCACCAACTGTTTGAGTAGTGACTGTTTCCACGAGACTTCTAAAACTTTACCAAATGTTTTAGTAGTAACTGTTTCCATATCACTTCTTAAACTTTACCAACTGTTTCAGTAGTGACTGTTTCCATAACACTTCCTAAACTTCACCGACTGTTTCAGTAGTGACTGTTTCCATAACACTTCCTAAACTTCACCAACTGTTTCAGTAATGACTGTTTCTATAATACTTCCTAAACTTCACCAACTGTTTCAGTAGTGACTGTTTCCACCACACTTCTAAAACTTTAACAAATGTTTTAGTAGTAACTGTTTCCATAATACTTCTAAAACTTTACCAACTGTTTCAGTAGTAACTGTTTCCATAACACTTCTAAAACTTTACGAACTGTTTCAGTAATGACTGTTTCCATAACACTTCCAAAACTTCACCAACTGTTTCAGTAGTGACTGTTTCCATAACACTTCCTAAACTTCACCAACTGTTTGAGTAGTGACTGTTTCCACGAGACTTCTAAAACTTTACCAAATGTTTTAGTAGTAACTGTTTCCATATCACTTCTTAAACTTTACCAACTGTTTCAGTAGTGACTGTTTCCATAACACTTCCTAAACTTCACCAACTGTTTCAGTAGTGACTGTTTCCATAACACTTCCTAAACTTCACCAACTCTTTCAGTAATGACTGTTTCTATAATACTTCCTAAACTTCACCAACTGTTTCAGTAGTGACTGTTTCCACCACACTTCTAAAACTTTAACAAATGTTTTAGTAGTAACTGTTTCCATAACACTTCTAAAACTTTACCAACTGTTTCAGTAGTAACTGTTTCCATAACACCTACTAAACTTCACCAACTGTTTCAGTAGTAACTGTTTCCATAACACTTCTAAAACTTTACCAACTGTTTCAGTAATGCCTGTTTCCATGACATTTCCAGAACTTCACCAAATATTTCACCAGTAACTGTTGGCACAAGTGTAGGTGTGAATGTGTGACAGACTGATGGCCTGTCCAGTGTTTCGGACGGTGAATGCTGCGATAGGCTCCAGCAATGGACCTTAATGTTTATGCAACCAGTATGAACATGCCAGACCAGCATAAGCTAGCATTTATCAGCTCAGACCGGAGTCAAATCCCAGCTGATCTAAGATGTATGTTACGTTAAGAAAAGCCGTCACTGTCAGCCAACAGAAAATCTTACTGTGTAGTTCCATAACAGCACTAAACAAATGCTGCCACGCGACTCTCTCATCTTAACTGTGTCATACGGGCAGCTGTGTTGACTCCAGTGGTTTGGAGCATTGATTAGTGATCGTACACTGGAGTCATGTGGCTCCCAGTCACGCAGCTGTTCTGCCCTTCAGCCCAGCACTTAAACAAAATTGCTGCAGCAAATTATGAGATACGCAAAGAGAACGTAAGGCTTTTTTTTTTTTTTTTTTTTTCCCAGAAAGCACATCTGCTAAATGACTGAATGTGGAGTAAAGCAAAGTGTGCCCAGACTGGAGAGTTCACCCACATTTTAAACAAGATCAGTCCATTTCACTGAGTCTTCTCAAAAATGTTGCTGAGCAAGCTAACAAACTCTAGAAGCCCTGGCCAGTTGGAACTTATAGGTTCCATTAAACAAGTAATGTTTGTTCTCCATAAACTTAGTGGTTCACAACAGGCAAAAATAGATATTTTGTAATTGGAAAGATTTTTTAATATAATATATTGAAAGATATATTTAAATAGTAACATCAGAAACAGTAAGATGTCAGGACTTCTTCAGTCCTGTTGGAAAAGCAGCTCATGTGGCTCCTTCTTCCCCCTCCTCATAACTAGTACTAGCTACAGGTGGTCATGCATAATTGGTCAGTTATAAGTACGTAGTAAGGAGTAGTAATTACTACTGTAGTGCACTCACCCCACTCAGGTTGACCTCGTTCTTGCCCCCGCGGGAGAACTGGCTGGTGATGTGGCAGAGTACGGTGCGTCCTCTCCGTCGGGCCTCACTCAGACGAGAGCTCCCGCTCTTCCTGCTCTGTCTCTTCTCATCTACACACAGCATTGGAAGGAAAACTGGGGGTTACAACTCTTCTCCTGTGGTTACGGACATCTGATTTACTTATACCAGCACAACACACACCACCATAATGTCAGTGTCACTGCAGAACTTCAGTGAGAATGACCCACAACCTAAATAATACCTGCTCTGTGGAGGTCCTGTGTGGGTCCTGACCTTTGAAGAACAGGATAACAAAGTATACGGAGAAGCAGATGGACTACAGTCTGTAAGTGTAGAACTACAAACTGCTCCTAGTGTAAACAGCGAGAGATCTTACCCACAGTGGGTTTTAGTTGTGGTCCCACAGACAGAACCAACCGTGTAGTTGTAATGTAATGAATCTCGACACTGACGTGTGATGCAAGGCTTGGCTCAGAGATCTGCATCCATAGTAGCTTCACTTTAAACCTTGAGCAAATCTATGAGCTAATCAGGCTGTGAAGAGGCTCTTGATGGTCATACCGTCTCTCATGCTGCTGTGGTGACCCTTGTCGTGAGTGTCCGTGATGTCTTTAAAGGAGAACAGGAAGAGCACCATCTCTCCTTTCTCATTTTTAATGGGGACGATGTCCAGTAAACACCAGAATGAGGTTCCTGCAACAAAGCACAGAGAAAAAGAGGATGCAAGGAAAGTCATGTGGTGTAAATCCGAATGGCTGTTGCTGTCAATGCCCTTCTCTTGGACTAGATCAAGGTGCGACAGTACAGGAGCCTACTGGCCAGCTAAGGCGGGGGGTGGGGGGTGGGGGGTTCAGAATAAACTTATTATAATAGTATGCTTTTCATTGGGGTAATATAGACACTGAAATACAAATTCAGGTAAAGGTCAATGTTTCTATCTTCTGTCTTTGGTATTACGAAGTAACTAGAGCCTCAGGGTGGCGCTGTAGAAAACTTGTTCACCTGTATGGTCAATGCTAGAAATGGAAATGCTTTTACTGTAACTGTCCAAGTTACATCTGGAAAACTTGCCACAGCACTCCTGGACATAGTTACACTTGATGAGCTAAAAACGACCAACTGGGTGAACCAACTGGTTTGCTACAGCGCCGCCCCTAGGCAGACCAGCGCATCACCTCTAGTTAGTTTAGGATAAATGCTCTTTTCTAGTATGCTACCATTGAAGCTAGCTAGCATTAGTGCTGCTATGGCAAGTGAGTTAGCAGCCAGCTAACACTGGAGTAGCTGGCCAACATGGGACCCCCCCGAATAAAAGTGGTACACAGGCCAAGATGTACATATTTGCCAAATTCAGAGTGGTTTCATGTGAAATAGTGCTTTGTAGAAAAGGCCCTAAGGGTCTTCTAGGTGTTTCCGAGAAAAATAATTTGATGTCTTCTAGTAATTTGTACTATTTGACAGGATTGTGCTTGTATTTAATCTCTGGGAACACTTAAGGGAAATTTGTTCAGTCAGAAATTTCCAGGATATTGTGGTAAATTAAGCTAATCGTGCTCCTCTTTTGGCTACTTCAAGACCTGAAGAGAAGACTTAACGTCGCTTCGATTTCCAATAGATGGGACCAATTTAGTGAGAATAGCGTCACTCCAGGCCTGCTTAGAGCGGCAGCCTAATCAATGGCTTGTTAGAAAAAGATAAAACAAGACAGCAGCCCTCTACCGGAGCTCTCCACTGAAAAACGTCACTGTAAACCTGCTACAAGCTAACGCACATGCTAACATGTCAGTCACAAGCTTCAAGTAAAGCATGCAAAGTCTTTTAGAAGCTTTCAATTTCAGGGTTTTATATAGAACAGCCAAAAAACCTTTATGCCAATCACACGTTTAGTGCTACCAGACTACTAGAATCTCAGAGGGATGCTGGCTTTTTTTTATTTTTATCAATTTTTGATATTTATGGCCCAAATTGATGGCTTAGCTGTAATATTCATAGGGCAGTCTTGGAATTTGTCACAGTGGTAATGTCAAAAACCAGATGTCACTGGTTCCTAAAGGCTCCCTCACAGAATATTATTATATGAAATGGTTATGAGTTCCCCGTTTATGGCTCCCTCAAACATTTATGATTGTAAAAGGCCAAATGGTGAAATTTTAGACCAGGATATAACATTCCATGGTATTCCATGATGTGAATAAAATCAGACCCCACACTGCAACATGGAAGATAAATATATTCAAAAGTTTCTATCTTTGATTATTTCATTGATGATTCTATTCAGCTCCACTGTTAATGCCGTGTTGTTTCAAATATTGATTTAAAACAACATGGCGCTTTGGCACATTGATTGGGCCTTTATTAAACTCTCACACTGAAGGTTTTTCTGGTTTTTCTATCGAGCTAATCTTTCTCTCTAAGGCATTTCCCTTGGTAGCATGTGTTGTTGGCTGCAGGGCTTTAGCTGGAGGCTGGGGATTTCTGCCGGAACCCTGTGTACTCAGCCTCAATACTGTCAGAGTTACACTAACACAGCTCAACACTGGTCACATCTAGGCACCGTTATGTATATTGTCAAGTGTCACAAAAACAAGGGCACTGCATGCTTCTAGTGCTAGCATAGCAAAACTGTAGGACATCAAAACAAAGCATACCAAGGACACCAAGATGCTTAAACTGATGATAAAACCTAGTTCTATGTTGTCTATCAGCGTTTTAAAGCAATGTCCAAATACAACCCAAAGTTTTTTTGGTTTCTAGTCTATTTTCATGTATTGTAATTTAACTGGAACCAGACTTTTTTGATGATATATCTTCAGAATCTCTAAACTAGTGCTGGGTGCTTGAGCTTTATCTCTATTATTCATTTGAAGGATATGAATAGTCACTAACACCAGAACAACAGCGAGTTTAGCTAATGTAAGCAATCAAAGTTCACTGAAGACTTGCAGTAGGTATTGAAAATAAATTGTGATGAAATTGCTGTCCTTTTAAATCCTTGTTATTATATATAACATGCCTAATAAATGTAATTTCTCTTCCCAGATTGAAATGCCATTTGAAAATGCCAGAGACTGAATAATAACTACAGGCAAAGATGTCTTTCATAGAATTTACTCTATTTTATACACTGTGCAACAGCCTTAGACACCAAAGCTGATTGTTTAAAAGTGAATGTTCACCAGTAAGAACACCAGATATGATTAGAACAGATGTAAATAATTATACATACAATATAAAGTAACATGAATATCTTATTGGGAAATAAGTAGATCATATCTTGAGCTCCAGTTTAATGAAAAACAAAGTGTAGTTCCAGATTTCTCCTGGACGCTCCAGACTGGGATGTTTCCACAAGGAGAAGCTTGGAAAGGGTTAAATAAACACACTGACGTATGTAAAAGTACTACTTACTGTACTAAAAAAGTGTTTTGATGAGCAAATAAAAGCTTCCTGTCGGGCAAAATTTGCTTTTTAATGATAATAATGTCCCCAAGTGTCTTAAAAGGTTTTCACAGCACTCTATATTAGACCTAAATTTCATTAATGGAGCATATCCAGTTTATTAAAAGACTTAGAGTGGGATTCATTCACTAATATCTGTTTTGGCTCTCCATTGTAAGTCAATTAGAAGTGGCTGGGGCCTGCTGCTGCAAGTTCCTTCATCATGGGTAAGCCCTAATTAGTGCCAAAACTGGGCTGTAGATGTGCTAGTTAATGCTTCACTGTACGTAAACACAGACTACGTCAGCTGCGTAACGTCAGTTTGCCGCAGGCAAGGTCACAGAACGAGAAACGGTGTCCCATATTCATTACAGTATCTGCTGCACACAGCAGGGAACTGCCGTATGGTTCTCGCGTCTGTATGAAATCTTCAGGGTGGTATGGAAATGTGAGGAGTAAAGGTCTCTCTGTCTCTCTCGCTCCTGCTATTGTTGCTGGGCTGAACAAGCTGCCAAGGTGTCTCTCTGGACTACATGCCCCATTTACCATTGGCTCACACTGGCTCCAGCTTTACCCAGGCTCTGCCCTGCGGCTGCAGTCTCTGGACTCACATATGACTCCAGTCTCCGGTTACTGGGGTTTGAGTCGAGTCTTTGGTGGAGAATTTTTAGTTTAGTCTTATTATTGGATACAAGCATTTCATAGTACAAAAGTAAACCCTACTAGCATCCTGTTAGCTTTTCAAATATATCATTAAAAAGAAAAACCTTTAGTCTGAAGGGCAGAACCTGAAATAGCTGGTTTAGTCAGTGTGCCAGCTATATGCTAGTGAGTCAGGGCTCCAGCATACACGGGCAGCCTCTCTGGCATCGAGGGCATGGTGGGCGGCAGAGGAAGTAATTATATATTTTTCTTTTTACCTCTTAAGGTAAACAAAACAACAGGCCAACATAAAATGAAGAATGATTAATATTAAATAAATGAAGGAAAATGATAATAAAGCCCAATAATAAAGCAACTATACTGTACTATAGTCCACAAATACACAACCCACAACTAGCAATATCTGTAAGTGACTTTACAGAAAAATTACCCCAAAGTCCTTCTTGGCTACTGTGCTGAGGAACAGGACCTGGCCCCCGAGAGGAAACCACAGACGTTGTAAGAAAAGTTTACACCAATGTGCCAAAGCTCATTGTTTGAAACCCTCAATCTTAGCAGTAAGTGTATTTTCCCCAGTAGGAACATCAGATATCATTAGAACAGATGTAAATAAGCATATCTTATTGTGAAAGAAGTAGGTCATATCTTGAGCTCCAGTTTGAAGAACAAAGTGTAGTTCCACATTTCTCCTGGACGCCCCAGACATTGTATGAATGTGTTCAGTTCCTTCAGCAGCAATCTTGATTTAGCTTAATGAAGTACTGAGCAGTCAAAGCAGGTATTAGATGAGAACTGTACATAATACTGGGTTGTTTCCACCAAGAGAAGCTTGGAAATAATGTGTTTTGCTGAGCCTCGAGCGCCTAAAACCTTTGTCAGATTCATGATGTGCTCTTAAACCTCAGAACTGTTTTTCAAGAATAAATCCCAAATCAGAAATATTTGTGAATCCTTAAAACTGCATAAGTAGCTATTAATATATATATTATATAATATATATATTTTTTAACATTGTTAAGAACAACCTAGGAAGCTAACCCTGCTGAAACCGTTCAAATCTTCTGTTGGTTCCTGGATCAGCAGTCATGAGGATCCAGGGGATTTTGGGCTTTCCTGATGGGCTGATATCACATATCTAATGGATTAACAGGTACTAGTGGTCTCTAATGGCAACTACTAAGCCATATCCCCTTAGAAAGCAAAGCCATCAAGTTTTAATCTTAATTGTTTTAATTCTTCTGGACTTTTTTTAGAGTTATAGGTTTGACCAGCTGCTGTGTCTGTATGTTTGATGGATCTAAAGTAAATAATAAAATCATCTTATTTTGTAAGTTCAGACATTCGCCATTCAGACAGCATGCAACACATGAAGTGTGCAGCAGCCTGTATAGACATCTGATGTATTTTGTGGGCACATGCTCAGGGGCCTAAGCCACTGGGGGGCCCCGCAAAGAATTATGAGAACTCATACACAGTGTTTTTAGTTCAAGTTAAGAACTTGACTAACAGCACAGCATCATATAGTTATGAGCTATGGACACTTTCCCAATTTTCTAAGTGAGAAGTCATAGTTGATGGGGGGTTTGCTTTGTCAGGCCTTTGAAATTTCAGGTTTTTGAGTCTTTAAGCCTTTGATGCCTTTGAAGCTAACCCCTTCTAATGCACAACAATGGCTGAAACGTAAGCCATGTACATTTACTATGTTACTATGTTACTATGTTTAAAATTTTTTTTATTTATTTCATGAACAAAAATTTGTGTGTTTACAAACGTCAATAGTTCTTATCAAATTCCATAGTGAATACATAAGGGTTCATTTTGGCCCATGTTGTGTGTTTTATTAAAAAAAAGTGACCTAAAATCAGGATTTGTGATCAAAAACAAGTAAACTTGAGGAATTCATGGAAGCTTGGTTGATAAAATGAATTTATTGCAAAACTATAGAGAATAAAATCGCAGTCGGGTCACTGTTGACCCAGGTTGTGCATCAAACACAGCAATATCCTTCTTGGTTTTACTGGCTTTGACCATTGCTTTGTGCTTCCTGGACATTGGCTATCCTTGTGCATTTGTACAAATGACCAGGACCTTCCATTCTTCCGTTCCACACTTAAAAAGAACTAATAAGGTGTCAACTGAATAAATACCCATATAACGTAACAATCCTGGGAACTTAGGAGATAACAGAGCTACGCAGCTCTCATATCCTGCTGACATCTGCTGCTTATTACAGAAGTCTTCACCATCAAAGTGTGTAACAAGCCGTAAGCCCCTCACTGCCACTGCTAAGCCCGTCTGCTTATGAGTGCTCCTTCCAAGGATGTTTGAAGGATCCCCTGCAAGGAGCTGGGAGCTCAGCAAGTGCCTCTTCTATTTAGCCCAGCATGGCAAGTCATTCCACTCCAAGGAAGCCCAGATTGTTTTGCACCTTCCTTGCTTTAAGAACCTGCTTTGGCGTGCACAGGTTAAGGCAGCGCTACTTAGTGGGGTATGAGCTCCTATTACTTCTCAGCTGCATTAGCTTGGAAAGAAGCAAACTTTGGACAGTCTGACCAAAACATACATCACGTTTGTGAATAATTGCTTGGTTTAGCTATAAACTACTGTCTAGATCAGTGGATTTAGCTTTTATTGTTGTTAGCCTTGTTTGTTTCAGTATGTTGCAGTACTGTGTAAAAGCTTTAGGCACTTTATTATATCATCGCTGTCCAATGAAAAACGTGTATCTCCATTTTTGTCGAGTTTGAGTTTTCTACATCAATAAAACACGCCAATGGTCGTTAAAGTTGTGTGAAAACTTAATGATAAATGGACCAATAGAAAAAATCCAAAATAGCTTGGAAAGAAATCTCATTCCATTGACTTACATTGAAAGTAAAGTAAGTTTTTGGTCTCTCCTGTAAAGTTTTTGGAGATACTATATTTTTATTGGACAGCGACGATATTTAAAAAGCTATTTTTTATTTTAGGGCATAACATATTTTACTCTGTTTCTAACCTTAGTTGACTGCCTAAAAATGATAGTACTAATTTAGTTTTTCCAATAGTCACTGTGTATAAACCTAGGACCAGCATTGTACAAAAACATAAGAAAGATAAAAATCATTCTAACAGTTTTATTAATACAAACAACTTAATATACATAGAGCCGTCTCCACTTACATTATGTCCCCTTATTAAATCCCCCATAGACCCTTTTAACGATCTTAATAGTTTTAAACTTAGAAAGGGTCTTGGAATTCTTCATTTAAATATTAGAAGCCTACATCAGAAACATAAACTGGATCAATTGAAAATTTTAAGTGCTCAGACTGATCCTGATATTTTAATCCTGACAGAAACCTGGCTCAGGCAACCAGTAAGTGACGCAGATGTAGCTCTACAGAATTTCACATTATACAGAATAGACAGAATATCACGAGGAGGTGGAGTAGCGGCTTTTATAAAATCTACTATTGAAGTTGAAATTTTAAAGGCCATCTCTAAAGAAAAGTGTTTTGAGTTTTTAGCTCTAAAGGTATCCCCAAGAAAAAATGACTCCTTTGTCTTAGTAGGGATCTACAGGCCTCCTTCTGCTCCATCCTCTGCAACAGATGAATTAGCAGAGCTTTTATCTCACTATACAACATCAGAAATGCTGGTCCTAGGGGATTTTAACCTGAACTGGCTTTCTAATGCATCCAATCACCTAAAAGAAGTTTGTGGGAATCTCATCCTTACACAGCTAATCACTGAGTCAACTCGGCCAAACTTAAAGGACCCTTCCAAATCCACCCTGATTGACTTAATTTTTTCAAATAGAACAGATAAAATCATTGCCTCTGGAGTTTTTGAACTTGGAGTTAGCGATCATTGTCCGATTGGGTGCATTAGAAACAGTTCAAAGATACAAACAGGCTCTCGGATGGTGTTTAGAAGACATTTTAAAAATTTTAATGAACAGGCTTTTCTTTCTGACTTAGCAGTGAGCAAAATTCATTTAACTTTTAACAGTTCAGATGTGGATGTAGCACTAGAACATTTCAGGAAATCATTCCTCTCTGTGGCAAATAAACATGCTCCGTACAAAAAGCTGCGAATAAGAGATAGATCTAGCCCCTGGTTTACAGGCGAAATTTCCTCACTGCTACTGTCAAGAAATAAAGCCTGGTCTATTGCCAGACGCACAGGTGAACGTGAGAAATGGCTTGCATTCAGACAATTGAGAAACAGATGCACCTCTGCAATCAGAAAAGCCAAATCAGATTATTTCCTCAGCCGAATTTCTAATTCCTCAAACACACAGGATTTCTGGAAAGCAGTAAACCTCCTCAAGAACAATCCTCAACAACCCACAACGAAAATTCTAGTTGATAATAATTTGATCTCTGGCCAGCAAGAATTATGCCAAGCTTTTAATGCACACTTTGCTGCAGCTGGTCAGATATTTAAAAACATTGACATAAACCTGCCCATAGATCAGCCTACCATCACCACTACTGCTTCCCAGAATCAGGATATCTTCACACTCCAGACCTGTTCCCCATACATTGTAGCTAATGCCCTTTCTTCTATTAATCCTCGAAAAACAAAAGGTGAGGACGGTCTGGACCCCAACCTTCTGCGTCTGGCAACCCCAGTTATTTTAGAACATGTTACATATATTTTTAATCTTTCTATTTTATCCTGCAGAATTCCCAGTATCTGGAAAACAGCACATGTTATTCCTCTGCATAAAGGAGGAGATGCGACAGATTTAAATAATTATAGACCAACTTTGTCTAGCGGACTTAGAACTGCTGATGGTGAAGTGCAGACCCCACTATCTGCCGAGAGAGTTTAGCGGTGTGTTTATTCTGGCTGTTTACATTCCGCCTCGCGCGAACTCCGCTGCGGCGCTGGGGCTGCTGCATGACGTCATCAGTAAACAAGAGACCGCGCACCCGGACGCCGTGTTTATTGTTGCCGGCGACTTTAATCATTGCAACCTGAGGACTGTCCTCCCCAAGTACCATCAGCACGTGAGCTTCCCGACGAGGGAGAACAACTTACTTGACCAAGTCTACAGCAACGTGAGGGGGGCCTACAGAGCTGTGCCTCGGCCACACTTCAGACAGTCCGATCACATCTCCGTCTTCCTCTACCCAGCATACAGACAACTCCTCAAGCGGTCACTTCCAGTGAGTAAAACTGTTAAAGTGTGGAATGAAGAAACTGATTCAGTGCTTCAGGACTGCTTTGACAGTACAAACTGGGATGTGTTTAGAACTGCTGCTGTGAGAGAGGATGGTTCTGTTGATCTAGAGGACTATGCTTCTGGGGTAACTGGTTACATCAGCAGCTGCATTGAAACCATTGTCCCTTCAAAGCGCTGCATAAAGTACCCCAACCAAAAACCATGGATAAATGGTGAAGTTCGGTCCATGCTACGTGCTCGCCAGACTGCATTTCTCTCTGGCAACGCTGATGACTACAAAAGGTCTAGATACGACCTGCGTAGATCTATCAGAGAAGCTAAGAGACAGTACAGGCTGAAGCTGGAGGGCTACTACACCACAGCAGACTCCCGGCGCATGTGGCAAGGACTGCACCGTATCACCAACCATCAACAAACAAGCACGGCACTCACAACCAGCCATTCTGCATTGCCTGATGAGCTGAATGAGTTCTATGCTCGCTTCGATGTCTTCAACCTTGACCAACTGAAGGACATTGCGGCCAAGGAGAGCACACAGAACCCATCACTCATTGTAACAACAGTGGATGTGCGCAGGAACCTGATGAGAATCAACCCACGCAGAGCAGCAGGCCCAGACAACATCCCCGGGCGTGCGCTCAGGGTTTGCTCATCAGAACTGGCTGATGTGTTTGTAGACATATTCAATCTGTCACTCACGCAAGCTTTTGTGCCATCCTGTTTTAAGACCACCACCATCGTGCCCCTCCCAAAGAAAAGTAATGTGAGATGCCTAAATGACTATCGCCCTGTTGCACTCACTTCAATCGTGATGAAGTGCTTCGAGAGGATAGTCATGACTCACATCCGGAAGACCATTCCCAACACTATAGATCCTTTACAGTTCGCATACCGCCGGAACCGGTCTACAGACGACGCAATCAACGCTACTCTTCACAAAGCCCTCACACACCTGGAGGGCAAGGACACATATGTCAGAATGCTCTTTATTGACTACAGTTCAGCATTCAACACGGTCATCCCACACAGACTCTCAGAAAAGCTCCTCACCCTCGGACTGACACCAGCCCTCTGCAACTGGGTGCTGAACTTTCTAACAGACAGACCCCAGTCAGTCAGAGTCGGCAGCTGCACATCCAGCACAAGAACAGTGAGCACAGGGGTCCCTCAAGGCTGTGTGCTGAGCCCCCTTCTGTACACGCTCTTCACATACGACTGCGTGGCCTCCCAGAACAACACCAGCATCATCAAATTTGCTGATGATACTACAGTCATTGGACTGATCACTGGTGGGGAAGAGACAGCGTACAGGAAGGAGGTGGCTGAGCTGGTGGCCTGGTGTCATGACAACAATCTTTCCTTGAATGCAGACAAGACCAAGGAAATGATTGTTGATCCAAGGAGGAAGCGAGAGCTACACACACCCCTGTACATAGGGGAGACTGAGGTAGAGAGGGTGAAAACCTTTAAGTTTCTTGGCATTCACATCAGTGAGGATCTCAGCTGGTCCCACAACACTCAGATCATCATCAGGAAGTCCCAGCAGCGACTGTACTTTCTGAGAAGGCTGAGAAAATTTGGTATGCCAACCAAAATTCTCAGCACCTTCTACAGGAGTATGATTGAGAGTGTTCTTACCAGCTCCATCATCGTCTGGTATGGAAACTCTACTGCTCAGGACAGAAAGGCTCTCCAGCGTGTGATCAAAACTGCACAGTCCATCTCAGGAGCAGCCTTCCCCTCACTACAAAACATCTACCACACCAGGGTCACCAGGAGGGCCCACAACATAATCAGGGACAGTACACACCCCCAGCACACACTCTTCACACGTTTACCTTCAGGCAGACGTTACAGGAGTGTGAAGTCCAGGACCACAAGACTGACAAACAGTTTCTACTCACAGGCCATCAGGCTTGTGAACACCTCACGCACTACCTCTCCAACCTCTCCTTTCTGAACTGGTTTTAACTGGTCTGATTTAAACTGCACCTTACACTCACTGTACTGTCAGAATACTGTTTACATTCACTACTCACACAAACATTATTGTTTACATTCGTTACTTGCAACTTGCACTTTATGGCTGCTGCTCTTCATACTTGCACATAAAAGCACACATAACTTTTATTTTTTTATTCTTTAACTATAAAAATATTTTTATCTACTTCAACTTATATTGTTATACTTTGTATATTTTGTATAAATATTTTTTATTTCTTTTATTTGTTATCTTATCTATTGGTGAATGGAGGAGCAGCAAAGTAAGAATTTCATTGTACAGTGTAACTGTCTGTTCTGCTGTACATATGACAATAAAACTCTTGAATCTTGAATCAATCTCAAAACTCTCTTGTTTATCCAAAATTTTAGAATCCTTAGTAAATAACCAGCTTAAATCTTTTCTGTATGAAAACTCAGTCCTGTCCACGTATCAGTCTGGTTTCAGAGAAAGACACAGCACCATCTCTGCCACCATGCTGGTTTTAAATGATCTTTATTTGGCCTTAGACAGGAAAAAGTTCTGTGCTGCCATTTTTATTGATCTCACAAAAGCCTTTGATACTGTTGATCATGATTTATTACTAGGTTCCTTACATAAGATTGGTTTTAGCAGTAATTCAGTTCTGTGGGCCCAGGATTACCTTTCTGGTAGGAAGCAATGTGTGTCTCTCGGTAACCATAAATCTGACCTTCAGCCTATAACGAAAGGGGTTCCTCAGGGCTCAATCCTGGGCCCAGTTTTATTTAATATTTTTATCAATGAACTTGCTGTCTCTACCTTAGACTCCAAATTACACCTTTATGCAGATGATTCAATCTTATACTGCTCAGCAGATTCAGCTCACGCTGCACTAGATAAACTCCAACATTCTTTTAACTCTTTACAGACTGCTCTATATAAACTTAAGTTGGTTTTAAATGCTAATAAAACCAAATTCATGTTGTTTTCCAGATTTTCAGATAGTGTTTTAGATTCCATAAATATTAATACCCTGACAGGATCCAGCATCGAGCGAGTCAGCGAATATAAATACCTTGGCATCTGGCTGGATGAAAAACTCTCCTTTAAATCCCATATAAGCAAACTCGCCATTAAGTGCAGACAGAAGCTCGGATTCCTTTATCGGAATAAATCCTGTCTACCCACGTACGCTAGGAAAAGAATAGTGGAGGCAACCATACTTGCAGTCCTGGACTACGGCGATGTAATTTATAATAAAGCGTCCGCCAGTGCCCTCAAACCGCTAGATTCAATCTATCACTCTGCTCTGAGATTTATAACTGGAGACCCTTACAGTACTCACCACTGCAGACTCTATGATAGAGTTGGTTGGTCCTCACTAGCTGCACGAAGAGAAGCTCATTGGCTTATTTTTATCTATAAATCACTCTCCGGCCATTTGCCAGCTTACATCTCTTCTCTGATTTCAATAAATAACAATAATTATCAGACTCGCTCTAGTGGCTGGATCACCTGTCAGGTACCGAGAGTTTTTAGTGAACTGGGAAAATCTGCTTTTAGCTACAGTGCACCAGCGAGCTGGAACTCTCTCCAGGAAACTCTGAAGCTCAGCTCGCTGGGATCACTAAACCATTTTAAACTTTTAGTTTCTAATCACCATCAGAAAGCCTGTGACTGTTTTAAATGAATAAATCTACTAGGATTTTATTTTTATCTTATTATTATTATTATTATTATTATTATTATTATTATTATTATTATTATTATTATTATTATTATTATTATTTATTTATTTAATTTTTATTTTTATTTAATTTTGTTTTTTACGTTTGTTTTATTTTACTTTTATTTTAGTTTTTTTTTTTTTAGTTTTTTTTACTATCTTTTTATTTATTTATTTATTATTTGTATTTTTATTATTATAATTATCCATTTTTTTATCGTGATTGTTTTATTGAGTATTTTTTTATTAGCATTTCAACTTTTTATTATCTTGGTGTATGTAATATGTTTATTTTATATTCTTTTATATTCTTTTATAATAATTTTCTAACATTTTTTACATTGTATTTTTAATGCATCTATATTAAATGTTTATTTAAAATTGGTATTTAATTTATTATTTTTGCTCATTTTGTTTTCAATCCCTTTAACTGTATATGCTCGGCTGCATTGAAAATGAGGGTCATCCCTCAATGTATTTCCGAGATTAAATAAAGGTTGATTGATTGATTGATTGATTTTTATTTGCTTAGCAAAACACTTTATTTTTGAAATATTCAAACAGTATTAATATAGTATATAGTGCTTTTACATACATCAATGTGTTTATTTAACCCTTTCCAATCTTCTCCTTTCAGAAACAACCCAGTATTATTTACAGTTCTCATCTAATACCTGCTTTGACTGCTCAGTACTTCATTAAGCTAAATCAAGATTGCTGCTGAAGGAACTGAATACATTCATACAATGTCTGGGGCGTCCAGGAGAAATCTGGAACCTAACTTTGTTCTTCAAACTGGAGCTCAAGATATGATCTACTTCTCTCACAATAAGATATTCATGCTACTTTGTATTGTATGTATGATTATTTACATCTGTTCTAATCATATCTGGTGTTATTACTGGTGAAAATATAATTATCGATCAGATAAAGACTTTTAAACAATCAGCTTAGGTGTCTCAGAAGTTGCTGTGGGTAGTAATGTAGAAGAGACGCAGTTGCTTGCAACCTAAAGCCAAGCAAGCCCAGCAAATATGAAGCCTGTGAAATATCAAGCATCTCGAATTGAAAGGGAAAATTATCAGATTGCAGTGATTTCTGGGCTTATTCTGCTGCTGAAGTTGTTTCTGGTGTTCACTCAATGCTAACTCCCTTTACTTGAGTTACTGAAGTAATGATGAAGCCCATATGATGGCCCTGGGGATTCTTCCTGGGGGGGAATACCAAGGCAAAGTAGACGAGAGCTTGTTAGAACAGATACAGCATGTCCTAGGTGGACAACTGTATTTGCTATAATGGGAACTCTTGAAAAGGTTGTTGTGTGATTAGAAGTAGACTTTACCGTTTTTCTTGTAGAACTGGACCTCGGCCTGGTACTCCTCTTTGCTCTCCAGCGCTTTCTCCATGCCCTGAGCCACATGTTCGTTGGTCCCGGGGCCATACAGGAAGTGGCAGCTGCAGTTTTTCTGCATCACCTCCGTCCTCACGAAGCCCGTCAGCTCGCAGAACCCATCCGAGCAGTACACGATGGGGTAACCACGGTGACCCTGAGCGTTACCCAGGAGGAAGTTACTGTCTGCAGGTGGAGAAAAAAAAGACTGTTATTACTGTTACTGTAACGAACAGGTGGGAGTTGAGTTTTGTGCTGGGGGGAGGTCACAGTAAGATACTTAGGGTCTTAAAACCTAGTGAGGGTCTACATAGGCAGCATTTTACGTCATAGTATGCGCTCCCGACATGTAGACTGTCCCAATTCTTAGATATCTTAAACATGCTGTCTACTGAGAAACCTTATTTAGACCTGATTTTAAGGAGGCAACTTTGCCTTTAGCATTTATGCTAGTGGATTTTTAAGCCTCAGGATGCCAGCTGGTGGCTTAGCAACCAGCTAAACCACCGGTCGCGTGCTGCAGTGGGCGGGAACAAGCCGTAACGCAGTCTCTCTCTAACTAGAGCGTCTCAGTAATCTGTTTTATGAAGAGAGATGAGGAGAGAACGCTGCTACTTAAACAGCTGCCTACATAGACAGCCTACTTACACACTCACTAGGTTTTGAGACAGACCCTTACTATACATACATACACAATTCAGCCATAACATTAAAACCATCTCCTTATATCTACACCCATTGACTATTTTATCGTACAGGAGCTACACTTGTGTAGACTGTAGTTCATCTGATTCTCTGTATACTTTTTTATCCTGTTGTTCAGTGGTCAGGACCCTCAAAGGACCACCACAGAGTAGATATTACTTGGGTGGTGGATCATTCTCAGCACTGCAGTGACACTGACGTGGTGGTGGTGTTAGTGTGTTGCTAGTACAACTGGATCAGACACAGCAGTGCTGCTGGAGTGGTTAGAGTGTCCACTCACTGTCCACTCTATTGGACACGCCTACCCTGCTGGTCCACCTTGTAGATGTAAAGTCAGAGACAATTGTTCATTTGTTTCTGCACGGTTTGTGTTAGTCATTGTCTAGTCAGGACACTGTTGGCTGGGTGTTGCTGCTTGGTGAGCTATTCTCAGTCCAGCAGCACTGATGTGTCTGATCCACTCACACCAGCACAACACACACTAACACACCGCCACCGTGTCAGTGTCACTGCAGTGCTAAGAATGACCCACAAATGCCATAATCCCCTGTGTCAGCGTTGATGCAATTAGAAATAAGCAAACAGCAGAAAACACCAGCAGTAACTTCTAAGGCACTGACTTGCGAGACAGCAAAGGCAGCAAGGCATTGAGGTAGCTGCTTTTAGTTTCAGGTACAGCTGCTAGCATGACCCCAGAGTATTATGCTGATAGGTAAGTAGTGGGTGGCTTATTAGGTACACCAGCTGAAATTCTTCCACAGACAAGAGTTAATACAAAACCAGATAACACAGCATACTAAAAGTGTAAACCACACTAACATCATTCCCTATTGGCTGAATTGCTGGTTCGGGGGTTTTCAGTCAAACGAAAATGAAAACTCAAGAGACCCTCGTCCACCTCCCGCTGTCGGGTCCACTGCTGCTGAAGTTGTAGGTTTTGTCTTCAAAGCAGTTGACACCAAAAGCAATGGGGCAGTTTCAGTCCAACATGGACACCGGAGCACATTTGTCTCCTTTCATTCCCCCTGAGAAGCCACCTGACTTGGTCAGCTGGATTAGACGAGGCTGTGGTCCGGGCCTTGTGCTTGAAACAAACAGTGTTGAGGTTTAAGTATAGGGGAAGCACATGTATTGGACAAAGTCCAACGAGGTTTTAGTTGGTTTCTTATTTGCATTTCCCGTTCCACCGTAAATGCTGCAGCTGTTACATTCAGGAACCTGTACAAGTTGATCCATTCAAGGTGAGATGGAGAACCTACAAAAATAGCTTTACTTAAGTATCCAACATGGTTTTATTTATTCTTTATTATTATTATTATGATTGTATTCAAAGTAATTTTACTTTCTTTTAGAGTCGCTTATCGTTCTTTAGATATCTGGTGCCCATCACCAACACTGTCAATATTTAGATTCTGTTAGTTTCTCTGGAAAGTAGTATTCCACATCAAACGACCCTGAATGACTTTGTTTACATCGTAATTAATCAATTAAATTTAAATATGCAGAAAAAAATCTCTTTAATAATGCAGCCTGGGTGGAGCGGTGAGACAAGTCTGGGAATAAGAGGCAATTCCTGCCATTAAAATCAAATTAGAGTGTTTATAATTATGATAAATGGGCCATTGGCTCATATTAATTTATTACATAATAAGCTTTTAGGTCACAAACATTTGAGCGCTTTATCAAAGTTAAGCAGGCTGAGGGGCATTCTTGTAGTAGATATCTCCTGAATCAGATTCATCCATCCATCCATTATAGTGGGGGTAGGGTATGGGCTGGAGCCAATCCCAGCTTCATCAGGCAAAGGTGAGGTACACCATGGACAGTTTAGAGTGAGCAATCAACCTAACATGCATGTGTTTGGACTGTGGGAGGAAACCAGAGTACTCAAATTTACTGATTTGTATAATATTTCTGTTTGAATCCACATTTTAGGGTATACATCAAAATCACCGATAGAAAACTCTACCATTGATGGTAACTGATCCATTGATGGCCACCAATTGTCAAACATTACAAGGATTACAGGGATCCAGATTGAGCAGCCAGTATGATCTTACTTGGACGGTAATGCAATGGAAATTATTCTAATCGTGGTTAATAATCAGGGCTACTTGTAGGTGGTATTATTTAGCTAACACATCACTAAACATCTAAAACAATAGGTTTTGTTTGCCATAATTCTTCAACTTCTTCAAATTTTTTTTGCCATTTCAAGAGCTAAGAATATTTCACATTTGTTCATTTATGGATTGATTGCTCACAAACTACAGAACCCAACTAGTATGACATCGGCTCCGATTGACTGGTCTTCAAACGTTCAATCCACCTCAAGCGATGGGACACAGCCCCTTAGTATAAAGAGTACTGCAGTGAAAACGACCATGGCAGTTAATCTGTCACATATATTAGACTACAAATGGTGAGCAGGTGTTACCTTTGAACAATCCTGATCATGTGTTGTGTAGCACTGTTTTGCTTTCATTCCTGAATCATTTTAATATAATGTCTGTTTTTTATATCATTGCTTTTTTATATTGTTACATTAAACCACTGTAGCAAGCTGAAGTCGCAAGCTATAACCATTAAGTGGCCAGTCAATGCACTCATTTTCCTTTATTGAGTTTCTTATTTCAGCACCTTGGACAGCATCCACATGCTTTCTGAACTTGTACTCCAATCTTTGCGTGCAATTTCCTCTCGGTGTGTAATGTATGAGCAGACGATTGGCTAAAATATTACGATTCACAATGATTTTGGAAAAAAAGTAGTGATACGTTCCAAGCACCGTGAACTAATTTATTTTATTTAAGTCGACTGGTAGGTAGACTAACCAAGATCATGCTTTTCTTAGTTACCAAAACAAGAAAATAAGATTTCTTCTAGTAAGACCCTCCATCAGTGGTGGCACTGGTGGGAGGAAATAAACCAGCATGAACTTTATATGAAAAATCTGTGAATTTTTCTACTGGAAGCTTCATGTGTAGTTCAAATCCAAGACAGCATAACTTGCCTCACTCTGTCTTGGTGGGTACGATGCTCCTCTATCTCCCACCCATGGCTCAGCACAGCGCTAACCAATGTCAGTGTCATTAACACAGAATCAGCGGTTAAAACTTCCTCAAAGCGTGTTGAGTTGTTCAGTGAAGTTTTATTACTGGCAGTATGAAAAGATGTGATGGTGCTTCATTTGTCTACTAGAAAGCTTGCAAACGCTTTTAATGAATCCTATATTCATAATGCATATTCAGTGCATTAATAATATGTTATATGCCATACATAATACCTTATAATAGCAGGCGTGAGCTTTCATAATTAGTCTAAAGTAGTTCTAATTACATGCATAATACTTTACAAAGTTAGGTTTAACAGATAACAGATTATAATATCTGTTTATAAGAACATTATAGGCACTATTGTTGTAGAATGTTTATGCTGGGGCATTACAGGCTGCTTAAAACCACTGCTGATGTGAACTATATTCCTGAACAAGGCAGCTGTAGTTACTGTTGTTCATCTACTGCCAACATAAAGCAGCCCTCTGTGCTGTTAACCAATTAGCTTTGGTTGTTACTGCTAACAGTCTAGTACATGTAGCCAGCTAGTCTCGAATTAGTCTAGTTTCCAAATAAACAAACTGTATAAAATTCATAATACATATAAAAGTTGTGTTTTTCTAAAAAAAATATATAATAATAATAATAATTATAATAATAATAATAGTAGTAATAATAATAATAATAATAGTTGCAGCCGTGCCAGGTCCACCAAAAATCAGCTCTGGTTCTCTCGCCAGATTGTCATTTGTTGTGATCGAGAAAATATATTAAAACTTTGTCATAGTGTGTTATAGTGCATTGCACCATCTTACACCAACGTTCTGTAACCTGACATTTTAAAGCTATTAAAATACTTTTATATTAACTAGTGTCTTGCATGTCACTATAACTTTACAAGCTTACGAGCTATACAAGCTTATGACCTTAGAAATACTTATATTGCATTATAACTACAGGTTTCATAGAAAGGTGTTACCAAAAGCTTTAGCTTTTACCGAGTCACTAATAAAACATACTCAATATGTTAAACAAAACAACTCAAAAAGGTTTAAAAAGTTTTCAGGAGACTCATCAGGGCAGGTATTTATTCCTCTGTTAAAAACATCTTAAGATTTTCAAACATTAACACCATTAATATCCACGCACATAAAAACATAGGGTCTGCCTCTAAACCTAGTGAGTGTCTAGGTAGGCTGCCTATGTAGGCAGCTGTTTAAGTAGCAGTGTTCTCTCCTCATCTCTCCTCATAAAACAGATTACTGAGACTCTAGAGAGACACTGCGTCACGGCTTGTTCCCGCACACTGCAGCACGCAACCGGTGGTTTAGCTGGTTGCTAAGCTACCGGCAGGCTATCCAAAACAATAGCCAGAGGCTTAAAACTCTGCTAGCATAAATGCTAATGGTTTAGTATAAAACTGCAAAATGGTCAACGACTCGTTACAAAGTAGCAAATAAAATACTGTTTTATGTGATTATATGACAAGAAACACATTAAAACACCAGAGAGAATCGTAATAACTTTAAAACTGCTTGTAGATTTGCCTGCGTTGCATCATGGGATTGTCTTAGCGGCTAAGGAAGCGTTCGATGCTTCCTTAAAATCAGGTTAAAATAAGGTTCCTCAGTAGACAGCATGTTTAAGATATCTAAGAATTTGGACAGTCTACATGTTGGGAGCGCATACTATGATGTAAAATGCTGTCTATGTGGACCCTCACTAGGTTTTGAGACACATCCATAGTGTGATATTCACATGACATTAGCATATACCAAGAAAACGTAGGTTCTTGTTTTAAACCTCAAGGTTAATGCACATATGTTGTGTGTTTCAGAATTTCAGAACATGACTCTGCACAACTATTTAATACATATAAGGCTGTATGATTATTCTAATTATTAAAATACGTCACTTCCCAGCTTGAGAGCATCATGTGCTTGGGTGGAGCTGGACATGACAACATTAGTGGCAATAATTTGAGCAAAAAAAGTTTTAGGAATCACAATATATCACAATATGCCAAAAGACAATTGAAATCACAATAGCATCATAGTGTGGCTCAATACCTGTGATTATATTGTATCATATTGGACCACCTTTTTAACCAGAGTGGACTGTAAAAAAGGATCATTCTCAAATGGCTCATCAGTATTGCTTCAGCTAAACCAAACCATTGCCATTCTCCACCTGCCTTCATTTTCAGAACACACGTCCATCCGAACTGCCATTCTGTCACAGCTAATTAGCCCTTGTCAATTTGAAATATAAATAAGATCAAATAAACTGGAAGGTGTTTATCAGAGTTGGAGGCTTTGAGTGCAGGATGGTATGCAGAACGTGGCTCTGTGCAGGAAAGAGTGTTGTCCATCCATCCGCCCAGACAATGAAGCTATTACTATTCTAACAAGTGCTCACACACACACACACACACACACACACCTCACGACTGCACACAGCCAGCTCCAGGGAATTCATATTATTTTTCCAGCAGCACAAGCCGACTCAGCTCAGGGGAAAGTGGGTGTATTTAGAGACGGAGAAAAACCCAGACTGACCCCGCACTCGTCCAACTACATGCTGACGAAGAAGAAAAAACGGTGACAGCCTCAGAAACATTTCACATTTTGGAAATGGAGCCCTCATTAGGACTGTAACACATACACACCCTGAAATGCTGCACAGAAACGTCTGGTTGATCGTGAACTTAAAAACCAAATATGTATGAGTAAGTAGAAGAGGTCATTCATATATTACTGTGACTTGAACCTATCAGCCTGAAAATTCTCCAATATTACTAAATATTCTCCAATATAACTGAAAGGGAGGAAACTAGCATGAATTAGAACCGTCTAGTTTGCCTGGCTGAATATAACCAACTAGCACTAATGAAATGGTGTCCAGTCCTAGACGTCCACTCAAAAAGATCTTTTTTTCCCAAGTAATGTTTCGGTCTTTATTTATTTGTTTTATTATAAAAGTTTGATACAGAGCTGCAAACTTTATGTGGCCTTCAAATTAGCATAAGAACAGTTTCATCCAAGCCTTGCATCACCAAGCACAATGCAAAGCGTCGGATACAGACTAGCAGTGAAGACAAGCAGTGGAGACATGTTCTCTGGAGTAACCAATCACGCTTCTCTGTCTGGCAATCCAATAGACGAGTCTGGGTTTGGCGGCTGCCAGGAGAACGATACTTGTCTGACTGCACTGTACCAAGTGTAAAGTTTGGTGGAGGGGGGATTATGGTGTGGGTTGTTTTTCAGGAGTTGGGCTCAGACCCTTAGTTCCAATGAAAGGGACTCTTACTGCTTCAGCAGACCATAAGATTTTGGACAATTTCATGCTCTCAACTTTGTGGGGACAGTTTGGGGACGGCCCTTTCCTGTTTCAACATGACCACACACCAGTGCACAAAGCATGTTCCATAAAGACATAGATGAGCCAGTTTGGTGTGAAAGAACTTGACTGGCCTGCACAGAGTCCTGACCTCAACCTGATAGAACACCTTTGGGATGAATTAGAGTGGAGACTGTGAGCCAGACCTTCTCGTCCAACATCAGTGTCTGACCTCACAAATGTTCTTCTGGAAGAACGGTCAGACATTCCCATAAACACTCTCCTAAACCGTGTGGAGAACCTTCCCAGAAGAGTTGGAGCTGTTATAGCTGCAAACGTTGGGCCAACGTCATATTAAACCCTATGGATTAAGAATAGGACGTCACTCAAATTCATACACACGTAAAGGCAGATGAATGAATACTTTTGGCAATACAGTGTATTTATTATAGTCATCAGATCTTCATCAGTATGATCTTGATTTAGCATTTGCGTGTGACATCAATACACAGTCCGAATATAAAGGTACTGTGTAGATCATTTTTTCATTCAATGAGGTACAAACTATGTAGATGTACTGAGGACATACCATGAGGGTGTCCCAGTGACAAGAGGGGTACAGTCCCAGTAACTATTTAGTGCCTTCTTTTCTGAGATTTAGTACTACCACCATTTTCAATTTGACCCAAAAAAGCTTTCAACAATTTCTTCTTTATTCCTCTCTGGTCTTTTATGCCATTGCTCATGCAGGAGTGTGAAGAGAAACAGCTTGACTGCTATCCTGATCTGTCTGAGGTTAACAAATCAGCTCTCAGTATTTCTAGTGTGAACAGTCTTGTGAAATTTACAGCTCGTGTCTCACGGCAACAAATGCTGGTGGAAGAAATGAAGATGGCAGTATCCAGGACCAAACATACTGATGTCTGGGACCAGGCCCAATAGAACTGTGCAGTTGGTGTGGAGTGAGGCAGAAAAGAGACCACAATCCTGCTGATGCACATGAAAACACGACCACAGGACAGACAGGTCACCTCCAGCCTCACAATTCCCACTGTCAGTGACCACTTCTCACACTAAGTCCTGTTCCTCACATACAATAACACAAACGACACATGCACAGCACAACCACGGCAATCTCTCACTGACTACTTACTGACTACTACACCACCATACTAACCACTACACCACCATACTAACCACTACACCACCATACTAACCACTACACCACCATACTAACCACTACACCACCGTACTAACTACTACACCACCATACTAACCACTACACCACCATACTAACCACTACACCACCATACTAACCACTACACCACCGTACTAACCACTACACCACCGTACTAACCACTACACCATCATACTAACCACTACACCACTGTACTAACCACTACACCACCATACTAACCACTACACCACCATACTAACCACTACACCACCGTACTAACCACCACACCATCATACTAACTACTACACCACCATACTAACCACTACACCTCCGTACTAACCACTACACCATCATACTAACTACTACACCACCATACTAACCACTACACCACCATACTAACCACTACACCACTGTACTAACCACTACACCATCATACTAACTACTACACCACCATACTAACCACTACACCACCGTACTAACCACTACACCACCATACTAACCACTACACCACCATACTAACCACTACACCACCGTACTAACTACTACACCACCATACTAACCACTACACCACCATACTAACCACTACACCACCATACTAACCACTACACCACCGTACTAACCACTACACCACCGTAATAACCACTACACCACTGTACTAACCACTATACCACCGTACTAACCACTATACCACCGTACTAACCACTACACCACCATACTAACCACTACACCACCATACTAACCACTACACCACCGTACTGACCACTACACCTCCGTACTAACCACTACACCACCATACTAACCACTACACCACCGTACTTACCACTACACCACCATACTAACCTCTACACCACCATACTAACCACTACACCACCATACTAACCACTACACCACCATACTAACCACTACACCACCGTACTTACCACTACACCACCATACTAACCTCTACACCACCATACTAACCTCTACACCACCATACTAACCACTACACCACAATACTAACCTCTACACCACCATACTGACCACTACACCACCGTACTAACCACTACACCACCGTACTTACCACTACACCACCATACTAACCTCTACACCACCATACTAACCACTACACCACCATACTAACCACTACACCACCATACTAACCACTACACCACAGTACTAACCACTACACCACCATACTAACCACTACACCACCATACTAACCACTACACCACAATACTAACCTCTACACCACCATACTAACCACTACACCACCGTACTAACCACTACACCACCATACTAACCACTACACCACCATACTAACCACTACACCACAGTACTAACCACTACACCACCATACTAACCACTACACCACCATACTAACCACTACACCACCATACTAACCACTACACCACAGTACTAACCACTACACCACCATACTAACCTCTACACCACCATACTAACCACTACACCACCATACTAACCACTACACCACAGTACTAACCACTACACCACCATACTAACCACTACACCACCATACTAACCACTACACCACAATACTAACCTCTACACCACCATACTAACCACTACACCACAATACTAACCTCTACACCACCATACTAACCACTACACCACAATACTAACCTCTACACCACCGTGCCGAACCTGTCCAAAATCACTTCTAATAAAATCTGTTTATAACGGGTGCATCCAAAATCGCTTACCTGCCTACTACTCAGTAGTGAAATCAGTAGGCTAGCACGGCTAGTATGTACGAATACTCAGTAGGCATTGAATAGTAGGCGAACGGTACCTGGATGACCTCCTGAATCAGCAGCCATTTTTATGTATGCCACCACAGCACACTGTGCTATCCCATGATTCACCTGGAGCGAATGAATTTAAAGTGGAGGAAAAGAAGTGGTGAAAAGCGGAACGTCGGCTGTGCGTACTTAGCTACGGCTAGTAAACTGCCGCTATAGAAGTTATTCAATTCCTCCTCACTCATCATCTCTGAGTTACAGCTCCATACCATGTACATATTCAGACAAAAACGCAGGTCCGTGTCACAAAAAGATCTAAATTTGTCAGTAAACGGAGCTTTTAAATAAATAGCAGGACTTTTATGGTGGTGGTCTGACCTCTTGCGTCACAGGACGCTAGCAATATGCCGGATGTAGTAGGTCCGAGATTGTGTGGCTACTAAAACTCTCCTACTGAAACTGCCTTTGTAATTCTCTTGTCTGTCCCATGTGCTTGTGTTTACATTCCCCACCATGTGGATCTGTTTTCCCTTACAGAAAATAAGTATACTTAAAGTTCATTTTATTAAGAATACTTTATGTAGTTACCATACTAATGTCATTGTACTAGTAGTACACTTATATATGTACTATTTTAATACTTCTTGGGACTAAATTGGCCCACTTTCTAGTTTTTAAAATTATACTTTTAAGTACACTTTAAGTGTAAGAGTAGTAAACCAAGTATACAACTAGTTTACATCTTTTGCACTGTAACTACACTAAAAGTAAACTTAAGTGTTTAGCTTGTAAGTTTTCTTTAAGTGAACTTAACATAATACTTATAATTTTCTGCTTATATTATTGTTGTACTTTAAAGTATATGACTAGGGTTAATTTTTTTTTCTACTTAAATTAGAATTTTAACAACGTTTACTTACTCACCAGTGGACACACGTAAAATAAATAAGACACACTCAGATTAAGAAACATATTTGTATCTTTATAATGTTTTATAAATCTTATTTTAAATAAATATTGTACTGGATGTGTTTTAGTGCAGAGCAAGAATACTTACTTCTACTATCTCAATCAAAAGATTAAGTACAAGTAAAGGCCAAATATACTTAGACTGTTCTATTCTTGTCAGTATAACCCAAGCATACTTAAGTATAACTGTGTTTAGTATATCACTGAGAAGTACATACAGGGTAAACTGAAAACATTCTCACTTTCTTTTAGTTTAAAAGAAGTAAACTAATGGTACACTTGAATAAACTTCTTTTTTGTAAGGGTTGTCATGTGATTCTTGTCTCCGCCCCCCACCTGCTTCCTGTTGTCTCTCGCTTGTTAGCCCCAGGTGTTCATTGTTAGTTCCTGTATTTATCCCTGGTTGTCTGGTTAGTCTGTGCTTGGTGTTTTGTCTTGTTTTGTCTTGCTTTGTCTTGCGTTGTGCTGTTCCATATCAGTGAGTATAGTGTTGCCTCCCCCTTGATTTCTTTAATATATTTTTTTTGGTGTTTTGTAATAAACTTCCAACCGGTGTTTCATTTCTCGAAGCTTCATGTGCACACGAACATGGCCAAGCCTTTTATTGTCATTTCAACTATTTATGATGGCCTCTTACAAACATTGTCAGCATGGGAAATACACACTGCCAAGTATATACATTAAAAACACCTTAATTTACTTTTCTGTGGTTTACTCATTTGTCTAATCTGTGTTTGATTGTGTGGGTTATGTTAACAGAGCTCTGTTCATTAAAAAAAAACCTACCAGTATGATTTCACTCAGTAAATAAATCCAAAAATTTAACTGCTGTGCTTTCAAGAGATGGGACAGTGATGGTGGGGTGACTTGATTAATTTTTTTTATTAAGAAACGATAAATCACACCTATACTCGAACCACATCCTGAACCAGCAAGGCTTCAGACGTCATCAGTGACGTCACCCGCCCTTAACGAAGCAAGCCTCGATACGAGCTTCATAAACGGGTTCCTAGAGTTCTCGACACAAGCTTCGAAGCCTCGGTATCATTTGCCATTCACTACCGGTGTTGCACTTGCATCCTGCCTCCTCGTCCCTTTCTACCGTGACAAGAATATGCAGAGTTGTACAAAGAGGGATGTAGTGTATTATAATATATCAGCAGATATATGGTATATGGTATATGACCATGGAAGTTCACAGAGGTATCAGCTATAAAGAGAGTAAAGGGATTATAGCAGTTGGTTGTGGTTACAGTGTTCTAGCAGCAGATATTGTTCAGGAAAAATGTTCAAAAATGCAACAGAGACATCAAAGATTCTCTCAGCTGTCCACAGATATTTGCCATAAGGGTCTTGCAGGCAGAGATGATGCAATTCTCAAACCAGGCAGTAATACTGTGGCTCAAGAGGATCTCCATAGTGTCACTGTGGAAGGTGGTAAGGATGGTGGATGGGAGCTGAGCTTGCCTTGAAGAGGGAAATAGAGCTGTTACTGGGCTTTCTTAGCTATAAAGCTGGTGCTCAGCATCCAGATGGCCCTGCCACATATCCGGGGTCTACTCCTGCCTCCATTGGACTACATTTACCAAGATTCACTCTTCAATTCTCCAACTACCAATCATGAGCTGCCTTCCTGTTCATCATCTCCTGAACACTAGCTCTATTCACCTGTATGTCAATACATGTGTTTGCTTGAGTACACCTGCTGTTTGTCTAGTTCTTTGTGACGTATGGACAACTTCCGAGCATACTGAGCATCTTATTGTGTACGAGCCCTACTTGTCTTTTGGTTTACCTGTTTGATCACTTCATGTGTGTTAGCTGCTTTGTGTTGGTTAACATTGTTTGGTATTTTGACTCTGGGCTAGTTTGTCCTCTAGTTTCTGACTTTCTCATGTCCGTTTTGGTCACCTGTGTTTACCTTTGGTTTTGTACTGAACCATCTGTTGATTTCTTGTATATTGAATGAAATCAAGCTCTTAGACCCCCTGAAATCTGGCTTGTCACACTAGCATTACAGGTAGGTGAACTCCTAAGAACTTGGTGCTTACAATGATCTTTGTTGAGGAGCCAATGGTTATGAGCAGAGAGTGGTCACTTGGTGCTCTCCTAAAGTCCTCTCCTGAGCAAAACAAGCCAGCTAGTGAAACACTATGATGAGCTAACAGCGCTGCATGGGAAGTGTTCTTCAAACACATAACACACATCTACAAGCTTTACTGGAGTCTTTAGGGGGAACAGTTTACCCATGCAAATTACAGTACATTCAGTTTCTAACAGCAGGCTTGTTGTCTTTTGGTCAATGTTCAAGTGCTCTGTCCTACTCTGAGCTCCACCTTGAGAAGTTGGGTTGTTTACACATTTCCATACTCCTCCTACCCTAATAAATCTAATTTCAACATTTCTTATAGTGGTCCCCAGAAGTTCTTATTATGAGATCACATCTGGTCCCACAAGACAGGACGTTGCTTTATAGATGAATTATCTATTATTGTCATCAGATCTTTGAGACATATGAATGGAGCCGGATCTTCTGTTTTGAGGCTGTGCATGTGATATCAATACACTGTTTGGATAAAAAGGTACTGTGTAGATAGTTTCTGTTCAATGAGGTACAAACAATGTCCAACTGGGCACCTTAAAGGCTAAACACCAGCTAATATGAAAATGTCAAACACATATATACCGTCTGAGTTCCTAACTTGTGATTATTAAAAGTCAGAAAACATTTTATTTTGTACAAAGTCAAGAAATACGGCTTAAAAGACTGTTTAGCTCCGCCTGCTGCCGTAGGATGTTATGCATGTGACGTAGATGGTGAACAACAATGCTAGAAGATGAACTTAGAGTAATGCAGAATGGCAGAAAGGTGTTGTTGTTTTTGGCTGCAGTAATTGGATGTACAGTAGGAACCCCCGTGCACAAACAACCCAAAGAACCCCAAATATCTAAAAAGGGGACTAAATCTGTCAACTTTAAACATTAGAAAGGACATGTAGAGATCTGTAGAGATCATTTCACGTCTGAAGATTATCACAACTATGGGACGTAGACTTACACGACGACTGGATCTTAAGACTGACGCTGTTCAGCAATATGGGCGTGTAAGGAAACCAGCGAGAGGAGTATATATAGATTTATATTTTAATATCTGTACCTCCATATCTGAGTGTAGCTGGTTGCTAGGTTGTTGTCGTGAATAAGGTTATTTAGCTAGATACTGTTTACACTCAGGATGAGCTGCTGTTGTGGGTGTGGTTTGACTAAAAGTTTCAGGACTAAGTGATATGGTGGTCTAAGTGATATGGTGGTCTATTTCTACATTATATCTCTTTCAAATTTAAATTAAAAAATATCATCAGAATCTGAAGAAGCAGTTCTAGAACATTCTTAGTCCCAGTTAGTCAGAATGCTGTTGTATTGCAGCACTGTTCACTGTTGTCCACCAGTGACGTCACACGGTAGCGTTCAGGAGTTTCCGTAGCAAGCTTGGGTTTTTCTTTCAATTTAATTAAAAATATCTATTAAGTAAATTAAGCAGCGAATTTCATTTTCAGTCATGTTTATATGTTTTGAGGATCTAAAACATTGTGAAATCACCAGGGATGTCCATGAGTGGTGCTTAGCCTTTAACTAAGTTTTTCTCTCAGGGCAAAGGTGCATATTCTTCTGTTTTCATAACCTAATATTTTAATACAGATCAATAAAATAAAAAGGCTGGCGTCAACACAACTTAACCAATATTAATGCAGTGGATACTGATACTGAGTTACATCCAATATGTAAAGGCTTTGAGGATATACACCAGTGGTATAAGGGGTCTACAAAAACTCTAAGCTTCACCTTGGCATGTTGGGTTGTTTCCACATTTCCATACTTGGATTCCTCCCATCCTAATAAGCCCATTTACCAAAATTCCTCATGGTTGTCCTCAGAAGTTCTTATTATGAGATCTCATCTGGCCCCACAAGACAAGACGTTGCATTACTCAATGTTATTTAATGCACAATGCTTATGTAATCAGTTAATCCTAAAACAGCAGGCTAAAGATAGCACACACAGTAGTGGTCACTGTAGTCCAGCAAAATCTATTTGTGATTGCTATTTGAGTCAGAGCTGCTGTGTGGTCAGAAACTAACCACTGATGAAGGACTAGAGGATGACTAACACACACTGCGCACCAAGGTGGTGCTTCAAGAGAGCTGTTTCTAATAAAGTGGCCAGTAAATACATTGGAGAGCATTCACAGGCCCTTTGAGCTGGCCTTGAGGATTCTGACCAGAGATTAAGTTATGCTAAAGGTGAAGCTACACGGTCTGAGTTATAATCAAGTAGCCAGTGGGTGTGGAACCACTAGAGCAATTTTCTCAGGCCCAGGTCCGGACCGTGTTTGTGTTATGAGCGTAACTTGTGTTATGATTCAGTGATATGATTCATATCCTCTATACTGAAGTAGCCTAGTAGTTCTATCAGCATATTATCTCAGCAACTGAAAGATAAACCAAGTTACAAATACTGTTCAGTAAATTTCAACTATATTTATTGTATTAAATGCTAAAAAGGTCTACATAAAGTGTTATTTGTAGAAAAGTAAACAAACACTGTCAAATGTAAGCCCCAATTCTCAGTAGTTTATCAGTTTGGATCCGCACTGGATGACATCTGGGTCCGACCCAAACCGCGGTCGGCCTATTAGTGACCTCTGCACTAGGTACATTCTCCCAAGTGCTAGATCTTTCTTTTTGTTGATGGACAGATGACATCTATTAGAAAGTCTGTAGTACAATATCATGTTCAAGTACTGTGTAACGACTTTGGGCAAAGTGAAATAAAAAAAGCTAAATAATGAAATATTAAATATTTGGAGTAACCAGGTGGTACATACAAACATAAACACAGTAAATTTCAATGTAGCTTTGCATGTTTAAGGCATGTAAAAGTAAAGTAAAAGTATTAGGTAAGTAATATAATGTAAAATGATGGCACGAAAATGAAAGATAAATGAAAGTAATATCACAATAATAATCACCAATTTTGTTTATGGTCTAGATTCTGTTTTATTTATATTATAGGTAATAAGCAGTGCTTAATTTGTGCTGGATCTTTCTGGAACAAGATCTGGCACCTCTCATATTTCAGGTACCTGTGTTCCAGAACTTATTTATGTGTATCCACCACCTCTTTTACGGCTTTTTTTTGTAGGACACCAAAATCTATTCGTCCAGTGGCATCTCTGAGATTTTATGGTTGCAGCTCCTTACTGCATTCATTAAAGCTAGGATTATTTTATTGTATAGAATGCTACTGTTAGATGGACACTTGAAGCACTGTTGTGCCTATGCGTTCCAGGACCTTTTCCATCACTGCCACTTGCTGAATCACCCCACCTTTAGTGTTCCATTACTGGATGTTTTACAAATGAAGCACTGGTAATAAGTACATAAAAACATAAAATGTTTTTGTACTTCATTTTTGTGTATTCTTGTCACATCACTTAGCTACCCAGTATGTTTTATCCAAAATAGTGTTACTACAGAATGCTGGATATCCATTTGTAGCATTTTGGATATAACAAGTTATAAATAGAAGAACAACTGATGCATAACACATTTACATTTATCTAATAAAGATGGCATTCATTATAATAGAGCACTGATAGAACTCGAAACTTGAGAATGGCCTGTTATGCATTAATTATGGTATGAAACTCTTGCAACTTGCTCACATATTACACATAATAATTATTTTGTGCTGTGGAGTTTCTTAGACTGTAAAACTGAGTTTTATCAAATCCTGGACAAGCATTTAGATGCACGAATATGAGAGTTTTGTCAGTCCAGCATGACAAAAAACCCTCAGAAGTCTGATTTGGTTTTGGTTCCATATGAATGACGAATACTGAAAACAACTCAGTCACTTACGACCTTCAGTCTTTCCAAAATACACACTTAAACACACACACACACTTGCAGAAGCAGCTTTGGGTGTATTACAGAGAAGCCAGATGGACGTTTAAGTCTCAGTGGGAACTCTTCCGCTGCTATGGAGAGCCACAAAGACTCAGTGGAAAATTACACACACACACACATACACACACACACACACATATATATGAACATAGACAGAAACATAGAAACACACACCATTGGACTGAATTTACTGAATTGGCTCCAGCTACAGTTTGACAGTACAAACTATTAAAGAAATAATGAAGTACTGATGTTAGATAATAATAAGGATTGCTTTATGATCAATTTAAATTCTAAGACATTAAAAGATAATAATTAGACACACACACACACACACAATCTTTTTGCTTAAAAAAGCTTTCACTACTGGCCATGCATTGAATCCCATTCCTTTGAAGTAAAGGTGTTCCTAAGAAATTATAGGGGAACATTAAGAATTGTCAATACTGAAACACACACACACACACACACACACACACACACACACACATTTATGTATACACTACCGCTCATGCAATTTCATTTCTTTCATTTTTTATGCAATTTTCATGCAATTTACAAACAATATTGTCCATTTCACAACCAATGTAAGTGTATCAGATGATTTTTAAAAAATAAAAATGTTTGTATTAAAGTCTATTTTTGTATAGAGGCTTATTTAGCATATAGTCCTATTATCAGCAATTCTCAGTCCTCTGTCTAAATCTCCTGGTACGGCCGCCAATCCAAGTTAAGGATGTTATTGGACTAATTGGTTGTTAGGACACTCTTGCTCAATTGTGATGTACAGCTGAAAAACATTCTACTAATAAGTGAGTATAAAAGGGAACAACATTCTAGGTTAGTTTAGTATCTGAAGATCAGCAGTTGATGGCTTGCTGACCGACTCAAAATGACCAGAAAGAAACAACTTTCTTTGGAGACCCATCAGTTCATTGTTGTGTTAAGAAAGGAAGATACTCCATTAAAACAAGAACATTTCACTGTGATCCCAAACTTTTGATCACACATGAAGATACATATACATACACAGACAATAAAGTAAACAGACAAACACCAACGTACCCACTGTAAATTCAACATGCTCATATACACACACATTGTGTAACAGCCTGTCTACATACAGGGCCACTGTCCTGCGGGGCTTCAGAGTCTGTCAGCGAGCTGAAGTGTGTGAACTGAACAGTGACAAATGGCCACTTAAGAATTCTTCAGGAAAAAAGCCAGCGGAGCTGCTACGACGGCTCTTTAAATTACCACACACACACGCTTTCCTTCACCACACCAGAGACGTGCACAAGTCCACAGACACCGTGCTGCGTCAAGTCATACTAAAGAATTATAGATTTACCTCATTATTAGCTGCTGGCACTACACTGTACAGAATTAAAGCTCTACTAAAAACCTGTCGGGTTAAACACAGCTTCAAATAGCAAGCCCTTCATCATAGAACAACCTTCAGTCCAAATAACAGAACCAAGTTCTGCACAACGTGAATGTAGTGTGAAAAAGAAAACGATAAAAGAACTAATACGTAGTTTGTACAGCATGTAGTTTTAACTATTTTGATAGCTTGCATTCACAGTTCGTGAAGATTCATACAATTACTGAAGGAGAACTACACAGTTTGTTAAGCTAAGCCACATAGTTAATGAACTGTACAGTTCCAGATGGAGATTTTCAGAGTTCCTTAAAGGCAGGGCTGTCAATTCTGCCATATTGGATGCAAGACCCCCACAATTCAATTGGACCTCCTGCCAAACTTGTACTGTCTCCTGTAATTCTTTACGCTCATTGCTGGATCGGAGTATCCCAACATACAAGGAACAGGTTGCTGATTGGATGATAGAATGTGGTTTGGATAGCTGATTGGTTGTCTGAAGAGAGAGGCTCCACCCACTGAAATGAAGGCTGCACATTTTTCAAACACTGCATGTGTGAGTGACAAGACTCACTTTGTTGTTGGGAGTTTCTCGGTTGCCTGGAACCCAAATACCGCAGATGAGGCAACACAGAGGTAACACCACCTAGTTACCACAACTTAACTATATAAGAAAATGTTACAATTCTTACTTGGAATTCAGAAATTTCTGACCTCTGACTAGGAAGTTTATAATGAAACGCTCCCCGAATTTGGAATTCCAGTTCGGAAAGGCCTACTGTCCCATAGAGCGCAGCTGAATACTAGGTTTGTTGGTTCTCTGTGGAAGATGTTTAGTAATTGTGTTTCTGATTTCAATCTGCAGTGCAAATGAAGTGTTTTATGCTTAACAGGTAGATTGAAGTCTAACTTACTGAATTCCGTCCCTCCAAATCTCCCTCCAACAGAGTCCTCAAAGTTGGCAGACCTGCTCAAAGGGGAACTATGAGCGTCATCAAAGTGAACCACATAGCCCCTGAACCATACAGTTTCAAGGAGATATATACAATTCCTGAAGGAGAACTACATGGTTCCTTACAAGAACTACAGAGTTGCTCAAGGAGAACTACACGGTTCCTCGAGGTATCTGTGAAAATTACACCTTTTTTAAAAAATGAAAGGAAAGATGGCATACAAATGATGAGCAACATACAACATAGTATGGCAAGCTCCACCATACTAGTTTCTCGTACCTGGCCTTGACTGAAAGCGTCCTGGAACTATGGCCCAGTGGAGGCAAGACATCCCGCTTTCCTTTAATGGAGGAGAGTCAAAAAGTTGCTGAGCTCTTTAAGAAAGGCTCCTGATAAGGTTGCAGAGATGGAAGCCCATCTTTCCAAAATGTCACCAGATATTTTTTTAGCCCTTATTTCCTCCATTGGCTGCACCCCTCCACAGCATGACCTGCACCACCTGGTAAAGACAGCAGTTCTATTCAGGATCTATTCAGGATCTATTCCTGCTGGAATTGATTTAGGATGTTCTTGACGGAGCCAGTTAGAAGAGTTGCTGGTGAAGGTGTTACTTCAGCATACTTCAGATAGTATGGTCAAGCCATGTGAACAGATGGAGAGTGATGGAAGCCTCTCCAAGCTTCTGCATTTTATGTGAATCTTAAATGCATGTATGGTAGCGTGCAAAGACCATTGCCCAATAGACTGCAATGTCTGGGCGTAGGTTGCCGTGTGGGAACACACACTCAGGTATTTGAAGAATGGTGAGTACAGAGTGGAGAAATGTTGTTCAGGTAGAGGAATGGATACTCACTGGCAAAGGATGTGTAGGATGTTGACAACAATTCTGCTATATGGTCTCCAAGCGGGTGTAGAAGTAACTTGCAGAGCTTCTGGAGTAAGTGCCTGGCAAGCCTGCACTCTTGCCTTTAACCACTGATTACACCAAAAGCTTTAGATCTTTGTTGACCGTTGTTATCTTGGCCCTCATCTCCTGCAAACTACAGGCAACAGTCACAGTGCAGATGAAATATCCTAAGAAGAACTTGAGAGCTTTGGTAAGGTCTTGAACAGCATGACCCCAACACTTTTCTGGCAGTTGCAGCGATGGCCACATTCACAGTGCTTCTGTTCTTCCTGAAAACACACTTGGGGAACATTTTAAGTGATGTTGTCTATTAGTCTGGAGAGCATAGTCTTTCCTAGGACTTAACAGTTGAAAATAAGCAACAAGAATCTGAATGAGATGGAGCAAGAGGGAGTAATCAACTACAACTACCCGAACTACTCAAGCATATATGCAATTGCAATGGCATGAGCCAAGTAACCCATTTCCCTTTATTAAGAGCAAATAAGGAAAATGCTTGGGGCTCCCATGCGGCACCATCTTCAACGCACAGACATCCAGCCTTGCTGTGGGAGAAGTAAGCCAGGAGGGTTGTGGCTTTAAACTCCAGAACACACCTGGTTGTGCATGTTGGTGCTGCTGAGACATGACTCACTTTAGTCATATCCTGTTAGTTTAGGGGATCAAACCACCGACCTTCCGATCATATGGCTGGTTCCTCAACCTCCAGCCCATGACTGTCCAACTTCTTGGAGCCTGTATCTACTTTGAAGCAATGAGAGCTAGCCAGGCTAAAGTAAAGCCTGCATACAGTGAAGTTAGTTGTAAGTAAGACCCAAATAAACAAGTCCATAGCAAACAATATCTAACTCCATATAATATAAATTCGAATGTTATCATGCACAGATATATCAGGAAAAGAGGGTCAGTCTTGGGCTGAAGGTTAGGGACCTGATCTTGTTACCGGAAGGTTGCTGGTTCAATCCCCTGGACCAACAGCGCACGACTGAAGTGCCCTTGAGCAACCCCCAACTGCTCCCTGGGCACTGTGGCTAGGGCTGCCCTCTGCTCCAGGCAAGTGTGTTTACTGCCCCCTAGTGTCTATGTTCACTTGTGTGTGTATATGTGGGTGTTTCATTGCACGGATGGGTTAAATGTGGAGGTCAAATTCTAAATGTATTTTGAATATCATGTAAAGAAACTGTTGACATTTTAACACTGCACATAGTTTCTCTTGTACTTGTAGTCTAAATCTGTAGTCTGCAGTAGTTATTGCGGTCCATCTGTCATCAGATCACTCATTAGATCAGATTGAGGATCATCGAGATGCTTTAGTATTCCCACTACAGATGTTATGTGCTCATACGCATCCCTTAATCACCTCCGAAGGCCGTTTAGGTTCCATATCTCTCTGTAATTAATAGCTCATATTTGTTGATACTTGTTCCTGTCCACTTATAATCAGATCACCCAGGACACTTATTAATGCCCGGTGTAAACGAGGCCTAGGCTAATAATCAGACAAACCACGCAGTCAGCATCGACCCAGAAATACTAAAGTGGTAGTTTCCTGCTAGAAAGCTTTAAAAGCATTAAACATAACCGATATATTCAAACTGCACCCAGAATAACCCCAGTGGGCCCTTAGGAATTCATTTAAATACCGTAGGCACGGGCAATAAGGTCAGAGAACCAGAGATACAAGCATTAGCTGTCAAAAAAAAGCCCATATGTAAGCATTTTATGACACCATCAGTTGCGTAACTAGAATCGCCAGCGTCAGCATTTTGTACTCAAACTGCATGTGTAACAGGCTTCCGTTTGACTTTTGCTGTCATATCAAATGTCCTCAAATTCCACTACATCCACGTGTCCCTATTTGTGCTATAATTGTGATACTACAGCACTATGTGGCCCACGTCCACTTTATTAGAAACCCCTTTCTCGTAGCTCCACCTTGCTGGTGTACAGTTATAGACTAAAGCCCCTCAGTTCATGTACACGTTTGTCAGCCTTAATCTAGCCCCTCATCAATGGTCAGGTTCTGACGTCAGACCACACTGCTGTTGTGCTGAGTATGGTTATCTGATCAACAGCAGTCCTGTGGGAGTGTATGGGCAGTATGTGTTGACCAGGTGGCCTCTTAGTAATTCCTGATGATTGGATTTACTATTCGGAATGACCACTCGCCATGTAGGCGGAGGCTGAATTACATACTGTGATCCAGATCCGGAAAGCAAATACTCACATTTTTAACATAAACATGAAATATTTTGAGATATATTATAAGATTGACAGTCCAATGATGACGTGTCCAGTGATTATGTACCATTTATGTCCTATACAGTCCCTTAGAGAAAATAAGTATACTTAAAGTTCATTTTATTAAGTATACTTTATGTAGTTACTATACTAATGTCATTGTACTAGTAGTACTCTTGTATATGTACTATTTTAATACTTCTTGGGACTAAATTGGCCCACTTTCTAGTTTTTAAAAGTATACTTTTAAGTACACTTTAATTGTAAGAGTAGTAAACGAAGTATACAACTAGTTTTTGTACTGTAACTACACTAAAAGTAAACTTAAGGGTTTACTGTTAGTTTACTAGCTTGTAAGTTTTCTTTAAGTGAACTAAACATAATACTTATAATTTACTGATTATATTATTGTTGTACTTTAAAGTATATGACTAGGTTTAAGTTTTTTTTCTACTTAAAATAGAATTTAACAATGTTTACTTACTCACCAGTGGACACACGTAAAATAAATTAGACACACTCAGATTAAGAAACATATTTGTATCTTTATAAATCAAATTTTAAATCAATATTGTACTGGATGTGTTTTTGTGCAGAGCAAGAATACTTACTTCTACTATCTCAATCAAAAGATTAAGTACAAGTAAAGGCCAAATATACTTAGACTGTTCTATTCTTGTCAGTATAACTCAAGCATACTTAAGTATAACTGTGTTTAGTATATCACTAAGAAGTACATAAAAAGTAAACTGAAAGCATTCTCACTTCCTTTTAGTTTAAAAGAAGTAAACTAATGGTACACTTGAATAAACTTCTTTTTTGTAAGGGGTGGCAGAAGTAACAGCTTCCACACCAAGGAGGGATAGCAGGGGATGAAAGGAAGAAAGAAAGGAAAAGAGGCTGTTTATTCTCTCTTTAGTCTAGAGAGTAAATCCTCTTATGGATCAAGCTGAGGCCAAGCTGAGGAATAGCTCTTAATTACACATCTGTAGGGCCTGCACTAATCTGCATGTGTGTGTGTGTGTGTGTGTGTGTGACCGGTTATGTACAAGTGAAATATGAAAGGTATGAAATATAGGCAGTCCTGCAGGGGTTGTGGTGTGTGGGGGTCCAGGACCTCCTAATTAACTTCTTCAACTCAATGAAAGTCACAATTAAGTAAGTGTTTCTAATAATGTGACCAGTGAGTGAAAGTATAAGGTTGGGGTTTCTAATATATTGGCCAGTTAATGGAAGTATAAGGTAGATGTTTCCAGGGAAGTGGCTTGTGAATGGGAGTACAAGGTCTTTGTTTCTAATATTATGGCCAGTGTGGCTAGTTATGTACAAGTGAAATATAAACAGTATGAAACCCTCACAAAATCTAAATTAAGGGGGCCCTTGAAAAGAAACTTAACTGCTTCACCCAGAGTCAGCAAGCTTCTATCTTTCTTGACCATATTGAGCTGTAACACTGGTCTGCCCCAGGGTGGCCCTGTAGCATATTGGTTCACCCAATTGGTTTGTTATAATCTAGCAACTGTAACTATGACCAGGACACCTCCTGAAAAACTTTACAATAATTGGGACTCACCGAATACCAATGTGAATTTTACATAAATGAGTGCAAAATATTTTAAAAATTGGCCAGTGAGTGGAAGTTCAAGGTAGGTGTTTCCAGAAAAATGGCAGGTGAATGGGAGTACAAGGTAGGTGTTTCTAATAAAGTGGCCAGTGGATGGAAGTACAAGGTGGCTGTTTCTAATAAATTGGCAAGTAAGTGGAAGTACAAGGTAGCTGTTTCTTATGAATTGGCCAGTTGGTGGAATTACAAGGTGGATGTTTTGAATAAATTGGCCAGTAAGTGGAAGTACAAGGTAGATGTTTCTTATAAATTGGCCAGTTGCTGGAATTACAAGGTGGATGTTTTGAATAAATTGGCCAGTAAGTGGAAGAATTAGGGCAGTGTCTCAGAAAGAAGCCAGTTAGTACAAGTACACGATGTGTGTTTCTAATAAAGTGGCCAGTTGATGGAAGTACAAGGTAGATGTTTCTAATAAATTGGCCAGTTGGTGGAATTACAAGGTGGATGTTTTGAATAAAGTGGCCAGTTGCTGGAAGTACAAGGTAGATGTTTCAAATAAATTGGCCAGTGAGTGGAAGAATTAGGGCGGTGTCTAATAAAGAAGTCAGTTAGTAAAAGTACATGATATGTGTTTCTAATAAAGTGACCAGTTGGTGGAAATACAATGTGAATATTTCTAATAAACTGGCCAGTGATTGGAAGTACAAGGTAGATGTTTCTAATAAAGTGGCCAGTGGGTAGAAGCAAAAGGTGGATGTTTCTATTAAAATGGCCAGTGAGTGTAAGTATAAGGTCAGTGTATCTAATAAAGTGGCCAGTGAGTGGAAGTATAAGGTGAGTGTTTCTAGTAAATTGGCCAATGGGTGAACATACAAGGTAGCTGTTTCTAATAAAGTGGCCAGTGGATGGAAGTACAAGGTCAGTGTTTCTAATTAAATGGCCAGTGTGTGGAAGTACAAGGTAGATGTTTCTAATAAATTGGCCAGTGAGTGGAAGTACAAGGTAGATGTTTCTAATTAAATGGCCAGTGGGTGGAAGTACAAGGTAGATGTTTCTAATAAATTGGCCATTGAGTGGAAGTACAAGGTCAGTGTTTCTAATTAAATGGCCAGTGTGTGGAAGTACAAGGTAGATGTTTCTAATAAATTGGCCAGTGAGTGGAAGTACAAGGTGGCTGTTTCTAATAAAATGGCCAGTGAGTGGAAGTACAAGGTAGATGTTTCTAATAAAATGGCCAGTGAGTGGAAGTACAAGGTAGATGTTTCTAATAAAATGGCCAGTGAGTGGAAGTACAAGGTAGCTGTTTCTAATAAAGTGGCCAGTGGATGGAAGTACAAGGTAGATGTTTCTAATAAAATGGCCAGTGAGTGGAAGTACAAGGTAGATGTTTCTAATTAAATGGCCAGTAGGTGGAAGTACAAGGTAGATGTTTCTAATAAAATGGCCAGTGAGTGGAAGTACAAGGTAGCTGTTTCTAATAAAGTGGCCAGTGGATGGAAGTACAAGGTAGATGTTTCTAATAAAATGGCCAGTGAGTGGAAGTACAAGGTAGATGTTTCTAATAAACTGGCCAGTGGGTAGAAGCAAAAGGTGGATGTTTCTATTAAAATGGCCAGTGAGTGTAAGTATAAGGTCAGTGTATCTAATAAAGTGGCCAGTGAGTGGAAGTATAAGGTGAGTGTTTCTAGTAAATTGGCCAATGGGTGAACATACAAGGTAGCTGTTTCTAATAAAGTGGCCAGTGGATGGAAGTACAAGGTCAGTGTTTCTAATTAAATGGCCAGTGTGTGGAAGTACAAGGTAGATGTTTCTAATAAATTGGCCAGTGAGTGGAAGTACAAGGTAGATGTTTCTAATTAAATGGCCAGTGGGTGGAAGTACAAGGTAGATGTTTCTAATAAATTGGCCATTGAGTGGAAGTACAAGGTCAGTGTTTCTAATTAAATGGCCAGTGTGTGGAAGTACAAGGTAGATGTTTCTAATAAATTGGCCAGTGAGTGGAAGTACAAGGTGGCTGTTTCTAATAAAATGGCCAGTGAGTGGAAGTACAAGGTAGATGTTTCTAATAAAATGGCCAGTGAGTGGAAGTACAAGGTAGATGTTTCTAATAAAATGGCCAGTGAGTGGAAGTACAAGGTAGCTGTTTCTAATAAAGTGGCCAGTGGATGGAAGTACAAGGTAGATGTTTCTAATAAAATGGCCAGTGAGTGGAAGTACAAGGTAGATGTTTCTAATTAAATGGCCAGTAGGTGGAAGTACAAGGTAGATGTTTCTAATAAAATGGCCAGTGAGTGGAAGTACAAGGTAGCTGTTTCTAATAAAGTGGCCAGTGGATGGAAGTACAAGGTAGATGTTTCTAATAAAATGGCCAGTGAGTGGAAGTACAAGGTAGATGTTTCTAATAAACTGGCCAGTAAGTGGAAGTACAAGGTCAGTGTTTCTAATTAAATGGCCAGTGTGTGGAATTACAAGGTGGATGTTTTGAATAAATTGGCCAGTAAGTGGAAGTACAAGGTAGATGTTTCTTATAAATTGGCCAGTGAGTGGAAGTCGAGGTAGATGTTTCTAATAAATTGGCCAGTGAGTGGACGTGCAAGGTCAGTGTTTCTATAAAGTGGACAGTGAATGGAGGTATTAGGGCAGTGTTGAATATAGTAACCAGTTAGTAATAGTACATGGTAGGTGTTTCCAATAATGTGGCCAATAAGTGAAAGTACAAGGTCTGTTTTTCTAATAAGGTGGCCAGTAAGTGGAAGTATAAGGTAGGTGTGGCGAGTCCAGCCATTCTCTTAGTCATGATAAGCTCAGTGGAAAAATAAATCTGTCATATAACTTCCAGTCCAAATTGTGGATTAAAAGAAAACAAACAAGCGCAGCTCTGGAACATAGGCCTGTGTCAGCATTCATGTCAGAGTTAAAACAGTGGCACTAATGCACAATAGAAAGCAATGAATCCAAACTGTCTCCTCTGATGTCTCAGCGTACGCCCCAAGCGACAGGTCATTACTGTGAACAGTGTCTGAGCGCTCAGGCCGGACAGTAACTAGACTTCCTGCAGGGCTCGCTCTGAAAGAGCCTGGACACTGAGCGAGTGTGTACGTTAGAATGGCTGTTATCAGGTGAAAGGAGAAGCAGGGATAGAAAGATGAAGCGCTGAGGATGAGATGGGGTCTCAGAAGAGAAAGCTTATCTCTGACCCCAGCTGGATACCACAGCCACACTAAGCTTGTTCCACAGATTTACTGGATTATTTCTGGGGGGTTGCAATGATCGATAGCGTAGTGTTCAAATATAGCACGCATTCTGTTCATCCATAAAAGTGTGAAAGTAAAAGAATGCAATCTCTCCTTCATTTCTCTTCATCATTTATTTCTTCTGATCATCAGTATTTAGATTTCATGTTAAATGAGGTACTTCTACAACCATGTTAGGATATTACTATGCAATACATTTACATTTATTGTACTTATAAACTTTACATTACTTAGTAATTAATTACATTGTTAGTTATATAATCAAGTGCATTTGATTCTGTACCAACCGATTGTAATATTTTTCTTTCCAAACACAAAACTGTATGCAAAACATTTAAATTATAATAAAAGACCTTGTCTGGTGTGGACTAGGGTTTGGTATCAATCCTTTCACATTATTGCTTCATTTGTTTCATTGAGCCACCAGTGATGAATAATGAATTTAATTGTTAAAAAAGGTTTGAAAATTTATTACTGAACAAATGAATTGCTGGCAGGTTAAAGAGTCTTGGCTCCTCTCAGTTGTTCTTCCTCGTGAGGTTCTCTTTTTAGGTTTCGCTTCCTTTGCGTGGTTCCTTTTCTTGCTCCCAAAGAGCTTCTCCTTTGGAGTCTTGGTTCCTCTTAGAGGCTCTTCTTCATGCTGCTAGAAAGTTTCTCCTTTGGAGTCTTGGTTCCTCTTAGAGGCTCTTCTTCATGCTGCTAGAAAATTTCTCCTTTGGAGTCTTGGTTCCTCTTAGAGGCTCTTCTTCATGCTCCTAGAGAGTTTCCCCTTTTTAAATCTTTTTCCCTTCAGTGGTTCTTCTTCATGCGCTAAAGTGTTTCTCATTTGGAGTCTTAGTTTCTCTCAGAGGCTCTTCTTTATGCTCCTAGAGAGTTTCTCTTTGGAGTCTTGGTTCCTCTTAGAGGCTCTTCTTTATGCTCCTAGAAAGTTTCTCCTGTGGAGTCTTGTTTCCTTAAAGAGGTTATTCTATGTGCCCCTACAGAGTTGTTGTTGTTCCTCATGCTCTTACGGTGTTTCTCCTTTTCAGTCCTAGTTCCTCTGTGTGGTTGTTCCTCATGCTCTTACGGTGTTTCTCCTTTTCAGTCCTAGTTCCTCTGTGTGGTTGTTCCTCATGCTCTTGCGGTGTTTCTCCTTTTCAGTCCTAGTTCCTCTGTGAGGTTGTTCCTCATGCTCTTATGGTGTTTCATCTTTTCAGTTCTAGTTCCTCTGTGTGGTTGTTCCTCATGCTCTTACGGTGTTTCTCCTTTCAGTCCTAGTTCCTCTGTGTGGTTGTTCCTCATGCTCTTACGGTGTTTCTCCTTTCAGTCCTAGTTCCTCTGTGTGGTTGTTCCTCATGCTCTTACGGTGTTTCTCCTTTCAGTCCTAGTTCCTCTGTGTGGTTGTTCCTCATGCTCTTACGGTGTTTCTACTTTTCAGTCCTAGTTCCTCTGTGTGGTTGTTCCTCATGCTCTTACGGTGTTTCACCTTTTCAGTCTTAGTTCCTCTGTGTGGTTGTTCCTCATGCTCTTACGGTGTTTCTCCTTTTCTGTCCTAGTTCTTCTGTGTGATTGTTCCTCATGATCTTACGGTGTTTCTCCTTTTCAGTCCTAGTTCCTCTCTGTGGTTGTTCCTCATGCTCTTACGGTGTTTCTCCTTTTCAGTCCTAGTTCCTCTGTGTGGTTGTTCCTCATGCTCTTGCGGTGTTTCTCCTTTTCAGTCCTAGTTCCTCTGTGTGGTTGTTCCTCATGCTCTTATGGTGTTTCATCTTTTCAGTTCTAGTTCCTCTGTGTGGTTGTTCCTCATGCTCTTACGGTGTTTCTCTTTTCAGTCCTAGTTCCTCTCTGTGGTTGTTCCTCATGCTCTTACGGTGTTTCTCTTTTCAGTCCTAGTTCCTCTCTGTGGTTGTTCCTCGTGCTCTTACGGTGTTTCTCTTTTCAGTCCTAGTTCCTCTCTGTGGTTGTTCCTCATGCTCTTACGGTGTTTCTCTTTTCAGTCCTAGTTCCTCTCTGTGGTTGTTCCTCATGCTCTTGCGGTGTTTCTCCTTTTCAGTCCTAGTTCCTCTGTGTGGTTGTTCCTCATGCTCTTGCGGTGTTTCTCCTTTTCAGTCCTAGTTCCTCTGTGTGGTTGTTCCTCATGCTCTTACAGTGTTTCTCCTTTTCAGTCCTAGTTCCTCTGTGAGGTTGTTCCTCATGCTCTTAGGGAGTTTTACAGTGTCTTGGTGATGCTTGTTAGAAGTCTGCACACCTGCTATTCTGGGCAAACACAAGCTGTTGGATAAACTACAACAATAAGCCTGAACTGATCTGAAATGAAAGGCAAATTGCGGAAGTTTAAACTCCTACTCATTTTCTTGCAGTCCGTCCCCAGCCCTGTTATTTCCACTGACCATCCAGAAGCTCTTTTGCATCTTGATGGACAGTCTTTACCTCTGATGTCTGCTGAGTGCTAAGTAATCTGTTAAATTTCATGAGGAGAGCTCGGCGATTAGGCAGAGGGAGGAAGAAGTAAGCAGCATCAGAGTTGATCAAGGCTTAATTTCTCTCACGGCATGTTGCTATGGCAACGCCTTCGGAGGGGAAAGTGGATGGGGAAGAAAAAGCGCCCGCCGCTTCCGTTTGGGCTTTGAGTCGGCCGAAAGTGTTGCCGCCACGGCAGAATAAAGCAAATTTGCTTCTGATAAGCATTCCTGTGGCGCAGGCGGAAAAGCAGGCTATAAACATTCCAGCGGGCGTCTGAGCTCCATCCACCAAGGACGACTTCTCATTTTCTCCAGTTAATGAAATAACTTTCAGAGGGGGTGGGAGATGTGGAGGTGAGTGTGGCGGCGAGAGTGAAACAGCAACTTCCAACCGTCTATTCCACCACGGTGCCACTTTTTATTCAACCGAGGTGTGAATTGAATAGCAATTCATTCCCTAAACCCCTTAATCAGTTCATAGTAATGGGATAAAGCCAAGAACATGAGTGTTCAACAAGGAGAAGCTGTGCTTGGATGGTTATCAACTAAATTTGTGTGGCTTTAATGGCTTTGGTCCTCTGTGCAGGATGAAGGGTGATTTAGCCCTCACAGTCAGTCCAGCAGTTGGCCACTGGAAAAGATGGCCACAGGGAAAAAAACAAAACAGGGACAACTGTTGGCTCTCAATATGGCACCACTGATTCAAGAGTTTCTCAAAGCAATTATATGCCCCATGGAATCCTAGCTGAGGGTATTTTTGTGTCCATTTAGAAGCATTTTGAACAAAAAACCCTACTTTAAATGATTAAAAAAATAAAGACTTGTGCCAAATTTCATCTTTCAGGTGGAACAACATTCTATAAAATACTGGCTTTAAAATCACTGGCTAAATAATAAACTTCAGACAGTTATTAATATATTTCTTCTCATTTATCTGCATTTGTTTTGGCTCTGGTGCATTTTTCTGAGTTTACTTTAAACTCTTAAGTCTACTTTTCGCCAAATTTCCTTGCTTTACCTTCCTTTTTATCTTCATTAGCTCAAAACAGTTTTTATTCTGACATGATGGAGTCGCCCACTCACCCACTGTTGTTGCTAGAATTTAGCAACGAGGCTCAGGAGGCCCACGCTTGTGAAAAAAACGGCGAATCAATGAGTGCAATCCAAAAAAATTAAGCCCAAATATTTTTTGTTTGTTAAATTCAACACACACATATATATATATATATATATATATATATATATATATATATATATATATATATATACCCCCTGGTTTTAAAAGTGAAGGGAGTGTTTATGGTAATGTTTATGCACATGTTAACACCTATTATGGCCTCAAAGCACTAAATATTGGCCCATTCTTACATAACACTTGGGCAGATTCTTCTTGGACAGATTTTTATGAATGTTTAAGATATTTTAATGACGTTTAAAGCTGAAGACTAGTCAGGATTTGCTGATAAATGACTGGAATCCATTCTCCCATCTTACCATGTAGCGTGTCCTGCCACACAACCTCAATAACAGTCTGCACAGTGTTCTGTTCATCAGCCAAGCCAAAGCAAACCAGGATATTCATTCCATGTGTGAGGCAAGCTGTGGCCCAATTCAGCACTTAACAAAGCCTGACAGTTGTGAGAAAACTCTGTGGCATATTCAGTAGGGGTGAACATTACAGTTGGTGTCAGAAGTGGGATGAAAATGCCAGCAGTTAGCTTCAAGTATGTGTTGATCCACTAACCACAAACATTCCTTGCAGAATGAACCTTGCAGAAAATAGAAGCTGGAGAACAAATAACCAAAATAACATGAAATAATATCATAACTTTAGGGATTGTGGCCAAAGAGACCCATTTTTCTTTATCAGTTCACAGTAGTTATTTCCAAGAGTTCATGTGTCAGCTAAACCTTGCTTTGCTGTCATATGGGGGTTTTGCTTTGCCTTTGTAGCCAGTATTTAAGCAGTTCTACCTGAAAGCTAAACTTTCCTGGTTTCCCTGGCATTTCTTACTAACATGTTAAACCACTTTTAGATCACTTTTAACAGCTTTTTTATAACCTCAGCCATCTGCTAAGTGAAATGTATTATGATTATCATCTGAAATTAATGTGGCACTAATGTTTTACTTATCACTTCAGAATCAATTAAGTATGTGACTTGTGTGAGAACAGCACATTATATAATGTAAAGTATTTAAAAAATTGAGATGTTGATTGATGGCATGGCAACTGATTTTTGTTTTAGGATATAATTAAAACTATATCTATATTATTAGTTATTTTATTTTTCTATGGTGTGCCTGTGATTTCATTACATGGTCATTTAGCTGTCACTATCCTATCAGCTGTTAATTGCCATTTTGTGTACTTAGTCTTAGTCTTAAGTTAATACAACATATTTTAGTGTATGATAAAATATAAATATATATATATATATATATAATCAAATGTATTTATAATAAAGATACTCAACACAACTGTATTTTTTACTCCAGTGCTTACTTTTCTTTGTATAAATTATATTCATTTTTTTACTTAAATAAAATCACAATTTCTTTGATCTTGAGCTCTTTATAACCCTAACCCTAGATTATAGAGCAAACTAGAAGTGATATCATTTTTGTTTTTAGGGGACTCATTAGGCTCAGTAGGTGTGTCCTAAATGTTTACATAGCAAAGTAAACAAACCCTTCCGGGTGTGTTTTCAAATGCCTTATGAAGTTCAGTGTGGTCATTCCAGTGTCTTTAATTTGTTTCCCAGAATCTTTACACGTAGCCACCCTTTGGTTATGTCCAAGGACTTTAAACTCCCTGTGGCCGAATGCTACCACGTACTGTAGTCCAGCCGAAGCCACGCACCCTTGTTTGTTTATGTTTGACGCTTCTATCTGATTTCCCATTCATGATTAGCAGATGTCACGAGAGAAGGGCTGCGTCCCAAATCACCGAAACAAAAGTACGACAACATAACAACACAGTGCCTGGATAATGGACTGACTTTTATTGTTCAGGAGTCGAGTTGAGAGTCATTAGGGACGAGTTTCAAGTCAAGTCTGAAGTCTATTTCTAGGCTACCTAAGTGCGACTTCGACTCGAGTCGCTCACTGGTGCTCATCTTTGCCTGAAAGGCCTGTTAGGGTCAGTTTTGGACTGCTTCTTTGAATCTTTGGACGTAGGGGTTGACTCTTAAGTGTCCAAACACTTGAAGTCAACACCTTTTTCGCGGTAATCAACTTGTGGGACATGCTAACTGAGAACAGTATAAAGCAGGAGATTGCGAGTTTGAGTAGTAAGAGTTTAATTACCGGCTTTAAACGATGCCAGCGCTCCTGTGAGAAAGAAAAACTGTGCTCTGTTTCTATAGTCCTGCAGTGCAAACTTTTATTTTATTTTATTGAGTCGCAATAAACAATTATTATAAACAGCGTAAGGAACAAACCTGCAATTGAGCAGCAATAGCGCTGCAGTTACGTTCTGGCGCTGGGGGACCCTAACTGCTATATCACTTAAGGTGGACTGGGAAATGAGTAATGAGTTTCTCTTTGCCTTTCTGTAAGTAGAACAAGCTGAATGCTCATCATGTCGCTACTCAAACGTGGCAATAAAACTACGTTAAAGACGGTTTAATCTCTGCTGTATCCTATTATCATCAGCTCCAGCACTGCCTTGCCTGCCTTCTGGACCAGTTTTCCCATCACGGAGCTCCGTGCTGCCCAGTGCCAAGTGAAAAACTCGCCTGCAGACCACTGGATTGCATCTGCTCCTTCCTTCTCCTGCTTTCTGGCTTTATATTCATTTATGCCCAGAGTATTCTCTTATTCTTATTATATTTGTATTTGTATTTGTTTTGTTATTCTGTATGGAGCAGAGTTGTAAAAGGTGCATATAAATAAATAAACCTTAACCTTCAAATTACGTGGAGTCGAGGAGTCAGTTCCACCGGTTCCAGCGTCAGGAGTCGAGAGCCCATTTCAAAACACATGGGGTCATGTATCGCTAGCTATATGCTCAAACATGCACAGCACAGGCTTGTACATGTTGAAATGAACTCCCGCCTGCTGTTGTAGCGTAGAAGAATCAGGGGGGGAGTCTTCCACATTACTTTCATCCTAGTTTCATCTCTACATGTGGTAGCCACTTCTCCAGGTTTTTTAAGGAGCAATGTGTAAGATTTAAGGGGGATTTGTTAGAAGAAAGGGTATATAATGTATAAAACTATGATTGTACTTTACTGAACAATCACATGTAACCCTTCATATTCAAGTCCTTCATATTAGTGGCTGAAATGTAAAGCCATCATTTCTCTACAGGAGCCCAGAGCACTAACTGTACACCAACTGTAGAAAGTGTCTTTGGCATTTTGCTTGAATTTGGTGTTGTTGGGGGATTGAAAGAAAGAAAAAGAATTCTTGTTTAAATGTCCTACTGTACAACATATTTATTGATAACTCCATAAATAAAATTCCAGTCAGGTTTATTACTACCAAATGCTACCAACATTAAAAAAACAAGACTAAGTCTTATTTGCAAGTTTCTTGGTAAAAAAAAAAAATCCAACTGAAATGGTGCAACATGTGCATTCAGTTACTCATTTGCCAGCTCCTTTATCCAATTTTCCAGGTCAGCCTTAAACAATGTACAGTTATAATATCATCTCAGTACCATTTGCTGTAACTTTGTATTGTAACAGTGGAGTTTGACTAGACCACGAGCTGGGAACTTTGCATTAAAAGTGAAAGTAGACTAGGCCATGAGCCTATTACTTTGCATTGTGAGTCAAGGTAGTCAATTACTTTGCATCATGTCAGTAGAGTGTGACTGGGCCACGAGCTGGTGACTTTGCATCGTGAGTAAAAGCAGAGTTTGACTAGGCCACTAGCCGATGACTTCACATTGTGAAAGAATGTAGAGTTTGAATAGGCCATGAGCCAGTGTTTGTGTATAGTGAGGGAAGGTAGAGTTTGACTAGGTCACTAGCCTGTGACTTTGTATTGTGACAGTAGAGTTTGACTAGCCCACAATCCAGGGACTTTGCTTAGTGAGTGAAAGTAGAGTCTGACTAGGCCACGAGCCGGTGACTTTGCATCATGAGTAAAAGTAGAGTCTGACTAGGCCACAAGCCAGTTACTTCACATTGTGAATGAATGTAGAGTTTGAATAGGCCATGAGCCAGTGATTGTGCATAGTGAGGGAAGGTAGAGTTTGACTAGGTCACTAGCTTGTGTCTTCGCATCGTGTCAGTAGAGTGTGACTGGGCCACGAGCCAGTGACTTTGCATAGTGAGTAAAAGCAGAGTTTGACTAATCCATGAGCCAGTGACTTTGCATCATAAGTGAAAGTAGAGTTTGACTAGGCCCTGAGCCGGTGACTTTGCATCATGTCAGTAGAGTGTGACTGGGCCACGAGCTGGTGACTTTTCATCTTACCAGGAGAGTCTGACTAGGCCACGAGCTGGTGACTTTTCAGCATATCAGTAGAGTCTGACTAGGCCACGAGCCAGTGATTTTTCATCGTATCAGTGGAGTCTGACTAGGCCACGAGCCGGTGACTTTTCAGCGTATCAGTAGAGTCTGACTAGGCCACGAGCTGGTGACTTTTCAGCGTATCAGTAGAGTCTGACTAGGCCACGAGCTGGTGACTTTTCAGCGTATCAGTAGAGTCTGACTAGGCCACGAGCTGGTGACTTTTCAGCGTATCAGTAGAGTCTGACTAGGCCACGAGCCGGTGACTTTTCATCGTATCAGTAGAGTCTGACTAGGCCACGAGCCGGTGACTTTGCATCGTTAGTAAAAGTAGAGTTTAACTAGGCCAAGAGCCGGTAACTTGTTAACATAAGTTAAGGTAGAATTTGACTAGGCCACAAGATACAAAGTCTGACCAAAGTCGGTGACTTCGTATTGTGAGTGAAAGTAGAGTCTGACTAGGCCACAAGCTGTTGACTTTATATTGTGAGTAAAAGTAGAGTCTGACCAGGCTTTGAAGTGAGGACTTTGCATCATGAGTTTTTCTTCTTGATAGGTTTCACAGCTGTTTTGGAGATCAAGCAATATTCTGAAAAAAGGCTTCACGCATCTTACAGGTGCAACCCTGGCTTTCTTCATGTATTCCTTGTAGTAACTTCTCACATCTGGTCCTACCATCTCATGAACAACAGAAATGAATGTTTATAACATTAACCAATCTGTCGCCCAAGGTCTTCTCACTTCTAATCATTTCAACTGCTCCACTGACTCACTTCCCCATCCCCCTGAGAGACGTTAAGCGACACGTTAAAGTTGTTACTGCGTGATTAGAGTTGCTAGAGTTGCTCAGTTCAGTCATCGATGCACCACCCCTCGTCTCCTGGGCAACCGGGGGAAGTTATTTTGGGCGTTCAGTGCACCGGGCGCTCTGCCACCCAGAGGCTCCTGCTGCTGCGAGGAAAGATGCTGAGCTGCCTCCAGAGCGTGTGTGTACGGGAGAGAGAGAGACAGAAAGAGAGAGAGAAGCAGATGCCAGCCATACTTCCCCTCTTCATTTATCTTATCTCCGAGTCTTACTTTTAAGGGGGAAAATCCAGAAGAGATGAGCTCTCAAGGTCCCTGATCACGATATAAGAGATTTCTAGCTGCCCTTTATCTGAAGCCTGGTGAACATCATATATCCCTGCATATTTTTTAAAGCAGTAGCTCCAACAAGTAGCACACTGATGAAGTAGACAAGGCTGTAAATTTAGATTTGGTGTGTAGGTTGAACACAAGCCCAGCTGACAACCTACACCAGAAACCATTAGTCGATTTGGCACTCTGGATTTTAAGGGAGAAGCAACTAGCATAGATGTATGTTTGCTGTATTCAATTAGTCCAAGTCAGTTGGACTGGCCTTAGGTCTTGTCCAGAAAACCCCTCTTAATGTTTGGATTGGTGTAGTACCTTCGACAGTGGCAGCACATAGGTAGCACATAGGTAGTTGGGTCTTAATCCATCCTTACAGATCATGTACACCATACATGCTGATGGTCATATCTGGGGCGTATGGGATCTTCAAGTAAGACAATGAGACACTTCACACAGCTAGAAATGTCCCACATTGGTTGGAAGGGCTGACCAAGACTTCCAAGTCCAAGACTACTCTGGACCTCTAATTTGCTAGACTTGAACCCAACTGAGCATCTGTGGGACCACCTGGATGGTGGTGTTGGCTCCACATGCCTTCCAGCAGCTGTGGGATACACTGCCATCAGCATGACTCCAGATACCTGTGACAACCTCCCAGGACCTTACTGAGTTTCCCAGTCCGTCTAGCTGGACACGGTTACTCTGAATGTTGGTTGGTGGTCCATTTCCCCATATTGTCCATAGTTACCTAGGTTAGCCTAAATAACGTACATAGTAACATACCTAAAACACACAGGTAGATAGTCTTAGTTTTGTACTGACATTCTTTATACAGCATTATGGTGAACACCAACAATTCTAAAGAGGTGTTGAACTTTCTCTACGCTGGACAATGCAGTCTGGCTATGGGTTCCCAGCAGTGAATCTTTGCTATGCCCAAGTTATATGTATAGAAGAGTTCTTCCCTTTTTCACAGTATCCATAAAATGCAATTTGCGGGCCATCAGTTCTTCAATAACAATGATAGAATCTATTTGAGTGGAAACATGTATGATGTACAAAAGATCTTCACATCTGAATGTAAGCAAGCAAGGCTATGTTTACATGCAGAGATTTTCTCTAATCCAATTGAATTAATTCCGATTATAGATTAAGACTGAGGTGATTATATGCTCACCCTGCGCAACACTCTGTCTCCGTCTACATGCACACTACAAGTAATTGTATCTAAAATTATGTGCATGCGTAGAGTACGTCTTGGTGTAAACGCTACCATGACAACAAGCATTAGGCGAGGTCAGTCAGAGTGCGATCAGCAGAAGTTTGTTATCTGAGTTTTCAGTTGGCGCGCTTGTGTTTTTAATAGCTTTAAAATGATGACAGACTCTGGAAAACATATTTCATGTGTACTTATTAAAGAAGGGCCGAGAGGAAGACGTCACGTCCTGCAACACCGTTTTCATCCGTTTTAGCAAGGGGTCGATCTACCCTGACTGTTTTACCCTGAAATGTATGGTCGCAGTCACCTGTTTACTAGGTAGCCTAGGACACACTCCACACACACCCCTACATCACCATGGCAACCTAGACATGCCTGGCACACACCCATGTCATCATGGCTACCTATCACTCACAACACATTTAAGCTAGCCTCAGCGTGTGCCGTTGTTTTCAGTATCCTGAAACTGTGAGGATCAGAGCCTATCTGTCCGTGGTCTCTAGACAGGTGTGCTTTCAAGGTCTTTTCCCAGGTTCATCAAGTTTAGCATTTCCACAGCAGAGTCCCGTCTACCTCCCTGGAACCCAAGAAACCCTGCAGACTCTAACATCCGCCTCATCTCCCACCACCAAGCAGCTGAGCCCCACTACGGCGGTGCCCAAAGAGTGAGGTCGGTGCCACCACGGATCCACAAACTCCAATCTCAGTAGGGGTTTGTTTCCCCAGCTCCAGCTGGGCTCCTTAAAGACTCTTTACGTTTAAAGACTGCGCAGTGTTTTCCCCGGCCCCTGTTGGTCCTCTACAGAGACTGTTTGTGTTGTTGCTGCGCAGTCCATTGAAAGTCTCCATACGGCACGCTGCTCTAACCTGTCCACACAGGGCTGAATCTGGGTCTTCCTTCACTGTGGGACGCGAGTGCTGCTCTGGTTCCCCACCAGGACCATCGGACCAACGCAGGAGGAGCGAGTGAGTCTCTTCATCTACGCCGGCGATCCATTATCTCCATCCAGCCTGGCCTCTGGATCAGCCGGTGGCTATCTCCAGCCCTCCTGCTTCCAACCCTGTGGACATTCTCGCCTTAGCGAGCTCCTTAAACTGTTTTTGTAGAATTTTGAACTGCTCTGTCGCACTAAAGCCTTGCACATGGATCGCATGTCTCCTCTCGAGTCTGATTCCTTACATCGTGTAAACCTACTGTTGCTTCTTTGCTCATATACTTGTAGAAACAGCTCGTCATTGCTTTACAGCCATCCATCCTGCTAACTGTTTTTAAATCTTTTAAGGTTTGAATCATGAACTTTGTCTCTTCAAGACCAGTTTCTACCTCCCGCCATGTTGAAACGTCCTCTATGACGCTACAGCACATGCGCAGAACATACTTAAATTCTCAGATTGGGAATGTAATTGGATACAGGGGTTTACACGACTATTATTTTTCTATTAAATAGATTATTTACAATATTACCCACCTTCTTCAATCAGATAGAAATTGTAATCGGAATGACCTTAATCGGACTAGTCTATTTGGATTGAGGTGTATACATGGACGTATTCAATTCCAATTGAGTTATTAGTCGGATTATTAAAGGATTATCAGGGTGCATGTCATTGTAGTCAATGTTTATTAAAGTCTCTTTACTGTATTTAAATGCTATCTTGTATGGAAGCAGGTGTTCTCGATTTTTTGACATCAAGGTAGTTGCCCTTGCACTGTCCTTCCCTGTTTTATCTCAGCACAGCATCATTTTACACCAAGGGGTCCTCACCCCTCTCCTTTCACCCCTCATTTTTCACTCACAGAGTCACAAACAGAGCGTCCTTGTTTATCTAAAAGCAGAGTTAAAGAGAAAAAGCCTATATGAATTAAGAATACTCAAGTTGACTTTAGTAATGGAAGCAGAACAGCCACCAGGGGGCCTGCAAAAGGAGGTTCAGGAGCATCTTGATGTGCAGAGTGTACCACAGTGTGTGTTTTTGGATGTCACATAGTCTAGATCTCTAAATGTTGGACTTTTTAGTATAAGAGCACAGAAACACTGTATGACTCCTGTCCTCTACACAAGGCCCCTCCACCAACAGCTCAGTCAGAGAGTGGAAAAGCTAAGGTAAAAAAGAGCTAAAGGTAAAGGAGCGAGCGGCCTTCCTGAGCAGGAGGCAAGCGTTTGAGACGTCAGCGCGACTGGCAGCATCCTATCAGTAAGCAGCATCATAAATGTTTTATAAATATTCCCTCGAGAACGGTTTACAAGGAGAGAGAGGGGAAATAAAGAGAGGGACAGCACGGCCGCAGCAGATTCAATTACAGATACTGGGAGTAGGACGCCATGGCTAGTTTTTCACAGCGCTGCTTTTGGCAGGTCTTTTCCAGGCTCGTAGTTTCATTGACAAGAAAAGCACATGCTACAAACAACTATACCGACTCTCTCGGCCTTGGGCTACAGCGCTGGCTCACAGTTTCGCACTATTTATGATTGAAAGGCAGTGATGTGAGACAATGAGCAATCGCGGCAAAATGTTTTCCGTTGAAAGGCCTCTGGGGCGCCGCTACCCCTAGCAATCAGTTTTTGATCTAGAGCCTATGTTTACAGGGGAATTGAACGTTCCACTACAACCACGAGGCTTTAAAGGAATAGGCAAGCATTTTCATGTATAACTAAAAATAATTTTTTTGGTGAAATATAAGGCACATTTGCTTCCTTAGGTCTCCATTGAGCGTAGACGCTTCCAACAGATGGTTCTTCCAGGGTTCCTTAGTAAAGACAATGTTTGTGTATCAATTCACTAACACTCCAGTGACTATGTGTATGCGTATATGGTTCTTTCACCTTGGATGGAAAATATACTGTAAACTTCTTGTTTCTGTAGTGATGAGTTTTGGTGATGGTTTTCAGACTATGGGACGCTACTTAAACAAATGGGATCTAACCGCTCAATGTTTGGCCAAGAGGGACAGGGATGCAATCCCAGTTACTGCTCTAAAAGACAGGGCTGTGGCTTAAACAAGGCTCTGCCTACAGGCTCAACCAAGGCACAGCATATTTTGATTCATAATTCAAAGTAAAACTCATTTAACTTTATAAGAAACCAAAAGATCTTAACACCTGCCGATAGAAAGTACCCTATAAATAATGACTTTGTATATCGTTGCTATCCAATGAAAAACAAGTATCTTCAGAATTGCAACTTTACAGGAGAGACCAAAACTATACTTTACTTTCAATGTAAGTCTATGGAACCAGAATTTTTTCCAAGCTATTTTAGAGTACTTCTATTGGTCCATTTAACCAGAACTTTTCACACAATGTAAACGACCACTGGCGTGTTCAAATAATGTAGAAAACTCAAAATCGACAAAAATGGAGATACAAGTTTTTCATTGGACAGCGATGATATATTTATCTTATTATTCGATAAATGCCTTGGGCTTGATCATATTGGTGACATTGATCATAACATGATCTGGAACAATCATTGTTTTTTAAACTGGGACCACAGTTTGAACCATGCTGATGGTCCATAGTGGTCCGTATACAACCTCTCCGACAGTGACCACCTTGTTGCTGCGATTTTTACAGTTTGATTTCCAGTTGAGCCAAAATAAAATGCTGCCAATCCACTGATGTGCGTTGTGGAAGAATATCTCTGTGTGCTCACAGGTGCGAGCTAACTTGCACATTGCTGTGTGGAATCAAGTCCAAAGCTTTGAAGTCCACTTTCAGTCCCCAAAAGCCTGGAACTGTGTCTTTCTGGGATCGACTCCCAGCCCGACTCTCCAGCCACCAACCTGATCACAGTATTCGCTGGTAAGTTATAGGTCTGTTTAAATGTACACTTATTAACTATTTGATGCACAACCTGGGTCAAAAGTGACCTGACTGAGATTTACTTTCTATATCTTTCAAGCTTCCATGAATTCCTCAGTTTACTTGTTTTTGATCACCCCAAATCCTGATTTAGTTTTATTATTTAATAAAAACCCTTATGTGTTCACTATGGAGATTGATAGGAACTAAATAATTGTTTAAGGTCAAAAGCAGGATTTTTAATGAATACTTGGACCATGAAATAATAAATAAACTGATTTCAGTAGATAAACCAAAGAGATACTCAGCACTACATACAATAACATAGGAAATGAATACAGGTCAGGTCTTAGCCATGTTGTGCATTAGATAGGGGGTTAAGAATTGGAAGAAAGAAGCTTTTACATTTCTACAAACTGATAATTCTTGCCCTGAAAAGAGAGAGAGTGACACTGTTACTCTCTGGTCATTTACAGTTCCATACCTTTAGATCATTAGTGGTGCTTCAGTCTGGATCTGACGGCTGGTGGCAGTGACATTTTCAGAGAAACGGTATGTCTTACAGAACTTGACATGACCTCACCTATTTAATGACTACCTTAGACTACATCATACGCAGAGGCCCCTGAGGATGTGCCATTATCTCATAATTTTCTATTAGTGAGCTAACTAGTCCTGTCTTAGAAAATAGATGGCATTTTAAAAAAATATCACTTTCCATAACACTCTACCTAATGTTTTCTGTGTTAGGCACCTAAGCTGATTGTTTAAAAGCCTTATAAATAAGTGTATTTTCACCAGTAAGAACACCAGTAATCTTTAGAACAGATATAAATAATCATACATACAATACAAAGTAACGTAAATATCTTATTGTGAAAGAAGTAGATCATATCTTGAGCTCCAGTTTGAAGAACAAAGTGTAGTTCCAGATTTCTCCTGGACACCCCAGACATTGTATGAATGTATTCGGTTGCTTCAGCAGCAATCTTGAATTAGCTTAATGAAGTACTGAGCAGTCAAAGCAGGTGTTAGATGAGAACTGTAAATAATACTGGGTTGTTTATATAAAGGAGAAGCTTGGAAAGGGTTAAATAAACACACTGATGTATGTAAAAGCACTACTAATAAATAAAAAAAGTGTGTTGCTAAGCAAATAAAAACGTGCTGTCTAGAAAAACAGCTTTTTAAGTATAATGATGTCCCCAAGTGACTAAAACCTTTGCACAGTACTGTATATTGAATGTCGTTGTGATGTGAATTATGAAACTCGTTAAGTGCTAGATAACACTCATCCGTCCATCCATTATCTTATAGAATACCACTCAAGCACAGGTAGAACATGCACAGACTGGCTCGGACTGGGAATCCAACCTGGATCGTCTTGCTGTGAGGTGACAGTGCTAACCACTACACCACCGGGCCGCCCATATAAAACTTAATATAACAAAATACCAATTATGCCTCACCAGTATACCCAACACAAACCAGTGTTCATGGGATTTGGCAGTTGGTTCTATTGTTGGTTTCAGACTTATATAACTTAACTTGGTCACATATATTTAACATATTCTTAGCTTTCTTTTAGCATATGGGTACGATTCCTAACAAGCTTGTAATTAAGAGGATCCAGTGACTTTAAGAAGAAAAATGTAGACAGGACAAATAATAACAATCCTATCATAAATAATATCTCAACCTTTTGTGTATAATAAGTTGAGGGAGCTGATCCACCCTTACAGAAAATAAGTATCCTTGAAGTTCATTTTATTAAGTATACTTTATGTAGTTACTATACTAATGTCATTGTACTAGTAGTACACTTGTATATGTACTATTTTGATACCTCTTGGGACTAAATTGGCCCACATTGTAGTTTTTAAAAGTATACTTTTAAGTACACTTTAAGTGTAAAAGTAGTAAACCAAGTATACAAGTAGTTTACATCTTTTGTACTGTAACTACACTAAAAGTAAACTTAAGGGTTTACTGTTAGTTTACTAGCTTGTAAGTTTTCTTTAAGTGAACTTAACATAATACTTATAATTTACTGCTTATATTATTGTTGTAATTTAAAGTATATGACTAGGTTTAAGGGTTTTTTCTACTTAAAATAGAATTTTAACAACGTTTACTTACTCACCAGTGGATACACTCAGATTAAGAAACATATTTGTATCTTTATAAATCTTTATAAATCAAATTTTAAATGAATATTCTACTGAATGTGTTTTTGTGCAGAGCAAGAATACTTACTTCTACTATCTCAATCAAAAGATTAAGTACAAGTAAAGGCCAAATATACTTAGACTGTTCTATACTTCAGTATAACCCAAGCATACTTAAGTATAATTGTGTTTAGTATATCACTGAGAAGTACCTAAAAAGTAAACTGAAAGCATTCTCACTTCCTTTTAGTTTAAAAGAAATAAACTAATGGTACACTTGAATAAACTTCTTTTATGTAAGGACACCACCATTGTGAACAATTCTGATTCCTAGATTGGGGCGTTTCACAGCAAACCTCTTCATTACATGGTGGAATTTCTCTTCAATGCAGAGAAAAATAAGTATAACACTGGAGGAACACTGCACTAAACCATAGACAGCATAGACCAGCACGTCTGGGTACCAAATAAACCAGCATTTCTTGTGCTGGTATGCTGGTTAACCAGTGTGACCATAGTGGGTGACCAGATAAAGTACCAAACCACCAGAGAAAGAAAGTATAACCTCATCCTGCAAACTCTGTAAAGGCTGCAGCTTGTAATGTAAGTGTATGAATTGTACCTTTCTGTTGATGCGTCTCTTGTAACTGTGTAGTCTTTATTGTACTGTCATTGCATTAATAGCCACGTCAGTGTGAATTTTATTGCTATCCTTGTTGTAACTGAAGCCTATTATTCGCTACATCCATAACACTGGGTCCTGATAAAAACACAAGCTCACATTGCTCTGTAACTGGCATATGGCGCTGCTCAGTGGGTGCTGGCTGCGGAGCAAACCTTATTTGGCGTTCTTCGTGTGACAATGGTTTTCTGTGCTGTGTACTCCCCCGTCCACTTTATTAGAAACCCTTCTCTTGTAGCTCAGCCATAACACTAAAACCATCTCCTTGGATCTACACTTACTGTTCATTTTATCAGCCCCATTTACACATACAGGTGTACTTTGTAGTTCTACACTTACAGACTGTCCTCCATCTGTTTCTCTGCATACTTTGTTATCCCACTTTTACCTTGTACTTCATTGGTGCGGACCCTCACAGCACCGCCAGAGAGCGAGTATAATTTGGGTGGTGGTTCATTCTCACCCTTACAGAAAATAAGTATACTTAAAGTTAATTTTATTAAGTATACTTTATTAAGTTACTATACTAATGTCATTGTACTAGTAGTACACTTGTATATGTACTATTTTAATACTTCTTGGGACTAAATTGGCCCACTTTTTTAGTTTTTATACTAAAGTACACTTTAATTGTAAGAGTAGTAAACCAAGTATACAACTAGTTTACATCTTTTGTACTGTAACTACACTAATAGTAAGCTTTAAGTGAACTTAATACTATAATTTACTGCTTATATTATTGTTGTACTTTAAAGTATATGACTAGGTTTAAAGTTTTTTCTACTTAAAATAGAATTTTAACAATGTTTACTTACTCACCAGTGGACACACATAAAATAAATAAGACACACTCAGATTGAGAAACATATTTGTATCTTTATAAATCTTTATAAATCAAAATTTAAATAAATATTGTAATGGTTGTGTTTTTGTGCAGAGCAAGAATACTTACTTCTACTATCTCAATCAAAAGATTAAGTACAAGTAAAGGCCAAATATACTTAGACTGTTCTATACTTGTCAGTATAACCCAAGCATACTTAAGTATAACTGTGTTTAGTATATCACTGAGAAGTACAGAAAAAGTAAACTGAAAGCATACTCACTTCCTTTTAGTTTAAAAGAAGTAAACTAATGGTACACTTGAATAAACTTCTTTTTTGTAAGGGCAGCACTGCAGTGACACTGACGAGGTGGTGGTGTACTAGTGTGGGTTGTGTTGGGACGTGTGGATCAGACACAGTACACTTAAAAAGGCGTGTAGTTTTACTGGCTGTTCATAAAAGATTTACTCTGGAGTAAATAAATACATTTACAGGGTCAACATCATGACCCCCGCTTCCTATCAGCACTGCTGTAAAGAGTAAGTAGGTTTTTTACATCAAACCACTCTGACTAAACTCAGTTTACACCTCAATGACTGAATTACACAGAAAAGAAAATGTTGACATATAAAATAATAGATATTGCAAGACTGTGGTAGGTCAGTGTACTTGGTTTAACGTGTACAAATTAAAGGTGGTACTAGAGCTGATATAGCCTTGGTTCCCTCAAGTTTTTTAGCTAAGGGCTACTTAAAAGTTTATCATTTCTAGGAATTTCTACATACATTGGACCTCAAATGTGATCAGATCTTCATTTAAGTCTTAAGCTTGTAATTCAGAGGATCCAGTGAAAAATAATAACAATCCTATCATAAATAATATCTTGACCATTTGTGTATAATAACTTAAGGGAGCTGATCACCACCATTGTGAACAATTCTGATTCCTAGATTGGAGCATTTCACACCAAACCTCTTCATTACACAGTGGAATTTCTCTTTAATGCAAAGAAAATTAAGTATAACACTGGAGGAACACTGCACTAAACCATAGACTGCATAGACCAGCATGTCTGGGTACCAAATAAACCAGCATTTCTTGTGTTGGTATGCTGGTTAGCCAGTGTGACCATAGTGGGTGACCACATAAAAAGTACCAAACCAACATCTTAAACCAGCATGGAAAGTCACAAACCAGTAGAGAAAGTATAACCTTATCTTGCAAACTCTGTAAAGGCTGCAGCTTGTAATGTAAGTGCGTGAATTCATTTAAGTCTTAAAACATATATATATATAAAACATATATAAAGAACTGGAACCAAATAATAAAACTCAAGCAATTAAAAAATATCAAATGATTATATTATTTTCAATCCCCTTGTTATCACAGCAAACATCTCTATGGTGGAATTCCCTATGGTGGGGTATTTTTGACTAACACTGGAGAAACCCAATGGTACTACACCCATCCATCCATCAATCCATTATCTGGCCCTAAACCATGCTAGAAAAAAACAGCATAGACTAGGTACTGTTGTGTTGGTCTGCTTGTTGACCAGTGTGTCCATGCTGGGTGACCAGCTAAACCAGTACCAGACACTGGTCAGCACTAAACAAGCATAAACCAGCTTAGACCAGCATGGAAATTAAATACCTTTATTGGCAAAAACATGTGAACCTTTAAAATTATCAGTTTGGTATAGGTCAGTGGGATGCGTGTGACCACCTGGAAAACAGTGCAGAAGTAACGTTTTGATGTCAGAATCTTTTTCATGCCATGCAATAAGCAAACTGATTCCACATTAGCAGAGATATTTGGCCGGGACAGACTAAAAAGCCAATGCTTCTAAAGGGCAAACACAATGGTCATTCATGGTTGATGGTAAGCAACCAAAAACCAAGTCAAGTAAACACGATGAAGCCTGAAGCCCTGTTTCGCAAAGACGTACAGTGCCAAACAGGCTCACTCCAACCACTAATGCAAGAAATAATACTTGACCTTTCACAACGTGACTTGCTCATCAGTTCCTTTTTGTGCACTGATTGAAATGTATTGCTGTCGCTCAAGCAAAGTGCAAATTTGATCTAATCTTTCTCTATTTCTGAAAAAAAACAGACTGATGGAGCACTCTGGAGACAAATTATACCACTTTGCCTCATATTGTCAGCATTTCGGTGGGACGGGAGGCATAAAAAATCACCATCCAAGTCTGGACCACACTCACTAACATTGCACTGAACGTTTTTTTTTTCGTTGAAAGCAGTTCCAAAATAACATTTATTCGAACCAAAATGTGAGAGAAGCTAGACGTCGCATAAAAAAGAGTGTTCTAATAATAGCTGAAGGGGGCAGGTGGGTGGTTCTGGTGGGCCAAATGAAACAGGCCCACTTTGGGCAGCCCTGCTGTAGTCCATCTGTTGATGTCATCCTGTAGCCCTTCATCAGTGGTCAATTGGTCATCAGTGGGTTGACTGTGCTGCAGCAGATGGGGTACAGTCTGTAACTGTGCACCTCCATAGTGGACCTCAGAGTTAGAGACAGAGCTCATAAAGGAAAAGGGTCCTAATAAATTGGACGGCTAGTGTAAATCTTTCCAAGGCTCACTCGGTCATGAAGGATAAATCTGTGACGAGCGCCGCTCACGTTACGGCAGTCATATCAAACCCACCCAACGCACACTTAATGACAGCGTGTGTAGCTTGCGAGGAGCAGTAAGCTCCAATTATAAAGCTTCAACTGCAATCTCACATCGGCCCGGCTTCTCGCACAGGGGATTTTGTTAACAAGGCAAGATTGTCAACATGACAGTGTGTGCGCGACAGTGGAAATTATGCACCGCGAAAGGTCCCCTTTTTTTCCCTCCTGATGTAACCAAGGAGATTTAGGTTGGTGAAGGAATTGCATGTGAAAGAAATCAAATGTATCCAGTTTTCCACTCCTACCATGAAGGCAGTGGATCAGCTGAGAGATGTCTTTAGATCTATGAGGCTAATGTTGCTAAGAGGTAATGGAAGCTTATATCCCACACTTCATTGCATCGTACAAACTGTAGGTCTAGCTCTTCACACGAAATAAGACAAACCAGAGATGAAAGCAGCTGCATTGAAGTCTGACTTTGGTACTTTGGCCATTATTGTAGATAATGGGTTGCCAGATTTGCTGGTTATCATATAAGTGAACCACAGAAAGTGCAGTTTGTTAGAGATTACTTCATAATAATAATCAGGGATGAATCAAAAAAGAGGACAGACCCTTACAAAAAAGAAGTTTATTCAAGTGTACCATTAGTTTACTTCTTTTAAACTAAAAGGAAGTGAGTATGCTTTCAGTTTACTTTTTATGTACTTCTCAGTGATATACTAAACACAGTTATACTTCAGTATGCTTGAGTTATACTGATAAGTATAGAACGATTTAAGTATATTTGGCCTTTACTTGTACTTAATCTTTTGATTGAGATAGTAGAAGTAAGTATATGCTTTGCACAAAAACATATCCAGTAGAATATTTATTTAAAATTTGATTTATAAAGATTTATAAAGATACAAATATCTTTCTTAATCTGTGTGTGTCTTGTTTATTTTATGTGTGTCCACTGGTGAGTAAGTAAACATTGTTAAATTCTATTTTAAGTAGAAAATAAACTTTAAATCTAGTCATATACTTTAAAGTACAACAATAATATGTGCAGTAAATTATAAGTTTTATGTTAAGTTCACTTAAAGAAAACTTACAAGCTAGTAAACTAACAGTAAACCCTTAAGTTTACTTTTAGTGTAGTTGCGGTACAAAAGATGTAAACTAGTTGTATACTTGGTTTACTACTCTTACAATTAAAGTGTACTTAAAAGTATAATTTAAAAACTAGAAAGTGGGTCAATTTAGTCCCAAGAAGTATTAAAATAGTACATATACAAGTGTACTACTAGTACAATGACATTAGTATAGTAACTACATAAAGTATACTTAATAAAATGAACTTTAAGTATACTTATTTTCTGTAAGGGGAATTGTCCCTACCAATTTCTGAACAAACTTGTACACATTATCTTGGGTTATACTTTCATTGTCAGTGTCTTGCAAGACCCTGCAGACAGCATGTAAACCAGAACTGAACACATTAGCATTTTTAGTTAGCGTGTTTATTGCAGGCCTCGTGCCATTTACAATGCATCAATTATAAACCTAGCTTACCAGAGGATAAGTCTTTAAGACGATGTTTAAGTATACTCGCATTTGACTGGCTGAAAGTGAGGAGGCAAGAGGTACAAGGTAAGTAGTTGTGTCCCTACCAGTGTTGCCACCAAACGTACGTCCTTAATCAAATATCAGATAGACACCATGTTCATTTACTCATTTACTCGTACTTGTAAGCACTGAAACCAACTGACTGATACCAGCTCATACTGCATGGTATAGGACACATTAAGGCTAATGATCAAATTCATTTTAGAGACAGCAAGGAGAAGTCACAGCCTCACTTAGCTAGATGCTAAAAGCATAGCTTTAGCTCAGTCTTAGCTCAAAGCTAAAAGTCCTTTACTCTTCCCCCAGCAAACTCCACCAGCGCACCTGTATTGGAGGTCATTTCTTTTTTTCTTCAACCAACTACGTAAACACAGCTTAGCTCAGCGTGTTTGTTCAGTCATGTGTGCAGCATGTTGTTTTAAGCGTGTTTTTATGGACAGAGAACAAAAGCTCTTCTCCGCTGCAGCTCTACTCGTTTTAAGCTAACTAATGTAGCATAGCTAGCTAAGGTACGTCTTTAAAATTAGCTAGATTTAATTAATTTGATTTTTTAAGGTACCTTGAGCGCACTACTCTACTTCATTACTAGTATCAGCAAGGACTTAAAATATGTACTCATACTAAAAATAGAAAAATTAGTATTAATGCTTACTTTCTAATAAGTATTTAAACACAATACATTTTTATAGCGTTTAATGTAGCAGACTGAGCTGTTAGATGCTTTAAAGTAATGCAAATTAATACAAGTACAATTAATCTTAGAACATAATTCATAATTAAGCAAGCTTTCCCACCTAAATACATAAAAAAATATATAAATAAATAAATATGATTGTATCACAATTTATATAATTAGAGAAAACACTACATTTATTTTTGACAGTAAGGTAGACGAGCAAAAATCTGCACAATAAAATGTTTTTTGTTAATTTGTATATACATTTTGACTGTTTTGTACTAAATTTGAAGAGCTACAGACTTCTCTCACTCTATAATATCTATAATAGTGTGGTCAAAGTACAATTTGTAAAATTTTGGGTTTGAAACATTCCAACATAAACTAACATTCTTAACAAAATGTGAAGAAGTATCAGTTTTCACAGTGTATTGAAGACGTATATGTATCGCACGGATATATACTAAAGTTAGCATTAGTCAGCGATACACGATAGTGAGTTACTGTAGTGTGGAGTTGAATCAGTCCAACATTTGAGGATGAAGAAGTAGCACTGTTGCCCCAACAGTGTATTCTAACCTCCTGTCAATGATGTTGAATGTGCTGCTCCCAGTTAGGTCCTTTAAGAACAGACAACCAATTAAAAAATAATAAAATAATAAAAAAAGAATTAAAAAAAGGGATTTAAATAGAAATGAGACACGAGTTGACGTTGGTGACGCTTTCTACCATTGGAGATGCTTTCCATGAGTAAAGGGATGAAGTTTGATTTCTGTGCTCGCAACAATTCTTCAGGTAGAGGATATTTTTGGATTCATTTTGTCCTAGCATGTACCACAACACTGTTGTTTTGCACAGGCCTGCTATATGATGAGTCAGGCATGCAGTCGGCATTATGCTACTTGTGAAATACATTAGCTTGGTAATTTCAGAGTAACTCTAAAGACGCCCACTATGTCTTTGCAGTTTGAGAACATTTGGTCTGTGAGAGGAAAAGATTTTGAATTGGATTTCTGATTTGAGCTCAATATTGATGTAGTGCTCAGTATTGTTGCGGCTGCATTATTTTTATTGCCTAAAGCCCAGAGCTAGTTGCTGCTCATCACATCAATAAGAAGCTATTATATAGTGGTCTGGGATGATATAGTGTATGTGCTACACCAGCAAATTATGTTCTTAGTTAAACAACTGATGGGCCTCCGAATGATTCAGAAGCACAAGAGAACAACATCCAAACACAGCTGTCCCCTGACGACAGCACAAACATGCGCACACACATAGGCTCCAGAACACCTGTCCCAGGAGAAATGAAGACAATGGTCTAGAAAGTGGTCTCCCATGAGTTTGCATGGCTGGTACGAAAACAAGACAGAGAGAGAGAGAGAGAGAGAGAGAGAGAGAGGGAGCGAGAGAGAGCGAAGACAATTATAGTACCATCCTCAGCCCAGGATTAACTGTAAATACACAAATCCACAATACCATTTAAACGTACCACTTTTCCGGAGAGGCCAAAAACCTTCTTTGCTTTCAATGTAAGTTAATGTAATAAGATTTAATCCCAAGTGATTTTGGAGCTTTTCTATTCGTTTAAACCTTCATTGGACAGTGACGATACGTTAATGCACAGTCTGAGTTTAGCTTGTGTGGGAATATTTTTGGGTGGTGGTTCACCCTCAACCTAACAACGACACTGACGTGTGTAACAACCTTCAGCAACGTTGCCGTGTACCAGCGCCACACGCTGGACAACACATCGGTCCTGTCCTCAGGAACTGACCATGATGAATGGGGAACAGAGGGCTGATAAATTGTGCATGACAACAGTCGGGCTACAGTTCAACATTAACCATCTGCAGGGACATCAGCAGTATCAGAGAGGGTCATGTTTGTAGGTTTGTGCCCCTCAATGGTTAGGACTAGGATTTGGGTTATGAACTAATTCGCTACCCAAGCGAAGCCAGAATTACACCTTATCAACATATTTCATATAGGTAGGTACATACCTTAAAGGAGAAATCTTTGAAGGTCATTCAGAGTGGTTTGACGTGAAACGCTTTATTATAGAGAAACTTAACCAACTCAGATTTCTTTATAGTGGTAGTGATGGTAACCTGGGGTCACGATGTCTACAACACCCATATTACTATCCAAACCCACCAGTGAACCTTCACGTCTTCAGAGTTTTATATCAACGCTGTCTAATGACAAACATGTATCTCTATATCATGGATCATGTATCTTTTTACCTTGTGTGAAAATTCCATGATGTATGGACCAATGAAAATCCTCCAATATAGCTTGGAAAAAAAACTGGTTCCATTGACTTACATTAAAAGTAAAGACAGTTTTTGTTCTCTTTTATAAAGTTGCCATTTTTTTGGGGATACTTGTTTTCTTTGGATAGCAATGATATGTAAAGTTGATGATACTACACTAGTCATGAATCTGAAAACATATGTTTTCTATGGTGACTAGTTTGCCTTACAACACCTTGCATGTACCCTTCCACTATGTACTGATTTAAAAGAAATCTTATCTGAAAACTATCATAAACCCATGTCTTCAGCATCAGGCAGCATATCTACAACCATCTGGGCATCAAACTTTTCAGACATCTGGTTACTATCACCACAATTCTGCCTTATGACATTTCTTGAGAATGAAACAATTCACATTAAACTCATCTGAATGACTTGGTTTACGTATATATATATATATATATATATATATATATATATATATATATATATATATATATATATATAGCTTGTATTTACACTCTGCTGTTTTGAACCATGCTGTTTTGGAGCTTTTCTATTGGTCTTTTTTTCACACAATGTAAAAGGCATATGTATAATTATATATATTGTAAATATACAAGCACTATATATATATATATATATATATATATATATATATATATATATATATATATATATATATATATATATAATGTAAGTCAAGGGAACCATGCTGTTTTGGAGCTTTTCTATTGGTCTTTTTTTCACACAATATAAAAGGCATATATATATATACATATATATATATATATATATATATATATATATATATATGTGTGTGTGTGTGTGTGTGTATATTCATATTACCTGCAACTGTCTGCAATATATACTAATATAGCATATAGTGGACTGAAATGAACAGAGTGTAAATATAAGCTGGGGTGTTTGTAATAAAGTGGATGCTTTCCAGTTTGCAGACACTTCACCTTTTCCTTTACTCAGATTCAGCGTCTTGTACCCCTGAGAACCCTACAAAACTGGTCTCAGATCAGCACTAGACTCCATATTCATTGCCTGAAGGGTGCTGAGACGCAGAGATCAATACATTAATGCAACGTTCAGCTCTTCCCTTTGCATTCGGGAAATGAAATAAAAACCAGCATGACTGTTACACAATTGGATTGTGACAGTTTACATGTGCTTCATTTTCTTTATAACCAGCTGAGGAATTGCGCCTGGATTGTGGGCGATGTTACGTAAAACTGCACGCCGCTGGCTGCCTTTGCAGTAAGAAGATCTGCTCAGGTTGATGAGTTTTTGACCGCTTGTGTATGCGTGTTCGGGAGACTTAAAACTGGAGCTTTTATTAGAAAAGTTGGAAAAGGCCAAAGCTGGACTATTGGTTACTAGGGTAACAATTAGCATCTGGGTAGGTGGAGAGGAGCAGCATCTACAGCGATGTGCAGAAAGCATCCTGCATTCATTTCACTTCCAAACTGAACATTAATACAAGCGGTTCCAGTTTTAGCTGCAGAAGAAAAGAAGAACATCATACAGAACATCAATGGGTCTAACCTGGATATCTGGTTTTCTAGGAAATCTGCAGCAGCACCTTTAAAGTTCAGTCTTAGAAGTTAGTGTAGCATTTTCTGCTTCTCACCATTCATTATCACAATTCTCCTTTTCTCAGTGAGGAGCTCCTTGAAGAGCTACATATTCTTTTAGACCCCATAGCAGGTGTCATCTCAAAGTGGAAAGCCAGACTGAAACTGCTGTAGATGTTTAATCTGAAGCCGGAGAGGAACTTGATTTTCACCTTTCTCCCAAAGAGAGTGCTATTTATCTGATGAGGACAGTGTGTATGGTCTACCAGGTCTTCCAGGTGGCTGTTAGGATTATTTCTGTAGTTTTTTTATAATTAATATTATTAATAAAATAAAAATAAAGAAATTAGAACTAACTAAATAACTAAAGAATTTTAAGTCTACTTCAGTTTAGGAGGCTCTTGTATTTTTCATGTATTTACCTTTCTCCTGCATTATGCAAGAGGATTATCTTCTATGTAATCTCCTCAGAAACATCTCCTGATAAATAAACAACCAGTACTTAATGGGCATTTTGACTGGAAATTGGATACATGAAGAATCATCTCTGGCTTTTGCCCAGTACTGTATCCACACTCACACAGAAAGAAATGGAAACACCACACGTGAACACACACAGACACACACACACACACACAGTGTGTTTTCATATATTTCCAGGACACAATGTTCTGAGAACCAAAAAAACACATCTGCAAAATGATTCGGCTTTAGCTTCATGTTTCATATTTTTTAAAGCAGGAAAAGATAAAACAATTTTTTCAACCATTCCAGAGGTTAAAGCTTTGGTCAGATGTAGGCTTAGGTCATTTTTAGAGGGCTAGGTAAATTTCTGATGTTGCTGTCTTAAGGAAACCCTGTATCTCTATAAGAGAAAGGAGCCAAATGTTCTTAATAGTGCCAATAAACTGGAAAAAAAGGTTATTTTTCAAAATTTTTGAAGTTGTACTGGTCCATACTGGCAAACAGAGTGAAAAGGTTTCACAAGGCAGCACATACAGTATATACAAAATATACAGCAAAGAAAAACAAGTGTCTCTAAAACAGTTACTTTACAGGAGAGGCCAAAAACGTTCTTTACTTTCAATGTAAGTTCATGTAAAGAGGTTTAATTCAAAGTAACCATTTCTATTGGTTCATTCATCATGAAAACAGGATATAAAGAGAAGCTGTCGTGTTTAAATTATATAGAAAGTGTAAATCGACCAAAATGGAGATTCATGTTTTTCATATATATATATATATATATATATATATATATATATATATATATATATATATATATATATATATATATATATATATATATGAATGTATTGTTGCTGTCATAAGAATAAAACCTCAACTGAATATATGTTTCTGTATATCTGTCTGTATGTGCATCCCGCAGCACTTACGGGTTCCGTCGAAGCGTGTAGCAATGGTGTCCAGGAAGGTGTTTTGGGGGGCCAGGAGCCCCTTCATCACCGGCATGGCGGCGCTGGGCTTCCAGAGTTACCACGTTTCCAGAAAACGTTCTTTATGTTTGAAATTTCTCTCTTTCTCTCACTCCATCCCAAGCCGTGGCTGGCCGGGGGCCATAGGGGTGTCCCCCATAGAGCGAGGGATTACTCCTTTACTCCTGGAGTCCCAACTCTAGTTGTGAGCTGGAGGGGAAATGTAGAGTGAAAGGAATCGAATTCCAGATGAGTTTAGATCCTGAAGCAACAAACTCAAGCCTTGCGGTTCGAAATCGTCCCAGGACATTTCCTTTAGGCTTCTACCTCCGTTCCAGCCTCGTTCTCTAACGTTCTAGTCTTTCATCCATCCTCCATTCATCGGCAATGTGGCCACTTGTTCTTTACAGAGCTGCTCCAGATGAACTGCTTTTGGTGTTGAACAGTTGCCGTTGCTTTGCTTGTTGCTTGTTCTCTCTCTCTCTCTCTCTCTGGCTGTCTTTCCCTCTTTATCTCTTTCTTCTTCAAACAGGGCAGGTCTTCACTCTCTCACCTGCGCGCTAAAGGTAAATCCGCTGTAGAGTTTAACGAAGCTGAGGGTTTTCCTCTGTCCTCTCTCACGCGAGCAGTTTCTCTCCTTTTTCCACCCTCTGTTTTTTTCTGTTCACTGTTGAATAGCTGCTGAGAACAGTTGCTTTCTCTCCTCTCTCCACCCGTCCCTCTCCATCTCTCCGTCTCTCTCTGGCTGTGTCTCGCTGTCTCTCTTCCCCCCTCCCCTCTCCCTCCATTCCCACACCCACTTTTCATCTACTCCAATGGTGCACGGCCAATGAGATCGAGATACACAGGCGTGCACACAGATAGCAGATTTGGTAACATGCACACAGACGCACATACACACTCACTTTCACTCACACAACGTCTATACACATGTGAGTGAGTAGCATGAACGAAGGATTGCACTCATGTAAAAATCTATAAATGCTGAACACACACACACACACATGGTTATTGCTGCTGTTTGCGTGGCAACAACATCCTTGACAACACACCACCATTCCTCCAGGGTAAACCAGCATAACCACTGAACACAAGGTATCACCCCATTCACTTCTAATTCATTACATTCGTGTAATTTTGCCCACTTCTGTCTATATTAATTTAGTTACATTTCACAACCATTGTCCTTGTGCAGACATGCCGGCCACGGCCCCCTTAATGAACACCATGAGGGGGACAATGTCAGGACAAACTCCATAAGACCATGACGAAGGACCACTGAGAAGAACAAAGACTCATAAGAAAAAAACACCAAGTCAAGTCAAGTGGGTTTTATTGTCATTTCAACTACATACAGAGTACACAGTGAAACGAAACAACGTTCCTCCAGGACCATGGTGCAACATAGACAGTGCATACAAGACACAAGTGCAACACGAACAAACAAGTGCGGACAGACAACACAACACAACACAGTACAGACAGAGAATAATAAATAATTGCTGGTAGTGTGCAAATTGTGCAATGTGTAATAAATAGAGTCCAGTGAGGTAGTAAAGTTATTAGTGCAATGCTTTGTGCAAAAATTAACCATAAGAACTTGAAGAAGAACCACTGAAGGGGAAATAAGACTGAAAAGAAGGAATTCTATGAGAGCATGAAGAAGAACCAATGAGAAGAACCAAGACTCAAAAGAAGGAACTCCTCAGTAGTTGGAAGTAGAACCACCAAGAGGAACCAAGACTAAAAAGGAGGAACTCCATAGGAGCGTGGAGAAGAACCACTGAGAGGAACCAAGCCTCAAAGTGAGAAATTCCCTTGTAGTTTGAAGATGAACCACTAACAGGAACAAACACTGAAAAGGAGGATAACTAAAAAAAAATCTTCAAGAGGATGAGAAAGAACCATCAGAAGGAACTAAGTCCTAAAATGTTAGGCTCCTTAAAAGCACAAGATAAAACCACTGAGAGGAAACAACACTAAACAGGAGGAACTCTATAAGAGCATGAAGAAGAACCAATAAGAAGAAGCAAGACTCAAAAGAAGGAACTACTCAGTAGTTTGAAGTAGAACCACTAAGAGGAACCAAGACTAAAAAGGAGGAACTCCATAGGAGTGTTAAGAGGAACCACTGAGAGGAACCAAGCCTCAAAGTGAAAAAATCTCTAGTAGTTTGAAGATGAACCACTAACAGGAACCAACACTGAAAAGGAGAAAAGGAGGAAGACCCAAGACTCAAAAAAAAAATTCTTTAAGAGGATGAGGAGAAACCACCAGAAGGAACCAAGCCATAAAAGGTAAGGCTCCTTAGGAGCACAAGATAAAACCACACTAAACAGGAGGAACTATATAAGAGCATGAAGAAGAACCAATGAGAGGAACCAAGACTCAAAAGAAGAAACTCCCAAATAGTTTGAAGTAGAACCACTAAGAGGAACCAAGACTCCATATGAGCGTGGAGAAGAATCACTGAGAGGAACCAAGCCTCAAAGTGAGAAATTCCCTAGTAGTTTGAGAATGAACCGCAATTCTTCAAGAGGATGAGGAAGAACCATCAGAAGGAACCAAGCCTTAAAAAGTAAGGCTCCTTAGGAGCAAAAGATAGAACCACTGAGAGGAAACAACGAGTACAAGATAGAACCATTGAGAGGAAACAACACTGAACGGGAGGAACTCTGAGAACAAGACTGAGAAGAATGAACTCTATCAGGGCATCAGGAAGAACCACTGGGAGGAACCAAGACTCAAGATAGAACCACTGAGAGGAAACAACACTGAACAGGAGGAACTAAATAAGAGCATAAAAACGAAACACTGAGAGGAACCAAGACTGAACAGGAGGAACTATATAAGAGCATGAAAAAGAACCACTGAGAGGAACCAAGACTAAAAAGTAGGAACTCTTTAGGAGTACACAAATAGAAACAATATGAGGAACCAAAGACTGAGAAGAATAAACTTTATCAGAGCATCGGGAAGAACCACTGGGAGGAACCAAGACTCAAAAGAAAACACTTCATAAGAGCATAATGCAGAACCACTGAGAGGAACCAAAACTTAGTAGCAGAAAGTCCCTAGTAAGAAGTAGAAGAACCACTAAGAGGAAGCAAAGCTCAAAAATAGGAACTCTAAAAGCCTGAGTAGATTCTAAAGATAAAAGTCCTTTAAGAGCATACGGAAGAATTAATGATAGGAACCAAGACTATAAAGAGGAACCCTTATTACTCTGGGCCCCACTGGACAGTGCAGTCAAAGTTTTCAAAGATTATTAAACATTGGCACTTCATACAAATGACAGAGCCTCAAAATACACCAGTGGCCAAAGTCTCAACAGTAATAAAGGTCTATATGTGGCCTGGAAGCAATAAAAAATTAACAAGCAAAGCGATTCATATTTTAAAGACTAGCTTCACTAAGACTGCAAAGCTGGCAGTAAATGAACATCTTAGGAACTATAATTTAAAAAATTCATATATAAAATGAAATAAAAGAAATGAAATGACGAAGTAAAAAATAATTCAAGGGGCCAGACATCTCTGACCACTCTGGAGTCTACTACATAATCCTGTTGCCTTCACTCCCACCTACCAATGGCTCCCCAGAGTCAATGTCTTTGCCTGCAGGATCATGGCAGGAAGTAAAACTGTCCGGGTGGAATATTCAGCTTCACCTTCACTCTATAAATATGACTACTCCAGGAGAACACAAGGGCCACAGTCATTCTTTCAATTCCTCTTTGGTCTGTGTGCCCAGAATTGTTGCAAACGTTCAAAGGGTCCTTACAGCTTGTGCTGTATGCCTGTTTCTGTTTGACACCAGAACAAAGTTGATTTTGAGATCTTAAGGTTGATCAAAAGCTGTGTCCACTGGTGTGCTCAGTTCTTGTACAAGGATCCAGATTGCCCATATACAATATGTAGGTTTCTAGGTTTCTGTGCTAAGAAAGAGACCTAGAATGTGGTGACCTTTTCCTGGTGCCTCCTGCCTCTCCCACCCATCTCTACTGCAAAGGACTCTTCATTAGAGCCTGCACAGGCAGTACACCCATAGTTCTATGCTGATGGCAGCCCTTATACAAGGACTGCTAAATGTTCTTTGCCACACCAAAATGTGCTGTCCCGACTACCACATAAACTCCTTGTGGCAGTCTTTGCTGCAATGGGCAGGACACACTGCTGACTAGTACTGGCCTCCAAAGAGTCTTACATCATCTGGACAGGTTTTGGCGTTCTCTTCGGGATCTGAAGATGGAATGCTTCTTAAACTGGGTGGTAGAGTTTAGTGGGTTACACTGCTGCTCTCCATGCTGTAGCCTGCTGTTTGATTCCCCGCCTCGGTAACCCCCCACGCTATACCAATAAGAATCCCTGGACAAGGCTCCTGACACTGCCCTCAACTACATATGTAAACTGTAGGTCACTCTGGATAGGGGTGTCTTCCAAATACCATAAATGTAATGTAAAAAAAAACTATACCTGAAATTTTATGGGTTATTATGGGTTATTTGTTCTACCTGAAGCAATAGTGGCAGGTATCTGATTCACAAGCACAGTGAGATGTAACAGAAGATTCACATGCAGCAGGTCAGTCAGATGTTTAACTTTGAGGTTAAAATCCTGCTGCTTATCCTGGCACCTCCCTCGTTAACCCTCAGGAACCTCTGGAACCATAACCAGTGAACCAGTGGCCCAGTAGTAGGACATTAAGCCAATGCAGCTGTTCACTTCTGCAATACTTCTGGAGACTGGCCAACACTTGATTGCCTCAGACATAGCTGGATATGTTGCTACCCCATCAGGTCCAACATTCTGACCTCCCAAGAGAATGCCACTCTGCATCAAGTGACCATTCCTGAGGTACAATGAATAGTTGCTAACACCTCTGGCATTGACCAGGGGGTTGTCCAGATATACTAGCCAAAATATATACCATTAAGCAAACAAATGTTAGGATGGCATTACATAAGCCAAACGGCACTGCTCTTAATTGCGATAGACCCTCTCCTAAGGTGAACGCAGTGTTTGGTTTAGCTTCTCCACATCTGAATCCCATCATGTAATCCACTGCATTAACATTAAAACCTTACTGCTCGACAATACTTTCAGCTTCATGTTGACTGGTCACTTACACACTAACAACATGAATGCTTCAAAAAAGATGAGGACCAAGATGAGGATCATGTCTATATCTCCAGTCATTTGAAGGCCAGCAATGAGATCCAAAGGCAGGTCCAAAGGTGCACAATCTATATATATATATATATATATATATATATATATATATATATAAATGCAAGGGCAGGTCATGAACTGTGGAGTTTGACTTCATTCTGAAGTTAACGACAATAAAAAGTTGGTTACTCCTATTTTGGTGAGGATGCTCCTGGCTTCGTTGAAGGATGAAACAACTTCTCCTCCGGCATTGCCGGTTAATAAGGCATCTGGAAATTGTCTCCAGGGCCAGGGACTGGTCAAGAGTTCCCTGGCCTCAGTGGCTAAGTTTCAGGGCAGTGTTATAAGGACAGCAGAAATAGCTGTTGCTTCAAGGGCCACTTCTTCATAAGATCTTTGTGGCATGCGAGTAGACTCCTGCTGTCAATCTTGGATAGATTTGTTAATGGGGAGGCTTAGGAGAGTCATTACATTTGAACCTAGATAGATTTTCTGTAACGACAGCTCTTTATTACACCGAACATGTCAATGATGTTCTTGAATCAACATCACATTCACCAGCCTATGAGGTACAAGGTAGGAGCTCCTAATAAAGTATCATTTAAATTACCTTCATTTATACTGCCCTAATTAAATTGAGCACTCAACACAAAATGCATTAACAATGTTCAAAAGAAGTGAATTAATTAGTTTTAATGCATTGGTGTAAATGAACAATGAGAATTAAGAATAAATGTGCCACATAAATAATTTACTCCTTTAGGTTTAATTAATTACCAGTTTTATTAATTCTTTGATACATTTTTAATAAATAATAAATCATCCAATTAACTGATTATACAGCCATTTATTAATTGAAGGTTTGCTTTGGTGCGGTAGGCTCGGTCATGAGAAACCACAACTCCATTCGTTAAGCGTCTGGCTGAGCGCTTGGGTCTTAATGAAATCGCTTCAATCAGATGTTCCTAGAGCGCCTGCTCCATTCAAGGCAAACTACTACAATCTCCCGCTCTCGTTCTCTCTTTGTCCATCATTGCTTGTCCTCATCAAAGCTTTACGAAATGAAAAGCTGCTGGGAAGGGATTACGGGGATAAGCAGAAGGAGCGAGACGTTAAGCACACAAGCATGCACAAACACACACTATAAAAAGTCAACATACCCTGACGGATAGAATGAATACCCTTCCAAAAACCCAAGTGCCTCTCTATGAGAGTGAGCACAGTGATGAGAATTTTAGTTTTGTATTGTATTAAAGCTTCATATGCAGGTTTACTGTCCACTTTACTAAACAAGTCCTTCTCTTGTGCTTGGGTTCACTGTCCGCTTACAGTTTAACACATCATCTACATAGAACACACACAAATACGGCATTTTTCTGCTAAGTGTAGTGCACGATTTTTATTTCTTTGACTTGTCAGGGGGATATAAGTGTATATATACATTTTTCCCAAAATGTTAAACTTATCAAACCAGTCCCTGGCTCTGGAGATACTGCCCAGATGCCTCATCAATAGCCAATGCCACAGGAGATGTTGTAACCTATCTAAACTAATAGCAGTAACCAACTTCACAGTCCAATAACACATGACGTTTTATTTGTCTTTGGCAACAACGTTCAATATCTGGTACTGGTATCTGGTAATATCTGGCTACTGTAACAAACTCCAGAACGAAGCCAAACTCCACCGTTCCTGCCAGCATATCTACAATTTAGACTGTATTGTTTATGATTCAGCATTTAAAATAAACCTGTAATCTTGACCAGCCCCTGGCTATGGAGACACTGCCCAAAGGCCTTATCAATAGTCAATGCCAGATGAGAAGCTGTGTCTTCCTTCAACTAAGCCAGAAGCATCCTCACCAGAATAGGAGTAACCAACTCCACAGTCCAATAACACATGACTTTTTATTGCAGCATTGGACAACAATGTTCAATATCCAGAGCGAAGCCATACTCCACAGTTCCTGACCTGCCCATGTATCTCATTGCTGGCCTTCAGGTGATTGGCGATTGGGACAGGCTCCTCATCTGCTGTCTTCTCTGAGGCATACATGTTGTTACTGTCAAGATCCTATGATCAGCAACCAGCCAACATATATATAATGTGCACCTTTGTATTGTTATTTAAAATCCAGCATTTTAGATTCAGCAAATGAACCAGTATTCTTGACCAGTCCCTGCCTCTGGAGACACTACCCAAACGCCTCATCAACAGCCAATGCCAGAGTAGAAATTGTGTCCACCTTCAACTAAGCCAGGAGCATCCTAACCAGAATTGGAGTAACCAACTTCACAGCCCAATAACATATAACTTTTTATTACAACCTTTGGCAACAGAATGAAGCTAAACTCCACAGTTTATGATCTGTATCTCCTTTCTGGCCTTTAGGTGACTGTAGATATTGACAGGATCCTCATCTGTTGTCTTCTCTGAGGCATACATGTTGTTAATGTCAAGATCCTATGATCAGCAACCAGCTAGCCTATATATTAATGTGCACCTTTGGATTATATTGGTTTTTTTTTTAAGATCCAGCTTTTGAGATTCAGCAAATAAACATTAACTGTACATTACAACTGGCCCAGGTGTGTTTCTACAGAAGCCCTGATAGGTTAGATAAAAAAAAGTGTTTCCAGGTCTAAACTGTGGAACTCATTACCACAATCTCTTCGTGACTGTCCTCACTCTCCTCATTCAAAACTCAACTTAAAACAGACCTCTTTTCTCAGTACTTTTTCTCTACTGCTTACTGATTTTTTTTTATTTATTTTTTTTCTCCTCTCTCGATGTAAAGCGTCCTTGGGTATGAGAAAGGCGCTATATAAACTGAACTTACTCTTATTATTATTATTATTATTATTATTATAAATTCCACATGTCCATTCTCCTGTGTGTAACGCATTAAAGTAAAAAACACCTGCTCATCCATCAAAAACATGTTTTAACTGGTTAAAGCTGGTTTCTGCTTTTGGGATGCAGGAAAAATAAATGAAGTACACTTCTTCAGTCTGCAACAGACATAAACGTATTCAGTTAAAACTGGTCCATCGAGTGTACTGGACAAAGGTTAAACTAGCTAAACTTAATCCAAATCTCGATACTCTCTGTGACCATTGCTGCCAAGCCCCAGCTACCCTTCCTCACATGTTTTGGTCCAGTTTTTAAATCTTTCTGGCAATCTGTGTTTGCCTGCTTCTCTTTGATTCTGAATTGTAAAATTGAACCTTGTCCTCTGATGGCCTTATTTGGTGTAATCCCCCAAAATCCTGCGTTTTCAGCTGATGCTTTTCCATTTCACACTCTTCTAGCTAGACATCTTATTTTAATACAGTGGAAACGTTCCACACCACCTTCATCTGAGCACTGGCTTAAAGACATCGCTTTATTCTTATATCCTGAAAAAATGAGGCTCACACTTAGACGCAACCCACAGCAATATCTTTTTATATGGACCTTATTTGCTTTCTTCCTAGAGACCCAACAGTCTGATCTGTGAAGTCAATAAGGCAATAAGGTAATTATTATTATTAATTTATTTTTAATTCATGTCTTTATTGTTTGGGCTTTTTTAAGTTTGTTTTTTATGTATTATTTTGTTTGTTTATTTTTCTTTTTCTCTACACGTTTTGTCATATTTGTCCATTTAAACTAGTTTAGAGCCATACCAAGTGACAGGGAGGGCAAGGGTGGTGGGAGGTCAGGAGGGGTGGGTAGATTTGGATGACCATGAAACTGCTGAGAGATGTATATGTTGGTCATCTCTATATCGATTGTTTCAACCTTTGTATCTTGCCAAACCAATAAACAGAATTGTCAAAAAAATAAAAATAAATAAATAAATAAATTTAAAACTCAAACGCACTCTCGATTTGTCCGTACACCCTTCAGGGCTACCGTAGTTTTCTGTAGAGGCTGATGTTCACTTTGCATATCAACAAAACATGCCATTAGACCAACAGCAACCAAACCTTTTCATACAACCGTATCTCATAACTCTACTATACAGGTCTATAACTACAGACTGCAGTTTTCAATCTGTTCACTTCATCAGCCTCCCTCTTCCTCTTTTCAATACAGGTCAGTGTCTGACCACAGGACCACCACTAACCAGACAACGAGTGTTATGATAGATGAGTGAAACTGGTCTTTAGACAGAGTGAGGTTTCATTTAATTCCCCGGTTCTCTTCTTTTTTTACTTACAGTCCCCACTTCACCTGGAACACATGGCCCTTTCTATCTCTCTCTCTCTCCCCTCTTTCCCTCTCTTTCTCTCGTCCTCTCTGTATCTGTCTTTCTAATTTTACTGCCCTACCTCCTTATTTATGTCTTCTCCCCTCTCTCTCCCACCCTCTCCCTGCTTCTTTCTCTGGTCACTAAGTACAGGTACGAAAAGGTCAGGCTTGTCCAACATCGTCCACTGAGGGGGCTTAGCTGGAGGAAAGAGTGGAAGAGTCGCTTAAGGAGACAGAGTTGGAGTTGCAGAGTGAGATAGTAAAAAAATAAAGAAAAACAAAGAGAAGTTATGAAGTGTGTAAAATTATAAACTGAAATCAATGATTAATCAGAACTGGTGGCGAACCATGACTCTACGCCTTCAGTCTAAGCCTCATCAAAACAAACAACCCCACATCGAGTTCATTGAACTAAAGTTAGATTGTCTACAATGTATGACGTAGATTCTACGTGTGAACGATGGCACCAAGCCTCTGCCACTCATGTACATATGTGTTGGTCATGACCATCACTGTATAACTATTGGTCAGAAATCTTCAATACTATTTTAAGTTTTCTATTAAGAACCCCTCTTGACCTGAATGCAACCACTGCTCTCTTCAGTGTTCCCCTTTATCATATTAGATATATTACTCTCAAAGTATTGATTTGATATTACTGAGGTGGAAGTCTTCCACTAAGTGGATTACAGAAATACTGAGATGTGTCAAAATGGAGAAAGTCAGGTTCACTATTAAAGGCTCATTGAGCACCTATAAAAAACGTGGGAACCTTTCTTTACAATCTTTTGTTATTCCTGAATAACTGTGAGATATTTATTCTACTGTAGTTTTTCCTTTATTATATATTATGTTTTTTTCCATATGCACTGTAGAAATATATATTGAACGTTGTTGCTTATTTGGATTGGATTGCATTCTGTATTACATGGAAAATAATAAATACACCTGGACAAAAAACTGCTTGTACTGTAACATTTATTTCTGAGAAATATTAGATGTATCGACTAAATTCAAGATAATTATACACATACATTTAGAAATTTGGATCCCCGTAGGCAGCTGCTCGGCTTACCACTGGCTTTAAGTGACCAGTATATCGTTGCTGTCCAATGAAAAAATGGGAACTTTACAGTAGAGACCAAAAATATTCTTTTCTTTCAATGTAAGTCAATGGAACCAGAATTTTTTCCAAGCTGTTTTGGAGGACTCCTATTGGTCCATTCATCATGAAACACTGTAAACGCCCATTGGCATGTTCAAATCGACAAAAATGTAGATATATGTTTTTCATTGGACAGCGATGATATGCTCTGGTACATGTACTGCCTTGATATTTTTTAGAAGGTGAACGTATTAACCCTTTCATGTAAAAATTATTAAAAATGCTTTTTCTTGCTCAGATCTCCATAAATAATCATATGGAATTTCATTTTACATAAAAATCAGTTTTATTAAAAAAGTTATTGAACTGTCCACACATGTGAACACCATGCATTAGGGGAGTAAAAAACAAAACAAAATTGTAAAACTAATATTTTATACAAACAATGCTGAACTTTAAGCTTCTTCTTTGTAACTTTTAAATAAATAAAATGCAAACTATTAGAACATTTTTGAGGTTTCCTCCTCTTTTCATAAAATAAAATAAAATAATTTTGGTTCGCTAAAAGCACAATTGATAGAAACTTTAATAAATCTTTTCTGCCTGGAATTTTGCTGCAAATCCTGTGATGAATATAGGTGGGCGGTGGTAGCAAGACATATTTGTTACAGTACTCTTACTTCTTGCTGTGAAATCCCTTAAAACAGTCTGGACAGAGGGAAACTTGATATTGGACACAGATGTCACATAACTATAAATTTATATAAATGTATTACTTTTATACATCTACACAACATATAAAAAATTATGACTATAGATATACCAGAGACATTTTTTGCATTCTTAGTATTATCAGTTATCCTAGATTCTAAGCCTCAGCACTCGAGAGTACAATAGAATTCAGGAGAATGAATTTGGTTACACTGGAGCAGTGAGACTTATGATTCTGCCATCTAGTTGTTTGAGGGGTGAAATGCATTTCATATGCTTTAAATTACACTATTATTAACTGTCCACAAGTGTGCACACCATGCATAAAGGGTTAAAGACAAAAGCATCTCTGATCTCAATTAATACAATCAATAAAATCAATAAAAACAATAAAATTAAAAGTCGAAGTGAATACATCAAGTAACTTTTGGTTAACAACTGAAAAACTGTTACAAGCAAGATGGACAACCAGTCCAAACACCAAGACAGACAGTATAAGTGAGAGAAAATGCTAAAGTTGTGAATAAGACAGAGACAGAGCGCAAGTAATGAGGATGAATGACACGAAGAAAGAGAAAAATGAAAGACACAGCGCTCCGTCGGGACTTGTAGAGCTACACTCCAGCCTATTCACTCAGCTTCATTTTTAATGAGCACCCATTGTTCTTCTCTCTTGTAGTGAGTCCTCCTGTTTCTGTCCACTGCTGACTGGTGCATGCATTACATCTCCTCTCCGGCTCTCGCTCCCTCCATCTACCTGGCTGTGGGCCTTATGGCGACCCCTGCTGACCCCTTCTCATTACACTGAGTGCACAGGTTACGGGAGAGATCGCTTTATGGCCGGGCTCAGATGACCCAGGTCGGATCAGTTTGTTGGCTATTACTGTAGATCTGTATCGGAGCCAATATCGGATAAGCAATTGCGAGCTGGAGGTTAGAGGCCACAAGAAAACACGCAATAACGAACAATTAAGATGAGTGTGCTATCCTTCCTTTTCAACTACAGCACATGTGTGCTCTCACCAGCTAGCTGTCTTGGGGATTGAAAGCACGGGGGCAGCTGGGGGCTGGAAATTAGGGAACCGGTCTTGTGACCGGCAGGTCGTTGGTTTGAACCCCTGAACCTACAAGACATGATTAAAGAGCCCTTGAGTAAGACACCTAATCTCAAACTGCCCCCTGGGTACTGTGGGTAGGGCTGGACACAACTTTAGGCAAGTGTGCTTACTGCCCCCTAGTATGCAGAGGGTATGCAAACTTCTCTATGTGTAAACACAAGTGGCAAATAGGTTTCCGTGCCCTCAAAGGTCACACTTTGGTGACATCAACAATGTGGGCACTGGACAAGGTCTAAAAATGTGAAACCATTCGTTCTCATTGAAGTATGAACATGTGATCAATAGATCAGTAGATCACATGTAGCTTCAAGTGTACACAACAGAAGTCAGACTTTTAGATAAACAGACAAATGCTAATGGTATGTCACCTCAGCTAAAGTTACTAGCCCAACCTATTCCAGCTGATATCTTTGTATGAGCTTATGTAGCTACACAGGGGGAACTAAGCTGGAAGGCTGAAAGTTAGCACATGTTTTCTCCAAGACATGTGAAGCACCACCATGTGTTTTTTACAGACTGACTAACACAAAACCATTGGAGGAGATCAATGATTGGACCAGTGCTACAACAGGAATGTAGAAATAAAAAGATTAGAGAGCTGAGGCTTATCTAAAGCTGAAAAAACATCACCTCAACTGTGTTACTAAATCTCAGCTACACATTGCCAGCCCCCTTATAAAATGACTGGTCACCAGTTTGATGGATACCCCACTCCCATGCCTACACATAGGTAAAATAAAGTACTGTTATGTATATGTAAATTATCCTCTCGGGTTAGGGGTCCCAAACACAACCCACCTTTCAAAATGTTCCTGTGCACTTTGCATGCGATTACACATTTCCACCACAGAGGTCTCCAAATCCTCCAAATCTTATGTAGTGTGGCTTTAAACTGTTATAAGTAATGAGAGATTCAATACATTTTTTTTTCTATTTTTTATTTCCATAGAGACCCCTTGATTGTATCTATGCATTGATATAATAAAGAAAAAAAACAGTTTAGTCTTATAAAGACACATTTGCCATCGTCATACCTGAGCAGGCTTCATCTTCACCATTTTGCCATAGCTTCGTCGCTCTGGTTATCATCTTCACCTGTGTTTTGTTTGTAACCCTTTTCGGTAATCATATTCTCAGCTGTTTCTCTTTTAATGTCAGTGTATATAAGTACAGATATAGTATAAATATAATTAGTTCTGCACATTTTTGTTTATACATCTAGCTTTCTTTCCTACTTTTCTAGTTCTCAGATTTGTTTTATGGGTTCCACTACTTATTTCATATCATATTTCTGTCTGCTGGTTGTCTTCAGCTTGATTCCAGTAAAGCTGAAATGTATCCAGCCCTATTCACCTGCACCAATGTTACAGCGTTTATTAGTTGTATGTTGGGTCACAGTTATTACAAGACCTATCAAAAACAAGGGGTAATGTTTTTTATGTTATTTGCAGTTCACTGAAACAACTTTTAGTTGTTAATTTAATTATTGTTATGCGTGGTCTACCATACTTTATATTTTGGTATCATGAACCTCAAGGAATGGAGATTCTCCACCAAGGGGAGCTGTTTGCACTACTTTATAGTGTGCTATAAGAAAGGTGCTTCACATCATTTGGCATCCTTACTTTAACAATCAAACAAAGGTGTAATTATGAATTATGTAAATAAGTAAATAAAAGCATAATTATGTAATTACATTATGGCATATACAAAATGAAAGTTAGAACTTCTATGTCTTTGTGTAAGTGGACATTTTTTCAATGTAGCACTGCAATTTCTTTTGGGAATTGGAAGTCGAGAGAGAGAGAGAGAGAGAGAGAGAGAGAGAGGAAGTGAGCTCCATTCTTAAATCCCGGATCTGCATGATTGTATCAGCTCATCTCGTACCCACAGTGCACTGCTGTTGGCAGCTGTGCTGTCTTAAATCCTCTGGGTCACTCTAGGGCTCCAGACTGCAAACTACCATCACTGAAACCTTCAGAACTCCCAGCTGCCATAACAACTTCACACATTCAGCGTGAATCCTTTAAAAGAATTGGGGAAAAAATTCAATACCCAATTATTAACTGAGCATCCACGAGAAGACAAGAAGCGAAATGGCGAATGTGATTGAAGGATGAACTGAAGTTTGGGGACAAAGAATTATGAAGCGATTGTCAAAGAAAAACATTCAAATATAATTACAGTTCTTTTTACGTGATTGCTTACTGAACATGACTTCTTCTTATTGATTCTTGTGTATTCTGTTGATTGCCTATTTTATTTTGGAGTCTAAGAGTTTCCAGTTCAACTGCTTCATGTTGTTTCTTAGGTATACGTTTTCTTAAAAGTGTTATACTCCTTTTGAAAGGCTCTGCTTTTGACAGGCTCTCAACCCTTTGTTTACTCTCGTTGGTCCAGTAAGAATATTCATGTCCTGGCTGATATCTTCAACCCTAAGGGCTTACGCTCCTTCCAGGATTTATGTGAATTTTTTTCTTTACCAGGTACGTCTTATTTTTTATACCTTAGGCTCCGTTCTGCTGCTTATGGAGTTCCCATGGGATTCCCAGTTAAAAGATCATCCTTTACTGGAGCATTTTAGTAGTTTTGACTCAAACCGTGGACTGGTTTCATATTTGTGTGACCTGTTTATCAAAGTTAAAAATACTATAAGTTCAGTCTCTGTTTGGAATATGGACCTCAATGCAACCCCAAATTGAGAAGTGATATGGCACAATGTTTTTCCTTTATCTAAAGATTTATCCCATCAGTTGATACATTTTAAGTTAATTTACACGGTCTATGTAACACCATGTCGAAAAAGTGTAATAGATGTAACTCTGGTTCTGTTGGGGACTATATTCATATGCATATGCATATTCATATTTGGTACAAACACTGTCTAATCTCTTTAGTGTGGATATTTCTTTTTGTCCAGGGTTGCTTTTATTAGGTGATGATTCTAATATGATTTTAGTTCATATTAGTGTTTACGGCAGCCTTAATTGCCTCTAAAAAGTAGGGGTGTAAGAAAATATCTAAAATATCGAATATCGGGGTATTATGTTTGGTGATACTGTATCGATTCTCAAAAACACAGTATCAATACACAAATTGCTGGCAGACAGTGAATCATTGTGTGTTGTGTTTAGGCCACTAGATGGCAGTGTTGTAATCCATTTTCAGCTCCACTCCAACATTAACAAGCAGCACAAGGGCGCAATGCTATTGTAACCACTGCCAAACCTGTTCCTATAGTGGTGTGTTTTAATAGTAGGATTTGAAAAATCGCATTGCTTGCAGTATCGCAATATATCACGATATATTGAATCGTGACCGCTGTATCACGATACGTATCGTATCGTCAGGTTCTCGCCAATACACAGCCCTACTAAAAAGTCTATTCTGAAGGCGTGGTTGATGCCACATATACTGTTATCATCTTATTGGCACTGCTTTTTCTTAGATATTCTTATTTTGGAGAGGGCCACAGCTAGATTTCATAAGGCGAAGGCTGACACAATTCAGAACTGGTCAAAAGCTATTGCTTTGGTTAAGGCCTTGTAGGATCATGATAATATAATATTCATCTTAATTTTTATTGTATTTATTGTTATATGGTATGTTCGCAAATAATATTGTAGCCCCGCCCCTCCATTTTTTTTTCTTTTTGTGTGTGTTGTGTTAATTGTGGTGCTATTTGTTTTGTAAAACATTAAACTAATAAAGTGTCTTTAAAAAAAAGTGTTATACAACACCAACATTAATTAATCTATTTAGATGAGTTAGGACATTACGAGATCTGACGTTGTTGTGTCTTTTTTTATATAACTTATAGCTTGTATTAATCTTATTAGAAGCATCCGAGCTCACGGGAAGGTCAGGGCTTTTTGGGACCCCCGCCATATAGGGCCATATACCCTGCAGCGTTATCTTGGGAACTTCTATTTGAGAACCACTCTACCCAAAAAAATTATGTGGCCAGGTGTACAAGGGCCGAAAAAAGCACAAAGCCAGGGCCATAAAAGACAAGCAAGCACATGCATCATTGAGACCAGGTTCAGACCAGGGTGTGATTGTTGGTACCGCAGGTTCCTTGAATAAACAGCTTAAACTCTGGACTGGTCTCCCTCTTAATTCTGACGGCAAAAAAACGAAAATACAACAACGTTCATCGCATCTTAGAAATGAAGCTACTCTTGTACCTCAATTTATGTTCACATTAAATATTATAGCAGTAAACAGAGACCCATGGCTACAGAAAAAGACATAGACAAAATAGACAGACCCTAAGCAGACCCCTGGGCTTCTACAGAAAAAGAGACATCTATCAACGTATATCATATCTCATATATGGATGGCTAAAAAGTGATGTATTTGTAGACTGTATGGTCTACATCCGAGTAGATTGTGTGCGTATACAAATCAGATCACCAGGTGTTACGATCCAAGTCCCGTAATCCCACCCCTGCTTTTAATTGCTGGTTTATCTTGTGTGCTAAATTATAATTGCGGTGATGTTGTGGACCTCCGTTGGAGTTTTACACAGCAGTATTTTCTGAAACCAGGCCAGCAAGTGACATTTCCAGGGACAGCTGTAGCCCGTGACGGAGATGTCTGGTCACTTTAACATTTTAGTCACGTTTTAAATGAAAATAAAAATGGAGCAGGTCCTCCATCACCTCCCGTTGCGTCTGAAGTAGTCCACTTTGTTTTAAGGGAAGCGGACACAAGGAAATTACCCGTCTTATTGGAGAAAGCCTCTGTCTAACATGGACACCAAAGTGATTCCTGTGCTTCTTCTCAAACCGCCTAACTTGGTTGACTCACACAAGGCCATAGACTTCGGACCTTGTATGTAAAACAAGCTGTGGTCCGGCTGGTACTGGAATGTGAAAAACTCATTTTAGGTAATTACAGCATTGTCTGGTGGTTGGAGGTGAATGAATGAGTGAATGGTTGTATGCATAGATGTATAGGAAATACAATAAAGCTAAATTTGTCTTCTAAATTAAAATTCTCATTGGAAAATGTGAAAGAAACTTGAATTAGGAGCTGCTACAGCCTAAATGAGCCAATTACCTAGCTAAGCTTATTAATGCTTAGACTTTTTACCTGCTTTTAGTTTGTTTTTGTTGGTGCTAAGACCATAGCATGGTAACATGCTTACAATCTACTTGGAGATGGTATTAGGGAATGGTGATGTATGGACATCACTCTTATTTTCATATTGAAGAAATATTTAATTTCCAATGCGAAAGACAAGGAGGCAACATGGTGTCCTGGAAACATGATAATGTTTAAACAGATTGAACACTTATATATTATAACACTTATAATACAGAATAAATGTGGTGAACCAGCGTCGGTTGCAAAGGGTTTCTATTATTAAAGGTTAAGGCACTGCAAGAATACAAGCATTAATCTTGTGTTGTAGCCGGAAGCATCTGTTTATACATTTTCTTGGGCTTGTCTCACTTCACCCCTCCATTACACCTGGTTGCAGCTTCAAAACCAGTATTGTTTCCAAATCTTTCATTAAAACCCTTATTTCTCAGCCAGTGGATCATATATTTAAAAAATCAAAACATCACAACAGATCAAAACACAACCAGCTGTAGGCCTCCCCTGGGCTCCAATGCAAATTCTTGCTAATTATTGTTAATTATGCTCATCTTCTTGTTTTATTATGACGCCTTATTTGTGAGTAAGCTGGGTTCCCCCTACATAGAAACACAATATATAATATATTTGATACTCTGCCTGTGGCTGAGTATTAAATTTATCACATTCAAATCCTAATAGACACCACATTAAGGGCCTATAAGTAAAAGATGGAATGGGTGCAATAGTCAATCCATCTAATGTTCTTATATTCTGAAGGTTTACATGGTTTTAAGGTCTCCCACACTTGTTTCCTGAAAATGATCAAATAAAAATCCTGGGAAATGTAGAACCCTTGAAACATTGAGATTACTCAGTGCCTGATCAGTATTTTTTGGACAGTGTAGTGGCTTCTCTTGCAGTAGTGCAGATGGATTTGGGTTTAAATCCTGCAAGAGGGCGGCTTCAACCTGAACCTCAACCCAGGACTTCAGAACGAGGGTAAAGACGAAGCTAGTGAGTTTTTAAAAAGCACACACGCCTTTACACTAAGATACACTGGCACATGCTGTACGAAGTTCTAACCCTGCACTGTATGAAACAACTTTCACATCTTGGCTTGTGAAAGTACATCTAGAAGGGGTCATTTCTTCTGCAAAGGCTTTGTCTAATCACACAAAGTCACCAGAATAGACCCAACGATGTCAAGCCTCTTCAGAAATGGGGCGCTGCTAAAAATATTAGCCCACTTAAAGCTGAGAGCAGAACAGAGGTGCAAGACACTACAAGAACAATAGCAGAGGCCACAGTAGTTCATGGAACAATTGGATGTTTCAGTGTGCTGTCTTCTAACCCACAGGTCTAGTTTCAGTACGTGGTCTAATTAGAACCACTAATTTTTGCTGAGTGGGCTTACAGTTAACTATGCTAACCGTGTCTTTAAAGGTCTGTTATTAAGTCTAAGTCTGCATGAACTGAGCTCGAATTTAACCCATTCTTTAGTGAACAACTTCCGTTACAACCTTTAGCCAAGTCTGGAGTCTTTGCACCTTCCAGTGGTCTTAAAATAGCTTCACAAAGAGGGCTTGGGTGGTAATAGATATTACTTTGGTTATGGCACCCTCTGCTGGTGTAACAGCACAATCACATAAACAGATTTCCAAAGTCATTTAGAGTGATTTGATCAGAAATCCAGAGACCTAAGCGGAATTTATATATAATATATTATTTGTATGTACAAAAGTATTGGGACACTTACACATTACACCTACAGGAGCTACAACATCTCATTCTAAATCCATAGGCATTATTAAGGAGTTGGTGCCCTCTTTGCAGCTGTAACAGCTTCCACTCTTCTGAGAAACTTTGAGACTTTTTTTGGAATTTTGGAATCTTTTGGAGTGTCTATGGGAATTTTTGCACGCTCATCGTGAGGAGCATTTGTGAGGTCAGACACTGACATTGGGCGACAGTCCCGGGCTCATAATCTCCATCCCAGTTCATCCCCAAGGTGTTTGATGGGGTAGAGGTCAGGGCTCTGTGAAGGCCAGTCAAGTTCTTCCACACCAAACTCACCCAACAAGCTGGTATGGAGCTATTTGTGCACTGGGACACAGTCAGTCATGCTGGAACACAAAAGGTTCTTTCCCAAAGTGTTCTTACAAAGTTGGAAACATGCAGTTGTCTAAAATGTCTCACTTCAGTGGAACTCAACCAGCCCCTGAAAAACAACCATAAAGGTAGGTTTAAAATCATCTATCGTCAGTAAGCACAAGGGCCGGTCAAGACATTGCTTTGTTAAAAAAATCTATGGCAAACCCAAGGCATTAGCTGAAGCCCAGCTGATAATTTTGTAATTAATTTGTGTGTGTGTATATATATATATATATATATATATATATATATATATATATATATATATATATATATATATATATATATATATATATTAGTGCATGCAGACTTCCTTCAAAATACAGGGTTTATCCCTCCTCCTGTAGATTTATTCCCCCTCCTCCAAACTTTAAAAATACAGCCATCATGCAGGTAATGTTCAAGCCATCCCAACAATGGACTCTTCTCTCTTTTAAGGTTGGGGAATTGCTTTGGCTCCTTGAAGGAGACCTTATAGAGGATGAGGAGAAGCTTTTTCCCACAAGCCATTCGGACATGGAACCAGGGCAGCACCTAGGACCAACTCACACCTAAACATTTTATTTATTACTTATTTTTATTAGTGTGTCAGATATTCTATACTCTCTTATTGTTTCATGTGAGCAGGCTGTCATCAAAACATTTCATTGTTAGTTGTACCATGTATAACTTTGTGTGTGACAAATGTGACATTTTTGATTTGATTTGATTTGATTGAAAATTAACCCAGCACAGTAGCGCATTTACAAATCTACAAGCTGTTTAAACAATAAGCTTAGAGAGCAGCTATACACTAGATAACAACACTACTGAGATCCACCACTTTGAGTCAGAACATTACACAATAACAACACAAACAGTTCAATTACACTACAGATACACAAAAAGCTTTTAATACATGAGAAGAAACGAGCGTTCTACCTATAGAACGTTTTCTTTATTGTATTCATCACAAAAAGGTTGTTTATTAGACCAGTGAAATCAAGTTTGTACAGAATGTTATGCTTATCGACATCTGGGCCACAAGTGATGATTCAGCCTGTACTGATCAGTTGTTGAACTCAGTCGTTCAGTCGCTAGTTTCAAAAAGGAGTGTTCACCACTCTGCAAAGGCAAGCAGAAAGCCCCAGCTAGAGTTCAATTTCCCAACTGTCAAATGCACTGGTGGAATAACCTGGATGTTGATATTTTGGGAGCTGTGGACGCCAAACATCTTGTTGAATTCCAGTTTTATAGAATAAAAATAAAAGAGTACAGAGCTCCTCCCAGGAAAAAACAGTTATGTTGGGACAACGTCATGACAACCTACTGTTTTGGTGCCCACAACATTGAAATGTAATTCCTCAGAAAGTTGTGACAACATTATCTAACAACATTGTAAGAACATAATGGAATCCTTCATGCGTTCAATTATATCTGCATGGCACTCCATAGAATTTTGCTAAGTGGGCAACAATAAAATAAGACAATGTTATTTAGCGTTGTTCAGACAACATAAAATAAGCCACCTTTTGGCAACTTTGTAAGAAAGTAGATAACGTTGTGACAGCGTCATGTGTTTGCTGCGAACAGCACCACAGCTTTTCAGATGCAGAGAAGAGGTGAGCTCAGTAGGTAGTAGGCAGGCGGCTAATAGGTCTTTTAGCAGTTTTAGAAGGAATTTGCAATAATAATATATATAAATACCTATGTTAGTTTTTCTGTTTTACATTGCTCTCATTAAAAAAATTACACTGATTGTTTTGAATAGAGACTCCAACTTGGGTTAGCTCGTCAGTGCCTTTCTGCTGATGTTTGTATGCTAAACTTGCTAGGTTTAGCATACAAAGTCTACTAATGCATTTCATCACTGTCCAAAGACAAACACGTATCTCCATTTTTGTGGATTTTTATTTTTATTTACATCGTTTGATCGCATCTACTGTCATTTATTGTGTTTCCGTCCATATCAACCAATAGAAGTGCTCCAAAATCACTTGGAAAACATTCTGGTTCCATTGACTTACATGTAAAGTGAAGAAGGTTTTTGGCCTCTCCTGTAAAGTTGCCATTTTTGTAGATGCTTGTTTTTCTTTGTCCTAGAACGCTTGTTTTATGTTTTGTTTGTTATGCTAGGTGGGGTTTTAATATAATAAAAGTATAATTTTAGGCTACTCCACCCATTTTGTGCTTCCTAGTTCCTAAAATGGTTTAGCCATTGTCTCTCCTTCCATAAACCCTAACTTTAACTATATTCTTAACTCTACTCAAGTAGTTTTGTGTCTAATACTTTAATTTTGCTCTTTAACTGAAGCTGTTCGTGGTTTGGGCTCTGTCCCTAACCCCCTCTTCACTTCCTACACTAGCTAGGAAGCAGTGTGCAGTGTGCAGCCGTGCGATAGGAGCGCAGCCGCTCCGTCACCGATCACCCGAGTTCTCCGTATCCGGATGTGGGTCGGGAGCGGAGCGAAGGCCTGAGTAAACGCCGCAAGCCGTCATGTTTTGACAGGGAAGCAGTCGAGAGAACAAACAAGGCCGAAGATAATCGCCGCAGCTGCTCAAATAACACATAAATACACCGTCTATCTGTACTAAGGTAAGTCTCAACTGCGAGCGTTAAATAGCGCGAGCCGGCTCGTGCCTTCCTCGAAGGTAGGCTTAACTTAGCGCGCTGGCTAACGTTAGCAGCGTTAGCGAGCGATGACCAGCGTAAAACGACGCTCTCGGTTGTCTCATATGATGAGTATACACGGTGGTTAATATGTTCAAACGTAATATTTTTATATGCTTCTTGTTGCTGCTGTTTAAGACCCACAGAATTAGTACGGCTGGCTCCGTTAAGCGAGCTAAGGTAAGCTAACGTTGGTTAGCTAGCGCTTCAGGAATGAGAAGTAACGCAGAGTCATAGCGAGAAACATTCGTGGAGAAAAATAAAAGTTTACGGAAACTTTAAGCTCGTTTGGCGTTATCTTTCACGGTTATACAGTAAGCTAGGTAGACGTTGTGCGAACTCAGGTGTTTGACACAAAACAGGTCTAATTGGGTGTCGGTTATGGACAAGTTTCAGGTCAGAGAGCTCCACTTTCTCTGTCTGGTTTTAGCTTCAGTTAACTTGGTTTGGAGGCATTTCAGTTGAGCTATTTAATCAGTTTAGGGAAGTTCCTTCGTGCCATGGGCTGTTTGAGTCACAGCTCGAGTCTCACGTTTAGTAGTTTCGTTTTTCAGTTTATTAGTGAAAAGGTGCGCAGCAGTCTTCTTCAGTTCCTCAGTGATCCACGAACAGCAGAGGAAAAGGAGCACCACAGAACCGACTGCAGAAAACGTTAATCATGTCAACATATGTTGTGATCGGCATGTAATTCTACTGATTTGTTTTTGCTGTTTGTTACTGTGCTTCCATGTTCATGTTGTGAGTCAACATACATAGGTCTGACTGTATTGACAGTCAAGCCCCTTGCAGTTTCCAACACCATCACAAGTGGAGGAATAGTTAATATTGGTGTCCATATTATTTTTCATACTTTTATGACTGTTAAGTCCTCCTGCTACTCAACAAGGAAGAAAAGCATGTCTCAGGAAGGGTCTATATTTCTCAACTAGATGGCATATTTACACGGCTGTCGGGAAACTTGTCTCTGAATGTGAAAGTGTCCCAGAGAGGCTGGATTAATCACAGCTTTGTAAAGAGGAATTGATAAGTCTCCTGGTGAGTGTGGTTGGAGACGTGCGGAAACATGTCTTCTTGTCCAGTAGGTCATGCACCAAACTATGTGTTGTAGCTTCTGCAGCTTTTTGTTCATTGTGCCATCTGTTTGGTTAACATTTTCACTGAGTTGCAAGCCGACACTGGTTAAATATACAGATCCGCCGATGGCGGTGTCAAAGTTTAAGGGAAAATATAAAAGGCAACGACATCTACCTGGATCATCACTATGGAAAGATGTAACATGCACATCACGAAATGCATTTAATAGAATAAAATGAAAACTCTTTGCTATATTAGCACTAAATGATCTCTAGAGTACAGCACAGAGTATTGGTCTGACATATTGGTCAAATCTAGGACTGAACCCGTATTTTTTATTTATTTTTTTGCTTCAGATAGACTAGAGATGGAAGAGAGCCGATCAATGGCAATAAACAAATTAGCTTAATTCCTGTATTTCCAGCTAGCGTTTTGTTGAAACCCCCTCCGGCCAGGTACTTGCAATTCCTATCTGAACCGCTAGGTGGAAACACATACCCTTTCATTTTCTACAGACTGACTAAAGCGGCGCGCCTCGCGAGAACAATTTTCCATTGCATTGCGTTGCGTCCGTCTGGCAGATTGTTGCCGTATGTGACACAGACTCAGCCAGAGCATTTTTCAAATCTGTAAAATTAATTGTGTCTCCAAGACAAAGACATTTAACACGACTAATCTGATATGGCTTTTAAGAGCACCCCACGCAGCTGAATACAGTGAATATCAGCAAACAGCAGAGCTAGCACGCGCAGCTAGCACAAAACAAACAACCCAGAACACCGTACAGACCAGATCTGACCGGTATGAACAGAACAGCAGCAGCAATTCAAGATCTACATTTAATGATTGCAGTTTTTAGTTTAAAATAAGAGTCTGCTTTTAATGACTGCAGTTTTGACTGCATTTATTTAATTAGCTTTTTTAGTTTTAAATTAAGGGTCTACATGTAATGATTGCAGTATTTGGGGATATTTGTTTGATTTACTTTGTTTTTTTACTGTTCATTTTGTTAAAAAATATTATGCTGTTTCACATGAGTTTGTTAAAAATGGTAATAAAACAGTTTAGACCATGTTTCATGATTTGCTTGCGCTAATAACTACATGTAGCCCTGCTGTGGCGTATAGCCCCGCCCTCGACCGGTATTGGCTATCGACCGATTGCGTTGAAAGGTGATCGGTAAACGGAATCGGCCTCAAAAACTCTGAACGGTCCATCTCTACGATAGACTATCAATAAAGGCAGACTACAAAGTACGGTAACATTCAGAAACCCTGGGAGAAACTTAAACGACTCGAGGTTACAGTCCATGACACAGTTTTGTTTTTAATATACTTAAAACAAGCGTGAGAAAAAACACAGCCTCTCCACTGCTAACAGCTAAAACCACAGTCCTCTGCTCTACTCAAGAAAACCCACCACCCCACCCATATTCACTCTTCTTGGTACTAATGAACTTAACACGCTCAACAAAACCATTTGTTCTTTTAAAACAAGAAAGAAAACGCAACTACTTACAATGCGATGTATGCCTGATGATGCAGTTTTGATGCAGTCATCTGGCAAAGCTTTTATGATTCTAATGTTGTTATCTTTCAGCTGATTTTTGTTAAATTTCTGGATGTCCAATTGTTGAATACTAGTAATATTTGTTTATATGACACCCGCTTAATTAAGTTTATAATTTATTTCCTGGTCAGTAATACATTAGTAGTCTATGTAAGTATATGTGATATTTGTAACACGTTGCCTAAATTTTTATTCTTTCCTCCCATTTTTTTAGAGACATCTGGCCTGACTCTGGGGCGACGGATTAACCTGACCAGTCATAACTCAGGACCTCCATTTTTTAGCTTCTCTCTGTCCCTGCGGCTGGCGGCCCAGGTTTGAGCATCTTACCCCAGCAGCGAATCTTTTAGGCACTATGGCGGGTCGACCCAACGGGCCGGCCGCAGGGAATAAAATCTGCCAGTTTAAACTAGTTCTTCTTGGAGAATCAGCAGTCGGCAAGTCCAGCTTGGTCCTGCGATTTGTCAAAGGACAGTTCCATGAATACCAGGAGAGCACTATTGGAGGTGAGTGATGGCCTGGATTTGCCCTTCTATGTGTAAAATGTTAAGACTCTCTGTTGAGCTGCTAGCAAGCAATAAGGTGTGAAAGTGGCACGGTAGGAACATTGTGCTGTATGTTCAGTTGACATCTCTTCATAAAGACATCTGGACCAAGATAAAATGGACAAGCGCTTTCATTCGAAAACTGAAATCCAGGTCACCGCTGATTTTAGTCATCAAAATATATTCCTTCAGTGTTACAAAATGCTTTTATGGCTATTGTGAAAAGAGGTTAAATAAGATGAGTGTTGTCAATCCAAAGCATTATGTCAAATAGAAGAATATTTAAAATGGCAGATCATTTTTTTAGCAATTACATATTTTTGTTTTCTAATATTTTTTATTAGTTATTAGTTTTTTTTCCAATAAATATTAGAATTATTATTGTTTTTTTAAATAATTTTTTATTTTGCACAACATGTCATGTTTGCTTTTTGCTGTCGTATGTGACTTTAGTCAAAGAATTATAACTATATGTGGAATATGGTTGGTACTATTATATACTGTTGACTAAACGTAATTTCACATTGTACATTATCATCACCACATCTGCACACTTTTACCTCTAGTCTGAGCAGTGACTAAAATATGTCACAATACGTAGAACCTGTTCACACGGATGGGTGTGTGTTTGTGTTCTATTCGAATCTGAATAAACTTTGGACAGATCCCATTATACTTTTAACTCCAATAACTATGTGTAAGCTGTTATAGGTTTATTTTCTGTTTCCCTTGTTATATTATATACACTAACTTTGACCAGCTCAGTCTTGGGCGCATCCAGCAGTCTGGAAAGTAGGAAGGCTCTTGGTATGCAGCCTCCATCTTTCATTTTCGTTTAAATTCTCACCTGCTAGTCAGCAACTTGGTATACAAACTTCTGCTCACATGCTTATGTATATTGATAACAAAAATGCTTCACCAGTTACACTTCTGTTAAAGGTGGCCAAGATTCGTTTCAGACCACATACACAAGTGATTAAAGTAATACATACACAATGCCTATGGGTGTTTACATCTGGCTTTTAAATGCAGTGCAATTTGGATATATGATTGCCCTAAATACATGTGAATTAAAAGTCATGTGAATCACTGTTTTTGCAAACGAGTTTAAACGAGGATATTTTGAGAAATCAGATTTTGTAAAATTAAATAATTGAAAAACTGGATGAAAAAAATTAATAAGTTAGTTACATGTCCCTATGCAGTTGCTGTACAGTATTTGTTGTTGTTGGTTTTTTTTTTTAACACCATTTGGAGGTTATTGCCGCCAAGGGACTTGACATCTATACCCATGTTACCCACAGAGTTACTGGTTTTTGCGTAAACTAACAGTTAGCTGTGTAGAAAATAGTCCCTTGTGTCGTACATGCTTTAGATATGTTGGAGGGGTGAACACGGTGGATTTCATATTTGGTTTCATTACCAAAAGATACACCACATGCCTGTAAATAAAATTCAGTGTTTATTATAAAATGGGTATTCTTCTGCATAAAATGAAATGTATAATAAGTAAAATGCTTTCTAATACGTGGTTCTTTGTTTCCTTGTATGTCTAGCTGCATTCCTCACACAGACAGTATGCTTGGACGATACGACAGTAAAGTTTGAGATCTGGGATACTGCCGGACAGGAACGATACCACAGTTTGGCCCCCATGTACTACAGAGGAGCTCAAGCAGCCATTATTGTCTATGACATTACTAATACAGTAAGAGAACACACTCTCACTCTGATATCAGTACAGTAAAACAAGAAGGAAAAACATGCATTTCCTTTTTTTTCTTTTTCTTTTGGTTTTTCTGCATCATTCGAACACGACAGCTGCTGTTTATGTTGTGTGAAATTTTAATGATGAATGGAGCAATAGAAATGCTCCAAAATACCTTGTAAAAATCTGGTTCCATTGACTTCTATTGAAAGTAAAGACAGCTTTTGTCCTCTCCTGTGAAGTTGCAAATTTGGAAATACTTATTTTCCTTTGGACTGCAACAATATGTTTGTACAGACAGTTAGTACAGTTTGTGCATACGTGGATACAAATTGGCACCGATTGCAAAGTAATGACTCAAGTAATTTAGGTCAAAACAACATCAGTTGTGTCTTACAGTCTGCGCCCTTTATTTAGACTGCAGGTTAACGCACAATTCTGTATAGGGTGTTAGATATGTGAAGAACTTTCTGCTCCAAACAGATTAGTGTTTTAGTAATTTAATCATAAACACACTGCTTCTTTGGGTATGAGTAGTGGCAGCAAAGCCAAGAGGTCACATTAGTTAACATCACAAATAACCTAATGTTACACGTAGAGCCACCTTCCTCTTTAGAGGTTAAAAATAGTTATGCTGTTAGAACACGTGCATGACATAACTGTGTATGTTTGCCACTGTACTCGTTACGGCACATTTCTTTTACAAAGAATCGCATCTCAGAACTTGCTGGAATATCACATTAGCTCTTAAGGGTGTAAGAAAATATTGATGCACTTGAGTATCACAACATTGATACACTTGATTCTATATTTTGTGATGCTGTTTATTGTAAAACACAATTTTTTTTATTTATTTATTAGGTTTATTGTGAGGATTAGGTGGCAGACAGTGGTTATTTTCTGTTGTGTTTAAATTCTGGACAATCTATCTTCAGCCATTAAAACAAACATAATAAACTGTTGGTACTAGATTGGATGATATTTTAACGTCAGACTCTCTGGACGCTGGTGTTAGCTTCCTATTTACATTTCAGTTCCACCTTAAATAGTCCCACAGCTGTACACTTGCGTCCATCCAGCCGTCCAAGTGTAACTGCTGTAGTCTAAGGTGGAATGAGCTTCATCTAATCTGTAAACACTGTATGAGTCTCAGTTGCAGTTAGCAAACTGGAATTGTATGGCTTGAGGTGGGGGCTACTGGATTAACCCTTCAATTACTGGTATACCCTTAGATGTAACCTGTACAGTTTGAGCGTTCTTGTGCTTATATGTATGAGTTTGTACATGAGCTCCCGGTAACCAGTCCAAAATGCTGTCAGCCCACTGGTAAAGTGTCCCATTCCAGCATTGGCAGTGGATACTGCAGTGTTAATGTTACCTCAAACAACACTGTTGTGTCCAAAACAGTCCAGTGAGTGTGTGTCTGTGCATACAGTGGGGGGGACGGAGGCTGGCCAGTAATGAGAGATGCTTTGCTGGAGCCAAACACGTTATTTGTTATTTTGAGAAGTGTAAAGATATTTTCAGTTCATTATGAAACTGTGGCGAGACGAATTAGGCTACGGTGGGCCGCCACAGTCTGGGTAATTATTTGGAAACACGGGAACTGCGGTACTGTTCCAAGCCCACCTTTCCTGTTCACTGTGTTTTATTTAAGAAAATGTGTACAATTGTTTCTTTTGTAATACTCATATGATATGCCAGATTTCAGTACACTACAGTAAGAGTAGGCGGCTTCTGTTATTTTTTTTATACCATGAAGAAGAATTTGTTTTGTGCACAAACGAAACTGTCAATCATGGAAGTAGCAAAGCGTGAGGGGGAAAAACACCATTGTTGACTTATTTAATTACTCAAATAGTCTATAGATGTATTGTTTATAAAAAATAATAGTTGGTTGTATAAGGTCTAATAGACAGTGTATTAATGAAATGGTCCTGTGTTGCTGTGTGTTCAGGACACATTTACGCGAGCTAAGAACTGGGTGAAGGAGCTGCAGCGGCAGGCCAGTCCAAACATCGTCATCGCTCTATCTGGAAACAAAGCCGATCTGGCCAACAAGAGAGCAGTCGACTTCCAGGTGTGTGTCAATAGTTGGTATTTATCTTGTCTCAACAATTTAATTTTGAGTATCTGGTGCATTATTAAGTCTTATTTCTCTATGATTATGATCTGATTACTTGGGTACAATTCAGAATGACTTAAAAAAACATTGAATAACACAGATGTGGAGGATGAAAACAAATGGGGGGACTGTTTATACTGTAGTGTAATATGAACACTAAAAAGCTGTATGTTGATTTGTTTAAAATGTGAACAGGAGGCTCAGGCGTACGCTGATGACAACAGTCTGCTGTTCATGGAAACTTCTGCCAAAACTGCCATGAATGTCAACGAGATCTTCATGGCTATTGGTAAAGCACGCTTTAGTTCATCTTGGTGTACTCTATATACTCTCTATAGCAGAGGTCACTAATAGGCCGACTTTGGTCCCGGTTCGGAACCAGACGTTGTCCAGTGAAAACCCAATAGCATTAAACTATTAAGAACAATTAAATTCTGACAGTGTTTATGTGCCCTAAAAAGTTTTATTTACTTTTTCTATAAATAAGCACTTTTTTCAAAAGCATTCTGTTTTTAATGTAGCTCTTGTTTTTACTAAAGTGAGTAAAAAACATTTGTTAGAAGTTTATTGTTATTAATTCAGTTCAGCATTTAAACAGTAAATATACTGAAATATACTGAACGGTATGTGTGATGTGTTAGTGTTTCAGTAGTTGATGGTATAAGATGCTGATACTAGACTACTTCTGTAAACAGGATATGGCACTGAATCATTACACACGTTAGAAATGATGACAGTCCAGACCTTGGCCTGAGGAAATCTCCTCTAACTGGACCTTACTGAACTCTAATTAAATAGCCCTGCTCTCTCAAAATAGTCTCAAAGTCTAGTTTTTAGATGAGTATATTACTGCCGTTTGAAACTGAAGATTACAAAAAGAAGCCGATACACAATTGCTGTAAAGACGTATGTTTTCAGTGGAGTAATGGTTAGTATGCACTTCTACGCATAATAATAATATAATAATAGGTTGCACTTATATAGTGCCTTTTACAAACCCCAGCACGCTGTAAATATAGAGGAGGGGAAAAGAAAGAATGAAAGAAAGAAGAGAAAAGGCAGGACTTTAGCTGAGAGTTAAACAAAGAAACAGAGGAAGATAAACAAATAGGGAGAGGTAGGGAATTCCAAAGAGTGGGGTCAGCAACACTGAACAATCTGCTCCACCTTAGTGGACAACCTAAACCTAGGAATAACCAAGACAGCAGATTCAGAGGACCTAAGAGAACTTACTGGAGTATAGGGCTGTAGAAAGGATGATGGCGCTAAGCCATGCACTTTTAGGTCAACAAAAGTGTTTTGTAGTGGATGTGTTCAGAAACAGAAAGCCAGTGAAGCTGATTGAGGATGGGGTGAAGTGAGCTGACTAAGATTCTGGCTGCAGAGTTCTGAATATATTGGATTGGGAGAAGAGTTTTAGAAGGTAGACCATAGAACAGAGCACTGCAGTAATCTATTCGTGAGGTGAGAAAGCATGAACCAGGATGTCAGAATCTTCTGAGGAGAGCAAGGAGCTGAGTCTGCCAGTGTTACGAAGATGGTGGAGGATGAGCTGACAGAGATATCGTTTATGCTGACAGTGAAGCCAGAGCAGGCTGATATGGCTGCTTTAGAGCCAACAATTAGAAGTTCTGTTTTGTTTTTTTATTTAATTTGAGAGAGTTAGTATTCAGCCAGTTTGTTAACTCCAGAACACAGGGTAGCAGTGAGAGCGGAGGGAATGACTCAACTAACTCAATTAAAATGAGCCAATGAGAGACGCACTCAGAAATAACATCCATGGTTCTGTTATAGACTTCAGCATCACTGTCAGCACGTCTGAGTGTAGCTCACCATGTTAATGCAGCATCTCAGTGCTAACTGTAGGTCCTCCTCTCTTTTTGTAGCTAAGAAGCTGCCGAAGAACGAGCCTCAGGGTGGCGGAGGGTCGAGTGGGCGGGGCCGGACCGGCGTGGATCTGCAAGACTCGGCCCCCCAGGGCTCCACCGGCAAGTGCTGCGGAAATTAACTCATCAAACAATCACCTCAATGGGTCCAAAACACCATAACCTTGGAAACAAACAGACCGTTTATAGAAGGAGAGCAATCGCACTTAAGAGAGATTATTTCTGCAGATTTTTTTGTTTTTATTTTTTGTTTATTTGTTGTTGTATTTTTGCTTTGTTTTTTTTGTTTTTTTAAATCAAATCAGTTTTGTAAAATCATAAGCTAGAGGGAGTGCCACAGTGCCTCTCTCTTCCTCTCTCTCTCTCTCTCTCCCCATGTCTCGATTCATATTCTTATCATTATTTTATGGAAATACTAACATGATTCTGTCTTAAAACTCATTTTAAAGGACGAGAGATGAATACCTGATACATACTGTGGTTTTGGTGATGGGTGCATGTAGCATTTTTTTTCCTATTTGTTTTTTTTTGTTTTTTGTTTTTTTTTGTCTTTCATATACCGATCTTCCTTATCAGCACATAACAGAGACTTGGGGAGGGCAAAAAAAAAAAAAAAAAAGTATCTCACACTTCCAAATTTGTCTGTTTTTGTAAATGAACTAGTATTGTTTTTATTACTGCAGTTCCACCTTGGCTATATCATGGCATTACTGGGGTTAAATAACATGTGAATATGGGTTCATGTCTGATCAGTGTAATTTGTTAACTCCGTTGAAGTGAGCATTACCACTTGCGTCTGAAAACGTTTTAGCATCATGGTTTTTCAATCTGTAAGATATCATGGCTTCAAAAGAAGAATAAAAAAAGTTAGGGGGATGGATTTACATTTGTGGACTGTCGTGCAAAGAAAAGGCTTCGACCCGAAGTGCCTCCTTTCTGAGAGCGTGCGACTCGACTTCTAGACGTTGTTGAATTGTGGTGCATCATCAGAAGGCCATAAAATTCAAATGTGCTTCTAACACAAGTTACTTTGGTAAAACTTTACTGTAGGGCACTTTGCATGAGGCTACATGTCGCCTATACAAGCTTATCATGACAACTGACATAAACCCCACAAGGTTTATGAGTGCTTATTTCAATAGGCGCCATCAGTCATAAAGACTTCTTTAGCTATATTATATCACTGCTGTAACCATTACAACGTCTACTGGAATAAGCATTTGTTAACATGGTTATGTAGGGTAGGGTTATGTCTTGCCAGGCTTATGTATGTGTTATGTATCCCTATGAATACTGCATACATTGTTTATCCCCTTTTACCCTGTTCTTTAATGGTACTATTAAGGAGGTGGGTCATTCTCAGCACTGCATTGACACCGATGATGACATGATGATGATGATGGTGGTGGTGGTGTGTTAGTGTGTGTGTTGTGCTGTATCAGTCACAGCAGTGCCTCAGCAACATCCAGGCAACAGTCTCCTGTGGGTGGCGTCCTGTGTCCACTGATGAAGGACTAGAGAACATAAACTGTGCAGCAGCAGATGAGCTACCGTCTCTGACTTTACATCTACATAATGGAGCCACAAGGTAGGCGTGTCTAATAGAGTGGACGCAGTCCAGCAATGCTGCTGTGTCTGAGAATGACCCAGCACCCAAATAATATCGGCTCTGTGGTGGTCTTTTGGGGGTTCTGAACATTGAAAAACAGGGTAAAGGGGGATAAACAATGTATGCAGTGAATCAGATAAACTACAGTCTGTGAGTGTAGAACTACAAAGTGCTCCTATATGGTCAGTAGAGCTGATAATAAGGACAATGTGTGTAGATGATGTGTGTGTGTGTGTGTGTATATATATATATATATATATATATATATATATATCTCAGCATTGTCCAATGAAAAACAAGTATTTCCAAAATTGCAACTTTACAGGGGAGGCCAAAAACATACTTAATTTTAATGGAAGTCAATGGAACCAGATTTTTTTTTCTCCACCCACACCTTCTAGGCAGAATAAAAACTGTGGTGAATGATTGAGTAGTTCCAGAGCGCTGCTGGACTGGAATTTGCATGTGTTGTACATAGACAAATGCTTAATGTTCATGCTTGCTTTCATTTAAACACAAAATTAACACTCTGAAAAATCAGTGACAAGCCTGCACATTTGTTGCCTTTCACAGTACAATTATTCAGACTACCACAACATGAATTATTAGCCAGTTACTCCTGGCCATTTTAACATGGTATGCAGTAAATGCCTGTACAAGTACTTATCAGTCTGTATTTAAGGGGTTGAGTACCGTAATGATTGTTATCTAAACTGTTAATTGTAAAGACCTACATGCATCTCTGTAGGTCTATGTTTATTAAAGAGATTTCAGCTTAAATTCTGTTAAAAAGATAGTTTCCGTGAATATTACTGACCAGAGAAAGTACATGCAAGTGCCAATGCGTACACTAGATGGAGCTAAACACTTGCTGTAGTCAGTGCTCTCTAGAAGTAACACCAGACTAATGTCTGCCCGTAAGTCTACATATCTAATAGTTTCTGAACTTATATAGTTTTATAGTGTAGTTCATTCTGAGCCATTTCTGAGACTTTTATTGAATTCAGCAACATGCTTTAAAGGAAAAAGGTGTCAAATAAGTTAAACCAGATCAATTCAGCCGTTATTTATTATTTAAACGTCTTACTCCATCTAAATGACAACATTTTCTAAATTGTCCCACTGTGGTCATTATGCGAATTGAATGTAGACATGAGTGGCAGGCTAGTAATGTTAAAATGGAAAGTATGACTTTTAAGACTTTTCTTCTGCAGGCGCAAAGCTCTTGTGTCTACCTGCTTTAATTGGTGGGTTTCACTGATGGTCAGCCGTGTTATTTACCTGCTTCACCTGCTTTACACAGATAGCATGGAAACAAGCTTGCACTAGCATTACAGGCCCCATAGCCATGGAAAACCAAAATTTCCTTAAGTTATAGAATACTTGTTTTCAAGTTTTAAAGAATATGTTACACCGTTTGTTTCTGGTGATGTAGCCATGATGCCTTGAAAAACAGTATCATCAAAACAAGTATCTCCAAAATGGCAACTTTACAGGAGAGGCCAAAAACCTTTTTTTTTTGCCTTTAATGGAAGTCAATGGAACAAGATTTTTTTTCCCCAAGCTATTTTGGAGCATTTTTGTCCATTTGGTCCATTCATCATACAGTTTGTACACAATGTAGACGGCAGCTGTCGTGTTTAAATGATGTGGAAAATTAAAAATTGGCAAAAATGGAGATACATTTGTTTCTTAAGAAACAAATGCCTACAAGGGTTGTTTCAGACTCAGACTGGATGGCGCATATATATGTATATATATATATATATATATATATGAAAAAAGTATCTCCAAAATTGCAACTTTACAGGAGAGACCAAAAACATACTTTACTTTCCATGTAAGTCAATGGAACTAGAATTCCTTTCCAAGCTATTTTTGAGCATTTCTATTGGTCCATTCATCATGAAATTTGTGGTGTAAACAACCACTGGTGTGTTCAAATAATGTAGAAAACTCAAAATCTACATTGAATTTATTTAATGTTTTTTAGTGGACAGTGGTCAGTGGATATATATATATATATATATATATATATATATATATATATATATATATACATCACCTACATTTACCTTACAATCACAAAGGCTGTTTGACAGACTCTCTACAGTAACAACACTATCACGTACCAAACTGTATGTGTTGGTCATATGAAAATGTACTCATGATGAGTTCAGAACAGACTGTATTTGCAGCTTAATGTCCACTGATGGACAATGGAGTGGAGGGTGCTTTACCTTTCCATGACATATGGATCCTTTAATTACGTTTTTGGTTTGACCACAACATTTTGATGCTTTTCCACCTTTATGAGCGGTGAATGTTACTCTCCACTCTCTTAGCATTATTGAATTTATCATGTATGACAAGAGCTTGGGTGGGAGCTTACCTCCTACGAGTCCGTCTTATGTGCACGCATGCACGGTTCTCACATGTGAGCTCCTTTGCCTTGAGCAGAAGAAAGACGAAAGAGGGAGAGTCCACAAGACAGCCAATGAAAAAGAAATAGCAGGGGGTGTTAAAATGCCATTATCCGCAGACACTTGTGGGAGGCCATAAGGGATGGTGTGTATTTTGGTGTAGTGGATCGCGATGCGAGTGGTTCTCTTTTTGTAGGCCACGTGTCGCAGGATTTGAGTATGCGGGACAAGGTTAACAGGGTAAACGCTGCTGTTGAGCCAGTGGAACACCAGCAGGTTTGTTACCAGCGGCCTGTTTTCTGCTCAGAAGTTTCCCATTTGTAGTAAAGTGGGTGAAGCCCCAGAGGCTAGAGCTGTCCTCATACTGACAGGAAACACCATTCACCAAATTTTCCAGTTTGTTTTTGCTGCTAATGCAGAACTAATGGACATAATGTTCATCAGTGGGCCTTCAAGTCGTTTACATATATCTGCAAACTGCATGACTACATCATTAACACCTATACGAGACTTGCTTAATGTGGACTATGTATACTGTTATTAATAAGAATTATATCTAGAGAATATGCATGGTTTAAGGTTTGAGTTTGCACCATAGCTGTGGTGCAAAGTTAACCCTTTGATTCACAACCAGGGACTTGACTGAGATTTTAGTTTCTATATCTTTGTAGAAAACTTAATTTCTTTAAAGCATTTTAGAATTACTGCCCATCTAACACACAACATGGGTCAAAATTAATGTGTTCACTATGGAGTTTGGAGACATATGTAAACATTTGCAGTGAGGAACATATCTACACAAGCTATTTTTGTTCATGAAGTAAATAAATAAGAATTAAAATAATGATTTAAGGTCAAAAACAAGATTTATAATGAACACTTGGAACATTAAACATTGAAATAAACTGATTTCAATAGATATACCAAAGACATACTCAATAATACTTAGTAAAATTAACACTGCTCAAGTTGGGCCCCATGTTGTGCATTCAAAGGGCTTTGCTTCTGCATCAAAGGGTTAAAGAAGTTCAGAACTTCAGAAACAACAACCCTGTCTTGGCTGATCGTCTATATTTAAGGTATGGAGGCTGAAGTTTGAAGTTTTTTGGCAAACTTTGAGCTACTTTGGCCACATGTACCTAAACAGTGATGCTGTTTTCTTTCACCAGAGCGACGCCCGCCACATCGTGTGTGCACAGCCGCGTTTCAGAGCCGTTACAGTGAATGGAGTCTGTGTTGGGCTAGTTCAGCTTTAGACGTGGCAGCGCAACACAATCTACACATTTACTCCCACACTGAAAGAGCCGTTTATACCGTAGGTTGAGGAGGTTCGAAAATAACTGCAGGCGGAAAAAAAAGTAAATCAATAACTGAAATGAGCTGCTCAAGCTGCTACAGTCATGCTGAGGAACTGGCATCGAACAGAACACGCGTCTTCATATCTTGTTTTCAGAGCTGGCCTCTTGGGTGTAATGGTGAATGTGAGAAAGATTCAAGGGCTCATTCAGCTGTATTATCCATCCAACCAATCAACCAACCATCCTTCTGTCAGTCCGGAGTCAACTTATCCCTGTATTGAGCTGCTGAGAATAAAATATACACTCAGTTAGCCACACAAGCTAGAAAGCTAGCTCGGTCTCACCAGCAAACTAGCTGCCTCAGAGTTCCATATAATTAAAATGTCTCTTGCTGAAATCACTGGTCCTGATTTGTTTTAGTGTTTCTCAGAAGCTTACATCGAGAGTAAATTCTGTTTTTTAAATGAGCTTGTCAGCAGCAAAAGCCAGAAAGCTAGCTTGACCTCACTACCAAGCTAGCTGCCTCAGCAAGTAACTGTGGAGCTCTGTTTGATTGAACATTGCTGTTTATTACTGACAGTCACTGTTTCTTTTTTGCTTTAATGTTACACAGCTTGGAGCACAACAGTTGTTTACACTATCTAAGCTTGCTCAATCACTGATAGCAAGAGAATAGGGGGCCACTGTTGGCCCACTTTGACAAATCTGGTGGTCCAACTGACGTTTTGCTCAGTATTTTTTTTGTTGGCCTGTTGGTGGTTAATGTTAGACCAAAACAGTCCTTACTTGCTTACCTATTGGTCTACCATTTCTACTGTTTGTTATCCATATTAAATTAGTTTAGTGAATAATGTTTAGGGTCAGCATCAATATATTTTAAGCAGTTTTATATTAGATGTAGTCCTTATTATATATCTATGTTTGTCTTTATTTAGTTTCCAAAATTGAAGTAAATACACATTTAAAATATGTTTGAGGAGATTAAAAACTGGTTAGATCTTGTATGTAGGACCATAAGTGGGTGGCAAACAGTTAGTGGGGTGTCAGTGACGCCAATACATGCTTGCTATCTGGGATCTCAGTATTAAGATGCTATCCTGGTAATCTACAAGCTTTGTATGATGTAAAATTTGTATTCCTATTTAAACCATGTAAACTTCACCCAGGGGAACATCTATCCTCCAAATCCTCACTGTTAACAGCTAAAAAATATGTTTTTAATACTGTGTATTATCGTGTCATGGACATGTAAAAGAGAAAGAAAGTCATTATTGCTTCTTTTTCACTTTTAAAGTTTTATGTTATGAGGAAGACCACAAAAAAGAAGTGTATTCAAGTGTACCATTAGTTTACTTCTTTTAAACTAAAAGGAAGTGAGTATGCTTTCAGTTTACTTCTTATGTACTTCTCAGTGATATACTAAACACAGTTCTACTTAAGTATGCTTGGGTTATACTGACAAGAATAGAACAGTCTAAGTATATTTGGTGTTTACTTGTACTTAATCTTTTGATTGAGATAGTAGAAGTAAGTATTCTTGCTCTGCACAAAAACACATCCAGTACAATATTTATTTAAAATTTGATTTATAAAGATTTATAAAGATACAAATATGTTTCTTAATCTGAGCGTGTCTTATTTATTTTATGTGTGTCCACTGGTGAGTAAGTAAACATCGTCCTGTGACAGTGATGCCTTCCTCCCCGATGCCCTAAACGACTTTTATGCACGGTTTGAGGCACAGAACAACACGTTGGTGAGCAAGATCACACCCAAGCCAGACGAGCAGGCGCTGTGCCTGACTGCAGTGGACGTGAGGAAAACTCTGCGCAGAGTCAACCCACGGAAAGCTGCAGGACCAGACAACATCCCTGGCAGAGTGCTCAGAGAGTGTGCAGACCAGTTGACAGATGTTCTCACGGACATCTTCAACGTCTCCCTGCGCAGCTCCACTGTCCCAACGTGCCTCAAGACCACCACCATCATCCCCGTGCCGAAGAAGTCCACGGTGTCCTGCCTCAATGACTACCGTCCCGTAGCTCTCACGCCCATCATCATGAAGTGCTTCGAGAGGCTAGTCATGAGGAACATCAAAACCCAACTGCCCTCTTCATTGGACCCCTTGCAATTTGCATATCGTCCCAACCGCTCCACGGACGATGCCATCACCACCACCCTTCATCTCTCCCTTACCCACCTGGAGAAGAAGGACACCTACGTCAGAATGCTGTTCATAGACTTCAGTTCAGCATTCAACACCATCATCCCACAGAATCTCACCAGGAAGTTAAGCCTGCTGGGCCTCAACACCCCCCTGTGCAACTGGATCCTGGACTTCCTGACAGGGAGGCCCCAGTTAGTCCGGTTCGGGAACAGCAGCTCCAGCACCATCACCATGAACACTGGGGCACCCCAGGGCAGTGTACTGAGTCCTCTGTTGTTCACCCTGCTGACTCATGACTGTGTTGCGAAACACAGTTCTAACAGCATCATAAAGTTCGCCGATGATACAACTGTGCTGGGTCTCATCAGCAAAGGCGACGAGTCAGCATACAGGGAGGAGGTACAGCAGCTGACAGACTGGTGTACAGTCAACAACCTTCACTGGAATGTAGAGAAGACCAAGGAAATGGTTGTTGACTTCAGGAAATCAAGACCGGACCACTCTCCGCTTAACATCAACGGCTCCTCTGTGGAGATCGTTAAGAGCACCAAGTTCCTTGGTGTCCACCTAGCGGAGAACCTCACCTGGTCCCTGAACACCAGCTCTACAGCCAAGAAAGCCCAGCAGCGTCTCTACTTCCTCCGGAAGCTGAGAAAGGCCCGTCTTCCTCCACCCATCCTCACCCTCTTCTATAGGGGAACCATAGAGAGCATCCTAAGCAGCTGCATCACTGCTTGGTTTGGGACCTGCACAGCCTCTGACCGCAAGTCCCTCCAACGCATTGTGAGGACAGCTGAGAGAATCATCGGAGTCTCTCTCCCCTCCGTCTTGGACATTTACACCACCCGCTGCATCCGCAAAGCAACCAGCATTGTGGATGACCCCACCCACCCTTCACACAGACTGTTCTCCCTCCTGCCATCAGGAAGAAGGTACCGCAGCGTCCGGTCCAACACGACCAGACTCTGCAACAGCTTCTTCCCCCAAGCCATCAGACTTCTCAACACAACTCAACGTCTGAACTGATATCTTTCTCCAACCATTTACCCCAGATAAAAAAAAGGGAAGCATTTTTGCACAAAGCATTGCACTAATAACTTTACTACCTCACTGGACTCTATTTATTACACATTGCACAATTTGCACACAACCAGCAATTATTTATTATTCTCTGTCTGTACTGTGTTGTGTTGTCTGTCCGCACTTGTTTGTTTGTGTTGCACTTGTGTCTGTATGCACTGTCTATGTTGCACCATGGTCCTGGAGGAACGTTGTTTCGTTTCACTGTGTACTCTGTATGTAGTTGAAATGACAATAAAAACCCACTTGACTTGACTTGACTTGAATTGTTAAAATTCTATTTTAAGTAGAAAAAAACCCTTAAACCTAGTCATATACTTTAAAGTACAACAATAATATAAGCAGTAAATTATAAGTATTATGTTTAGTTCACTTAAAGAAAACTTACAAGCTAGTAAACTAACAGTAAACCCTTAAGTTTACTTTTAGTGTAGTTACAGTACAAAAGATGTAAACTAGTTGTGTACTTGGTTTACTACTCTTACACTTAAAGTGTACTTAAAAGTATACTTTAAAAAACTAGAAAGTGGGCCAATTTAGTCCCAAGAAGTATTAAAATAGTACATATACGAGTGTACTACTAGTACAATGACATTAGTATAGTAACTACATAAAGTGTACTTAATAAAAATAACTTTAAGTATACTTATTTTCTGTAAGGGTCCACTTGTGCATTTGGCTCAATACAATATGACCACATATATCTGGCAGGGTTTTCAACAAAATAAACAGGATGTGTCAATGTGAATTATGCAACCATCCATTCATCCGTCCAACCAACCATCCATCCAACCATCCATCCATCCACCCATCTATCAAGCACAGTGCACATTATCCAACATAATTGTAACAGTGCCAGCTATTTGTTTTTCACCTGTAGTGCTTGAGCACCTACAGCCCCAAGCAAATAAACAGACAGTTCACATTCAGAGTAAACTAGCTTTATAACCAGCAGACTGCAAAACAACATAACTCCTAAATTATAAAGACACTAAAGACCAATAGCTTTTTAAAGTCTGTGATGGGGGATAGGAAGGAAATAACAAAGCTAAAATAACTCATCATGCTTCTCTGAACCAGTTTGGTGTTTTGCCATCTGGTTTCGGACCATTTCTCTGTCCCTTCATTTAGCATGAGCGCTAATGACCTTCATTAAAAACAGAACGCCACTTTCAAAAACCCACAACCAATCTGCTCCTGCAATTTCAACCTGTTATAAAGGAAAACAGTGGAGCATATGGGACCAAAGCACTTCCAGACTTTCAGACGTCTACTTTACTGAACATCTTTTCACCTACTGGAGGAAGAATGACAGAAGGGAAAGCTTAAATGTCAAAGAAAGAGCAAAAGAGAGGAGCGTGTTGCCCTTGAAATGAATCCTTTCTGTCCTCATGGCCACGGGACAGGGGAAGAGGAATGCTTGGCACTTTTAGAAGTGACACAAGAATAATTTTGTGGGTTACAGGATGGTCGAGTGGGACATCCCACTCAATACATTAACACATCCTCTACAGGAAACACCCGTCTGTACATGCTAATGGATGATTATTGTTTATTTGCTGAATTTAACATATTGGGGTAAGAAAACAAATACAGCACGGCTGTCCAAAGAAAAACATGTATGTCTAAAATAGTAATTTTACAGGGGAGAACAAAACTTTCTTGGTTTCCAATGTAAGTCAATGTATATAGGTTAGATTCCAAGCAATTCTGTAGCATTTCTATTGGTTTGTTCATTATAAAATTTCTACTCTGACAATATATTAAAAATTGCCTCTGCAAATGTTATGACACATTTAGATTTTATATATTAGGTTTTAAACTTTAAGCAAATATTTGTACACTTAAAAATACATGCAATGCCACCGGAAACCTTTTAATTACATTTACTACAGCTTATATTTTATTACAGTTTTTTGAAAATGTACACAGATGGTACAGATGATGGTACATGATACTGCCTTTTTCCTGATACCAATACTGAGCTGTTTTTATTTGAAGTTTATTTGAATTTAAACACAAAAAGTTTACTTAATTACAGACAATATGGTAATTCTCAGTGTTCCACACTGATGTTCAGCCTTTGGGACACATGTGGCCATAAGGGATAGGGATTTAGTCCCACCATGTGGCCATGAGGGATAGGGATGTAGTCCCTCTTTCTGCCCTAAAATGCAGGGACGCGGCTTAAATAAGGCTCCGCCTGCGGATTAAAAATTGTGAAAATGTAGGACCACAATTTATGAATAATAATAATAATAATAATAATAATAATAATAATAATATAGGTCCTTTAACATTGATAACAAAAACAAATATAGCCATTATTTTAACAAGTGTAGGGTTTGGGAGCCCCAATGGTTGTTTACATTGTGTGAAAATTTCATAATGAATGGAACCAATTGAAGTGCTCCAAAATAGCTTGGTAAGAATTCTGGTTCCATTGACTTACATTGAAAGTAAAGTATATTTTTGGTTTCTCCTGTAAAGCTGCAATTTTGGAGACACTTGTTTTTTCATTAGACAGTCACGATACATTTAAGTTTTAAACTGTTTCTAGTAATGCATTGAATTTACACAGATCATAACATAATTCTAGTTCTAGAAAAAAACTATTTTTTTCAAAACATTCAGTAGAATTGTCCATGTTGGGGACCCAGCTGGTGGGTAGAACTCATGAACTGGCCAGTGAGTATCTCTAATTGTGGATGCTAAACGTAAAATTGTTAGCAATAGAGAACGCAGCCATAGTCAGAGTCATGAAAGTGAAATTTGGTGAAACCAATTATGAAAACATATATAGCGCATGCAGCAATAAAGCAGTCCATTAGCCCCTTAGACATGTGGGTGTAGATGGGATTTTGTTTCTCCTGCTTCTCAGCTCTAGCTGACCTTTGCCTACAGAGAACTCAGATGAGTCAGAATGGGACAGATGGTGCAGAATAATTTAAAAGACTTGACTGTAATGTAAATTCTGCTTAATAAAGGAGTGCTATGGGTGTGAAGAGAGAGAGAGAGAGAGAGAGAGAGAGAGACAGAGAGAAAGAGAGGCCGGCTAACAGCTCAGGCCATGTAGCAAATGAAGGGGACAGTGGCTGCCTGTCAACATTTCAGACTTCTCACAAAAAGAGCATCTTGTCTGTCGTCTCACATCACTGTCTCTTTCAACCTCATCACACGCGCTCTCTCTCTTTAAAAGCCCAATTTACAATCTGATTTCAGAAACTGACGAGTAGAAAATCACAGTGCCGGCTTGGGAGCAGGTTACCATGGCAACCAGGTAAGTGGGGGTTGATTAGGGCACTCTCAGACGCTGGCCAGTTAGCTGCCGTGTCCTGTAAATGACCAAGCATAGACCAAACCTAAAGAATTATTCAGATCTCAGCACGACTGGCCCCCCGTGCCCCACCCCCAGCCGACACATGTTTGGAGTCTGAAGTTTTGCTTTGGAGCGATGAGCTAAACTATACGGTCGAGTCACATTATTATGACTACTTTTGACAGTGGCAGTGCATAGATGCCAGTGTTACGGTGGTATTTGGTAGCATTCTCTGGACCCACTCGTCCATGGGTATGAATCTATCCTTGCAGATCATGTACACCATACATGCTGATGGTCTTCTCTAGGGTGGATGGGATCTTCCAGCAAGACAATGCGACACATCACACGACTAGAAATGTTCCACATTGGTTGGAAGAGCTGAGCAAGACATCCAAGTACCACCCTGGACCCCAAATTCCCCAGACTTGAACGCAGTTGGGAAAGTTTTCTGGAACTGAACACATTATTTAAACATAATGGGGACCTTAGGAGTCAACCTTCAGTCACACATTACTTTCTTGTTACTTCATGTTCCTGGCCATATCAGGTTTGATTTATCAAGTTCTTGTCAGTAATCTTGGAACAAAATTTTACAATGACTTCTGTATTTATGCGGCATGGTGATGTAGTGGTTAGTATGGTGATGTAGTGGTTAGTATGGTGGTGTAGTGGTCAGTATGGTGGTGTAGTGGTCAGTATGGTGGTGTAGAGGTTAGTACGGTGGTGTAGTGGTTAGTATGGTATTGTAGTGGTCAGTACGGTGATGTAGTGGTTAGTATGGTGGTGTAGTGGTTAGTATGGTGATGTAGTGGTTAGTATGGTGGTGTAGTGGTTAGTATGGTGATGTAGTGGTTAGTATGGTGGTGTAGTGGTTAGTATGGTGATGTAGTGGTTAGTATGGTGATGTAGTGGTTAGTATGGTGGTGTAGTGGTCAGTATGGTGGTGTAGAGGTTAGTACGGTGGTGTAGTGGTTAGTATGGTATTGTAGTGGTCAGTACGGTGATGTAGTGGTTAGTATGGTGGTGTAGTGGTTAGTATGGTGATGTAGTGGTTAGTACGGTGATGTAGTGGTTAGTATGGTGGTGTAGTGGTTAGTACGGGGTGTAGTGGTTAGTATGGTGGTGTAGTGGTTAGTACGGTGGTGTAGTGGTTAGTATGGTGATGTAGTGGTTAGTATGGTGGTGTAGTGGTTAGTATGGTGATGTAGTGGTTAGTACGGTGGTGTTGTGGTTAGTATGGTGGTGTAGTGGTTAGTATGGTGATGTAGTGGTTAGTACGGTGGTGTTGTGGTTAGTGTGGTGATGTAGTGGTTAGTACGGTGGTGTTGTGGTTAGTATGGTGGTGTAGTGGTTAGTACGGGGTGTAGTGGTTAGTATGGTGGTGTAGTGGTTAGTACGGTGGTGTAGTGGTTAGTATGGTGATGTAGTGGTTAGTATGGTGGTGTAGTGGTTAGTATGGTGATGTAGTGGTTAGTACGGTGGTGTTGTGGTTAGTATGGTGGTGTAGTGGTTAGTACGGGGTGTAGTGGTTAGTATGGTGGTGTAGTGGTTAGTACGGTGGTGTAGTGGTTAGTATGGTGATGTAGTGGTTAGTACGGTGGTGTTGTGGTTAGTATGGTGGTGTAGTGGTTAGTACGGTGGTGTAGTGGTTAGTATGGTGGTGTAGTGGTCAGTACGGTGGTGTAGTGGTTAGTATGGTGGTGTAGTGGTTAGAATGGTGGTGTAGTGGTTAGTACGGTGGTGTAGTGGTTAGTACGGTGGTGTAGTGGTTGATATAGTGGTGTAGTGGTTAGTATGGTGGTGTAGTGGTTAGTATAGTGGTGTAGTGGTTAGTATGGTGGTGTAGTGGTTAGTATGGTGGTGTAGTGGTTAGTACGGTGGTGTAGTGGTTAGTATGGTGGTGTAGTGGTTAGAATGGTGGTGTAGTGGTTAGTACGGTGGTGTAGTGGTTAGTACGGTGGTGTAGTGGTTGATATAGTGGTGTAGTGGTTAGTATGGTGGTGTAGTGGTTAGTATGGTGGTGTAGTGGTTAGTATGGTGGTGTAGTGGTTAGTACGGTGGTGTCGTAGTTAGCACTCCTCAAAGTAAGATGATCTGGGTTGGATTCCCGGTCCGGATGGAGTATGTAAGTTCTCTCCGTGCTTGAGTTCTCTAAACTGCCCGTAGGTGTGAGTGAGTGTTGGCCATGCGATGGACTGGCGAACTGTCCATGGTGTACCCCGCCTTCGCCTGATGAGGCTGGGGTTAATGGATAATGGATAGATGGATGGATGGACTTCTGTATTTTGATGATGTCACTGTGCAGTAGTGGGTGGGATAAAGTAATATCTTGTTCCTCTCCCACCACCTCTTAACACTAGGCTTTTACTGAGATACATTGTACATAATGGTATTTGTCTCATTTCCTGTTTCACAGTGACTTTAATAACTTAATTTGAGGTGATAATTCAGGGTTATGTAACAAATGTAACATTAGCAAAGTTCTGAAAAGTACCGTTCTGCAGCCAGACTAAGTACACCAAATGATTTTGGATCCTTGTCACATCACTCCTGTCTATTTTCCGTTGGCGGCCACTGGCAGCTGTTTAAAAATAACATTTGTCGATTTCTCCTGCGGCCAACTCTTCACCCACTACCCCCTTTACACCTCCGAGTCCGCTAGGCCTTCGTTCTTGCCCCCTGCCTCCTCCGGAGGGGCTGTTAGAGGGCAGCGTATTATCTTACAGCCACCCCCACCGGCCACGGTTATTGTGTTTTGAGCTATTTTTAGAGACTCTGCCTTTGGGCTTGCTTGCCAAAGGACTGGAAAGGGAAGGGCATAGCTTAAACTTCAAGTATGTTTCCACAGAGCATCCATCAGAGCACCACGGACAGCTGGGGAGCAAGTTTTATCGCCTCCCCCACTTCGCAGAAGCATGAACACCCCCTGTCGTCACACCATACATACACACCCGTCAACCTTTGACCGCAGCCTTGAATATTTTAATGAGCTAGCCAACAGGCTTTTCCACTATAGCCTTGCATGTGTGTGGCCATGTATTATACTTTGTATGGCAAACCTCAGTAAAATAATAACAATAATAATAATAATAATAATAATTATTATTATTATTATTATTATTATTATTATTATTATTATTATTATTATTATTATTATTATTATTATATGTACAGTACTGTGATCAGAGACCATGTATTCCATTTCCAGTTAAAACAAATATTACATACAAGTTTTCTTCAGATACTATTGCTGAGAAGATATAAGATTCCATACACTTCCACAAGTTCCCATCAGATAAACAACACTTTCATCTTTGAGACAGAGGAGAACAACAAGCTCCACTCCAATCTGAGAACATCCACAGGTGTTCCACCATGAGAAGACTCCTTAATGCTATGGGTCTGAAAGAAGGTGTAGCTGTCCAAGAAGCTTCTCACTGAAAAAGAAGATACATACACATCAGAAGAAAAGTCAAGTCTAGATTATTTGTGTAGCGTTTTTTACAATAATGTTGTCACAAAGCAGCTTTACAGAGTTTAAAAGCATGAAAACATGAAATCACATCACTTTATCCACTGTGAGCAAGCCTGAGGCGACGGTGGCAACAACTACCTCAACTGGAGAAAGAAACCTTGGGAGGAAGCAGACTCACAAGCAGAGACTCGTCCTCCTCTGGTGGAACAGTAGTTACAGTTTATTAAACTAAAGCTGAGTCTGAAGGTAAGAGCTTTAGAAGCTGCACAGGTGCTACATCAGGTGGATGATACAGTGATGCAGTCAAGGATGTAGCAAATGGCACGAATGGAGAGGAGAACTGGTTGGTGCCAGGTGACGGAGGGCCCTGGTGGTCAGACCTCTGGTTTGGGTTAGTACAGAGGATGAGCAGCGTTTCAGAGTGCTTATGCTTAAAGCCCCAGAACACCTAATTCACCATTCTCCTCTCCAGGTCTCCAGGGCATTACATCTATAAGCATTTAACCAATCACATGGCTGATGGTTTGAAAACCTGGCAAGCTAAAGGTAACCCAGCATAACTAAAAGCTAGCAAGTTAGATCTTCTGTCTGTAGCTGTTTGTCACTCATTCAGTCCAAGGGTGTAGAATTAGCATGGACGGAAGTGACGTGTCCCCACCAATATCCAGTGATTACTGAATTGTCCCCACCAATAAAAAACCCAGATTGGTCAACGCCTTGTTAACCTAGAAGTGCAGAAATTGTTAAATCAAGTTCTCTGCTGGAGTCCTGCCTCAGGGGTATCACCCGTGTGATTGGCAGCGCCTTTCCCTGCTGTCACGTGAGACTCTGTAGCTACGTTTGGTTGTTAGAAGCGCCAAAACTGGAAGGAAAGCTTTCCAGTCACATGTGAGACTCACTGTGTCCATAGGTCCCCACCAATGTCATCAGCAAATCTACACCCTTATTCAGTCCTTTATTCATCGCCAACATTGTTCCTTCACCCACAGTCATTTATGTTTCATCCAGTAAATGCCCCCTAAACCTAATAACTGATTGTGCCACCCTTGGCAGCAACAACTGCAATCAAGTGTTTACAATAACTGGCAATACGTCTTTCACAGCTCTGCAAAGAACCTTTGGCCCAGTCTTCTTTGCAGAATTGTTGTAATTAAGCCACAACAGAGTGTTTTCGAGCATGAACAACCTGTTTAAGGCCAGGCCACAGCTTCTCACTCTGATTGAAGTCCAGACTTTGACTAGGCCACTTCAAAAAACCTTCATTTTCTTTTTTTTCAACTATTCAGAGATGGACTTCCTGATGTGCTTTAGATCATTGTCATGTTGCAGAACCCAAGTACGCTTGAGCTTAAGGTCACAAACTGATGGCCCGACATTCTCCTTCAGGATATTCTGGTAGAGAGCAGAATTCATGGTTCCATCAATTACAGCAAGTCTCCAAAGTGCTGAAGCAGCAAAGCAGCCCCAGACCCTCACATTACCACCACTATGACTGTCGGTATGATGTTCTTCTTCTGAAATGCTGTGTCAGTTTTACCCCAGATGTAACGAGACACACACCTTTAAAAAGTTCCACTTCTGTCTCGTCAATCCACAGAAAGTTTTCCCAAAAGTCTCGGGGATTACCAAGAAGTTTTTTGGCCAAATGTGAGATGAGCCTTGGCATTGTTTTTGGTCAGCAGTGGTATTCGTCTTGAAATTCTCCCATGGATACCATATTTGCCCCGTCTCTTTCTTATTGTTGAATCATAAACACTGGACTTAACTGAGGCAAGACCTGCAGAGCTTTAGATGTTGTTCTGGGTTCTTTAGTGACCTCCTGGTTAAGTCATAGACGCGCTCTTGGAGTAATTTTGGTTTAGCCACTGTTCCATATTTCCTCCATTTGTGAATAGTATCCCTCACTGTGGTTTGCTGGAGAGTCAAAGCCTTAGAAATGGCTTTGTAACCTTTTTCTGATAGATATCATTGACTTTGTTTCTTATCTGTTTTTGAATTTCTTTAGATCGGTGCATAATGTGTGGCTTTTTGGGATCTTTGCTGTCAGACAGGTTCTGTTTAAGTAATTTCTTGATTCTTCAGGTCCGGCAGTAATCAGGTCTGGGTGTGGCTATTGAAATTAAACTCAGCTAATCCCCATTAATTCATGTTGGGGCAATTACATTTTCACTGCACTGTAAATACATGCCTTGTTGTCTGTTGTTCTCTATCGGAGGCCATATATAAGCTGTATTCGAGAAGTTGAGAATAGTTTGTCAACAAATGAAGTACTGAGATTCTTACTTAACAGTTTTTTACAGGGTGTTGAGACAGTTAAACCCGGCGTACATTTTGTTTAAATGTATCACTTATACGGCACTATGTCCAGGGATTTTCCTGCCTTCCGCCCAGTAAGCTCTGGGATAGGCTCCAGCACTCCCCCTCGACTCAGAAGGATAAGCGGTTTAGAAGTTGGGTGAGTGAGTACATTTGTAACGCGTCTCGGTTTCCAACACAATTGAAATAAGGAAGCTGATACAGGCACGAGGAGTGTACGAGTGAATTAATCGTTATTTATCCGAGGCATTCAGGCAGCAAGATCAAACACATACCAATCAACAGGATCTATATTTGAAAAATCTGAATATTATTCTTAAACTGCAACACCCAACACTGCAGCACCTTCACTATCAAACATACAGCCATTCGGCAACTTCTGCCCAGAGGATGTCTTACCTGTACTAATGCACTGATGCAACGTTAGATGTTTGCTTTGACCTCTTCTCAAAATCTATGCCATTTTTTGTGGTAAACAAACACTCTATATACAAAAATGCACAGGAAACCAATGATGACAACCTTTTTCTACTAGTTTTGTGGCTTTAAAGCCTAGAAAACAACATACAACAGTTTTAAACGTCACCACTTAACCCTGTAATAAGAAACTGGGAATTTATTTTTAAAATCTTGTGCTGATAACGAACTGAAGACTGAAGCAAATGTGATGAAGAAATGTGTGGAGCACTTTCTCTGTTGTGTCAGCAAGAACCAGATGACATTGTGGCCAGATTTACAGACACACTAGATTTGGTAGGCTAATCACTCAAGGATCATCTTCCTCTTATTTGAATTTCAGTTCCCACTTAAATAAGTAACGTGGCATTTAGCATGCTAGCCCCTGTACAGGTGCCTAATGCTTACAATGCTTGCTCAGCATTAACAATTAGTATCAGTAAATGACTATTACACAGTAAATAATTATCTCTGTTAAATGTTATCAAGTAAAATAAGACTAATACAAAACCAGAGAAAAAAACAGTCACACAAATGAGATCACAGTGAAATGTTCTTGTTTTCAATGGAGTATCTTCTTCCTTAACACAACAATGGACTGACGGGTCTCTAAAGAAAGTTGTTTCTTTCTGGTCATTTTGAGTCGGTCAGCAAGCCATCAACTGCTGATCTTCAGATACTAAACTAACCTAGAATGTTGTTCCCTTTTATACTCACTTATTAGTAGAATGTTTTTCAGCTGTGCATCACAATTGAGCAAGAGTGTCCTAACAACCAATTAGTCCAATAACATCCTTAACCTGGATTGGCGGCCGTACCAGGAGATTTAGACAGAGGACTGAGAATTACTGATAATAGGACTATATGTAAAATAAGCCTCTATACAAAAATAGGCTTTAATACAAACATTTGTATTGTTTTTTATTAATACACTTAAATTAATTGTGAAATGGAATATATTGTTTGTGAATTGCATGAAAATTGCATGAAATGAAATTCTAAAGTGATCCTAAACAAAGGTTTGGATGGGACCTTCTCTTAAACTGACATTCTGTACTGGATTCAGTCTGGCAGCAATGTTCATGGTGCCAACATGGACCAAACCACTGTGTATAAGGAGTGAAGATGCAATCTTTTAAAACTTCCAAACAAGTAGTTTTTTGTGTTTTTTTTGGGCGGGGAGGGAATAGAAGTATTCCCGTATGGATACTGAAGTTAGGTTTAGAGTTAGGTTTAGGTATAGGTGTAGTATTATTTTGCTGCAGTATTGCAAATAACAACAGAAACCTATAGAAGTCTGCAGCGGTATACAGAGCTGGACATGGAAATGAAGAAGTGATAACGTGTGTATTAGTTGGTATTACTTTCTGATTTTCTACAGTGAATAAAAGACACTTGAAGATATCACTGATCTACTTATTCAAAGCTACAACCATGTACAAAACTAATAATTAGATTAAGTGGTTTAGAGACAAACCAGACATAGTGTTAAATATATGTATTATATTGGATATAACTGAGGTACAATCAATAATATAATAATTATTTCAAGATAATTAATACTGTCAATTAATAAGGACACAAATCTAGTTGAAGTGATGGACAACATGAGATTTCCTACTGCATTACTGGGATAATGAAAATTGATAAATACATAAAAACATTACATTCTACATAGCTAATTACTGTCACTAAAGCAGACTCATCTCACTGTACCCAACCCGGATAAAGCCTACTGAATTAAGCACTTACTGTGTATATTAAATGTAACAAAATTCAAAAATTATAAAATAAATTATATGGTTCATGAAGCACAGCTTAAAAGCACACACTGAGAACACAATGTTGTTTTAAGCCAGCAGTGTAGACTGGAGCAACTGCTTTCATTTGCCATCTTCATAACATCCAGTTGAAAGTTTTAGTAAGGTATACGCTTGTTAATCCGTGATGTATTGACCCTCATGTAGAAGCTCAAGCCTCTGGCTGAGGCTCTCGTTATTTGAATAGGTCCTCATGGAAATGGCTGTAGTTTGTATACACACTACAGGTTTTATAGTGTGTTTCTTGCTATAAATCCACACATTCATGTTTTGGTTTTCAGGCTTATCTGTCAGACAAGGGTTGGTGAGGATGGCTAGCTAGCTTCGCTTTAGCTCAGCAGGACATATTAAATAACCAGAACATAAAGATGTGGGTTCATAGCAGGAAACATAGTTCATATCAAAGGTATCTGCAATGGGCCAGTTCGGCTTTTCCAGCTTTTCACCTTTTCCAGTGAAGGATAATGTTAGATAGAACATTAGAGCCCAGTGGCACCAGTCTTTCTTTTTCTTTATTCTGTAAAAGATTGTAACACACAGTGTCAACTGCAGCCATTCCTTCTTCTCATTCTCATCTAAGGAAAGTGCTAGAATGATGACTGAGCCGTTTTTAGGACTACTGTGGCATGCTGAAAAAAAGAGAGCCTCAGCTGGCCTGGTAAAGGTTTGGACCTGGATGTGCAGTTTGGAGTTGAAACAATTTAAACTCATTTTAACCTGCAATGGTGCCCGGATAATCAGGAGACTGTAAAAAGGTTTACAAGTTCTGTGATTGGCATTTGGTTTGTGGTTCTGTGGGCACGTTTAGGCCCAGATATGGCTTTTTACATCCTACAACTTAACAATCGGGTTCTTCAGTGCCTGGGATAACCCAGATTAAGTTAATGTGTTGAGTACAGAAGAACTCACCATGGACTAGCGAACTGTCCATGGTGTACCCCGCCTTCGCCCGGTGACGCTGGGATTGGCTCCAGGCCCCCCGTGACCCCGACTAGCGGGTCTAAGCGGCAGATAATGAATGGATGGATAATATTGTATTGTAACACCAACTACCGATCTGGCTTGCCTAAATGCAAATGAACAGCTACTACTGAGAATAAATTAGTAGGTTGCAATGCAGGCATCCCCTGTTAAACATACACCAAAGCCATTTCATCAGATAAACATGGCATACAGGCACACCTCAGGCTCAAGCCCACCTGTTACTACACAATTTATCAACCCTGCTATATCCCATCCCTCAATGGAAGGGGACCACATGGGCCACCGCTGAGCAGATATAATTTATCCCTTGGTGTACTGTAGTGTGAGTGGTACTGTTACGACTGAAACTGACCACAGGCTACAGACTAACAGATTAACAGATCTCTGATTGTACAGCAGTAAGATGGTGTGTTTACTGAAGCATGGTAAGGGTACGCAATGTTCATTTGTGGTCTTATTTTATGGTGGTCGTTTTCCATGAATGCATAACACCACATTTGTGTTTCACGTGGCTGCTGAACTGTGTTGCAGTGAATGTAGTTAATGTCTGTAGTTTCTCAGAAGCTAACAAGCGAGCACACAAGTAACTACCCAGTTAACACAGCTAGCTACCCTTTACTTTCCTTTCGATTTTGTCTACAAAGCCTAGTAAAAGTGTAAGGAAATGTGACTAAATGACTAGTTACTTATGAAGATAGTGCTCAGTTTAACATAGCTAGCAAACACTGAGGCTCAAATGAGAGATAATAAACACCATGCAGAGTAAAATAAGCTAGTGAGCTAGCTAAACTACTTCATGAGTTAAAATTTAGCCCAAAATTCACAGGCACGTTTAAATAAATGGTGAATATACAATAATGGTGAAAATACAAATATATAACAATTTAAAAGAACATTGTTTTAAATTAATATTAACACAGATACCTTGCAAAAGTTTAAGAACATCTTGTATACTTGTTGGATAGTCGTAGGCTGGAGGTTATGGAACCAGCCATTGTGACCGGAAGGTTATGAATACATGTTACGACTTTAAGGCAGCCCTAGACTAGAGGTTAAGGAAGTATCCTTGTGACTAGATGGTCACCGGTTACGAATACGTCTTATTACTGTGGGACAGTCGTAGATTAGAGAATAGAGAACCAACCCAGTGATCAGAAGGTTGTTGGTTTGAAACAGCCGGTTTAGAAGGTCACTGGTTGTGAATACATGTTACGAATTGGGGCGATCATAGGTTGGAGGTTGGGGAACCAGCCGTATGATCAGATGGTCGCTGGTTCAAAACAGCCATTGTGATTAGAAGGTCACTGTGGGGCTGTAGAGGTTTGGGGCATGACTAAAGTGCCCTTGAGCAAGACACCTGACCCTCAACTGCTCCCCAGGTTCTGTGGATAGGGCTACTTTCCACCCCCGACAAGTGTGCTCTCTGCCACCAAGTGTGTGCATCTGTGGATGTTTCACTGCCCTGGTGGGTAAATGTGGAGGTCACATTCCTGTGTGTGCAAACACAAGAAGCAAATAGTTCTAAATCCTAAAATATTTGGTCAAATCAGCGAGGCCACTGGGTATTTTTAGTGCAGTAAAGCAGGACAACTGTATGCATGTGTCCTGTCCACATTAACGTATAGAAGCTTCCCTAAAACATCTAAAGCCTTAATGTTCTCATCACTCACTTACCAAACTATGCCACCTGCAACCACAACACTGATTTATTAACCCTGTATATGTCAGGACTGATGTTGGACACGTTCCTTCTCCACACACTCACACGTATCCCACTCAGAGACACTACTTTCACTTGTTATGCCAGCCCTGTCAGCTTTGAACCTTGACGACTGCCATGCTATATTTCACAAGCTAGCTCATCCTGAAAGACCAGCTGTGGTCTAGTGAAGCCATTCATCAACTTTATGTGCTTGTTACATGTCAAACTTCACTTAGTCAACATGTTGACAACCTCACAAGTGCTGTGTGGCATTAATAAATGAAAAATATACCAATAAATAGAATAAAATATCCTGTTTTAACTATTTTAATACTAACTTCTGTCTGTTAAGCATGTTAGACAGACCTAAATATATGCCTTCAGGCGTTAACAGCTAACTGAATTGGCAGTATTTGAAAAGAATATTGTCCTAGCATTTAATATTGTATAATTTTTTTGTGGTTGCACACAGATATAAATTACAATGATAGTGCTACAAATACTTAAATACATACATACATCTCAGTTACACACAACATACAAACACAACAGAATGTAGCCTCTAATGGGCTATACCCAAGCTCTTCCAGATAAGTCCAGAGAGCTCTTTGATTTCTGGTGGAGGTCATAAGTCAGTTTCTCAAGAGGATAGAGAGACAGCCATAAGGTCAATGAAGGGGCTTGTTTAGAGGACCAAATCAGCAAAATACACTTTTTTTTGCTATAAAGACCAACAGAGCAAAAACACGTCTCAACTGGAAATCAAAAATGTCGTCCAAACGGGCATTCAGCAAGTACATTGAGGGGCACATAGCAAAGTATATGCCAAAAATGTCTTCAATTACCGAGTGTACTTCCTCCCAGAATGATTTAATTTTAACACAGGTCCAAAAAGAGTGAACATATGTGCTGGGTATATCATGCGTAACTGCACTGGTGTCAAATAAATTCATTGAAGTGCACTTAGGATACAGATTCATACAAACCCACGGGTCCCACAAGCTTTGATCGAAATCCATTTCCAAATCTTTCTGCCAAATACCCTTTAGGTTTATCAAAGAAAGCAGAGATTCATTAGACAACATAATGTATACTTTTGAAATCAACCCTTTGGAGTCAAATTGTTTAGTGAAAAGCTTCTCCATCTGTCAGATCCATTCTCAACCCCCCCATTTCAGAAAATGTCTAATTTGGAGATATTTGGAAAAAATCTGATTTTGATAGAATATACCTCTCCACAATATCCCTGAAGGGCAACAGGATCTCATCCGAAAACAGACAAGAAATGTGTGTGATTCCTCTTTTAAACCTGTTAAGAAATTAATATTGTATAATTTTTTAATATTTTGTTCATTTTATGATCAAACTGGTGGTTAATAAAGAGAAATAGTGGAAAAACACTAATTTGTTTACGCAAGCGCGGGAAAACGAAGCGGCGCGCGCTCTCTCCCTGCCTGCCGACCGTTAGAAACTGATGCGGAGTTTGCCGAACCGATTCTTCTCCACTGCCCAGTTCAGTGAACCAGCGACTCGATTCCTCGAATCATTAAAGTAAAATCAACTTTATGATTCAACTCACAACGATAGTGAGTTTAAATATCTATTCTCAACAACATAGCATATAACCTCAAGCCACACCAGGTCGTTCTTTGTTATTTTATTTGTAGTTTGTTTATAAAATAATAATAAGACTAAACCGTGGAGACGCTTTGAATTCAGCTATATTAACCAGTATATTTTCCAAACTGGGGGATCCCACTCTTCTGTGCTTTCCTCACACATGAACCGGTCCGACCGACTCACTTTAAAGAACCGACTCTGAAATGAACGACTCTTTGAGGACTCGGATAGCGCCGGTAGAGTCGTGACAGTGCGATGTGGCTGAATGTCCTTCCCGGGGCAGAAAACGGACTCTCTTCACCCAGCCAGAGCAGGTAAGAACAAAAAGCTGCTATTTTTCACTCAGAGCTGGTTTTATCTTTCGTTTCTGGACGTTCTTATTTTGTGCGTCAGCGTTGTGAGGACTGAGTGGGCGCCAAGTTGATGTGAAAGTAGCAAGACGCTGAAAACGGCTGAACGCTTAGTGAGTAATAACAAAGCTCTAATAAATTGTGGTTTTCGAGCCGGGGCTGTGTTTTATCTCTCCTAAACATCGTCTGAGTATAAAAACACGGCAGGTACAGCTCAGTTTGTGCCTTTTCAGTCCAGAAAATGACTCAGGTAGCGTGTCAACGTTCCTCACTGGCGTGTAAATAAGCCCACTAACTCCTCAGTGGTGTCAAACAAATATATGTCTGTTAAAGTTGCTGGTGTTTCTTATTTTAAACCTGGAGATGGCTTCTTAGTTCCTCTACAGAACCGAGTTTAGAGCACCAAATCGTTTTCCTCGCCTTTACATACTGAGGAGTTCTCCAGCACCACAAACCAGTCCAGTGGTATGGCTAAAGGGGAACTCCACCGCTGTTTCCAAAATTCTATATAGTTAGATGTAAACGGAGTCATTTAGAGTGATTTGCAGTGAAATGCTCCTTTCAGAAAAACATATAGAGTCAGAATTGTTACACAGTGGTGATGATGGGAACCAGACGTCTAAAAAGATTAGTGCCTCTGAAAGCTCCCTCACAGACACTGTAATTGTGTTTACATGCACTTAATGATCCAATAACTGCGGAAAAATCAGATTTGATCAGTAATCTGTTCACTGCGTTTACAAGCACTTGAGTAGTCAGATAACTCAGAATCTGCTTGAATTAAATTCTGCTTTGCAGCCAGTCAATGAACAAAAGAATAATACGGGACATAAATGTAACGTAAAGTAACGTAATGTAAAAATGTACAGCTCAAATGTTTTTTTAACATACATCTAAAAAATTTTTAAATTCCTTATTTTTTTCAGCATTGCTCCAAAAGTGTGTTATTGCTGTGTTTAATACTGCTTGCTTATTTCTGTAATGTGAAAGAAATCAGAGTAAGGGTATATATTTACAGAGAAGTCTGATTACTGAGCAAAAACCCAGCTCTCTTTATTTCCGGGCGGTAATCTGATGTAAGAAATCAAAGTAAGATGTTTAGATGATCATTTGAATAGTCAGATAGCTGCAGCGATCTGATTAAGATCAGATTATTAAGTGCAGGTAAAATTGGTTTAAAATCTACTTGAATCCATCTGTTTTGACCATTCATAGCTGAGGGGGTAACAAGAAAGACAATCTACTGTTTTACCTACATCTACATCCTATAGTCTCAGAAGACCTGCGTAGGTTCACTGGTGGTTTGGACTGTATATAAATTGCCTATATTTGTTTTTTTTTCTTGCCTATATTCAGTTGTCTCAGATATTGATGCCTCCCTCTCTGTCTTTCTCTCTCCCTCTCTGTCTCTCTCTCTCTCCCTCTCTGTCTTTCTCTCTCTCCCTCTCTTTCTCTCTCTCTCACTGTCTGTCTCTTTCTCTCCCTCTCTCTCTCTCTCTCTCTCTCACTGTCTGTCTCTTTCTCTCCCTCTCTCTCTCTCTCTCTCTCTCTCTCTCTCTCTCTCTCTCTCTCTCTGTGTCTTTCTCTCTCTCTGTCTCTTTCTCTTTGTCTCTCTCTCCTTCTCTTACTCTCTCTCTGTCTGTCTGTCTGTCTGTCTCTCTCTCTCTCTCTGTGTCTCCCTCTCTCTTTCTCTCTCTCTCTGTCTGTCTCTGTCTCTGTCTCTCTCTCTCCCTCTCTTTCTCTCTCTGTCTGTCTCTCTCTCTCTCCCTCTCACTCAGTCTGTCTCTCTCTCTCCCTCTCTCTCTCCCTCTCTCTCTGTCTCTCTGTATCTCTCTCTCCTTCTCTCTCCCGCTCTGTATCTCTCTCTCCCTCTCTCTCTATATCTCTTTCTATCTCTGTCTCTCTGTCTGTCTCTCTGTCTATCTCTCTCTCTGTCTCTTTGTCTCTCTGTCTGTTTCTCTCCCTCTCTCTCTCTTTGGGACACAAGTGACTGTCTCACTGCTTGTAATATAAAACAAGATTTAAAGTGGTTTTAGGGACTTATTTCGCCAGTATGTATATTCAGGTGAATTTCTAGATAATTCAGTTATTTGTTTAAGATGTAAACAAAGGCATTCAGAGCTGTTTGATGTGAAATGTGACGTTCAAGAGAAATGTATAGAACCAGGATTGCTGACAGTGGTGGTGATAGGAACCAGACGTTGCCTGCTGTCAGAAACATGTTCTGTGATAGCTCTGAGATGTGGTTTGGAGTGTATGTGCATGGTCTTGCAATAAGAATCTAAAAGCTTTTCTTTTTAGGATTTAGTGCTGTTTCACCATTAGCAGTGTTACATATAAAACTCTGAATAACTCTGAATATTGACATCTTTACATCTTTGACGATTCATTCACACTTGTAAATTGCTGGCTGTCATCCACTGCTCAGTGCTTGCTACATAAAAGCATAGAACCAAGAAGAGAAATGACTAGAAGAAGGAAAAACATTAATATTTGATTTTAGGTTCATTTGACTGAAAGCACAAGTACAATTATCTAATCAGTTCAGCCGTTCTAAAGTCATATTTTCTAACCTGACCTGCGTCAACAGTCAAACAAAAGATGTTTAAATAGAATGGACATAATCATATATATATATATATATATATGATGACTATGACTGACAACTACGGCTGTGTATTGGCAAGAACCTGGTGATACAATACGCATCATGATACAGCGGTCATGATTCAATGTATTGTGATGTACTGCGATATTGCAAGCGAAGTGATATATTGCGATTTTTCACCACTGTATGAACAGGTTTGCCAATGCTTACAATAGCATTGCGTCCTTGTGCTGTTTGTTAATGTTGGAGTGGAGCTGAAAATGGATTACAACACTGCCATCTAGTGGTCCGAATTTTAAACACAACAAACAATGATTCACTGTCTGCCAGGAATCTGTGTATCAATACTGTGTTTTCAAGAATCGATACAGTATCACCAAACATAATATCAAATTTTCGATATTTTGATATTTTCTTACACCCCTACTGACAACTATAGCGCTCTTGTTCAGAACAGTAAGTTACTCTAATGCCGTGAAACCAAAGTCAGTTCTAGTTACCATCATGTAACTAGATTATTCTAGTTAAATCATGTAATTATCATGTTCAGATTCATGTGAGCTTAACGTTAATGTTAATGTTAATGTTATGAAAATAATGTCACCAAATTATTGTAAGTAATAAATACATTCTAATGTCCTCTCATATAGCTATAACAAAACTGTTTAAACTTTTTAAAGGACCAAACTTTAGGAAATGTGAGTAATCACAATTCTCTCTGAAGAAACAGTCAAATGTGTGTTTACACATTATTGTATAATACTTTATTTATTTCATTTTTAAAGCAAATAAAGTACACCTAAATCCTGGGATACCCTACACAACCTTTAAATTCCTCATAGATTATAAGAAAACATGGGAGCCATGTTTATATATTCACGCTTATATTTTCACACTTGTCACAAATACTTGAGTCTACAGCCAGATCCTGGGCTCATTTTGGGGAGAGGCTCATTTAGAATTTAGAACTATCGCTGCTTTGCTTTCACACACAAGAATTTTGATATGCAGGTTTGCAAAATGGGAGGCACTAGCTTTATCTGTTGGCTACTTTTTATTATTATTATTATTATTATTATCATTTTTCAGAAACAAACACGCAGGTGAAGAAGAGCTTCACTTTTTGTCTTTGGACTGTAAAAAGCAATAAAATTCCACATGCAGTGCAAGGAGAGGATAGCTTCCACACATGCAGCAGACCAGAGGCCACTGATTTCAGGAGAACCAAACATCAGTTCTCTACACTGCTCCTGGGCTCAAAAACAGCTTTGCACACTTGACCAAATGTGCCGAACTTACAGTCCTGGGCCCAAACAAATCTCTAGTATGTAGGAGATTTCTTTTTTAGACTGAAATATTGGGAATTACACACTACATTGCTTGTAAGGTGTTGCTGAGCTGAATAAAACTGATTGAACCCACAAATCTGTATGAATCCAGCATGGACGTACTCTCACAGATACCTAAACAAACATGGAAGATAGCGGTTTGCTGCTGTTGTTGCTTTTCCAGCTGTTTGCACTGAAGCAGTAAAGAAATAACAGGTAAAATACATTATGGTAATTCTGAGAGTTTATGTTATGTTATGTTTATGTACTCTTGCCATAAACAGAGACTTCACTGCACATCAGAGTGGCTCTCCTGCATCTGTATTTATTTGCTGTATTTACTTGTTCGCTTTGCAGTTTTTTCATTGGCTGTTGGTAATAACCCATTCAGATTGAGTCATTAATCAGTAAATGCTTTCAGTCTGGCCAGAAAAAATCTAAACACGCTTGATGCACTCCGACTGGTCTGAAGCTCAATTATGAGAAAAAAAATGTTTGGTTTGTGCCCCTGTATGGTACTCAATTTTCTCTATCAACTGACTCAACACCAACTATCTGCAGAACAGAACCAAGTGGCACTCATTCCAGGACTGTGGTAAAAATGGTGCAACCCTAAATTTACCTACGTAAACCCTAAGTTTACGTATATTGCACAGCTTCATGACTTTTTTGTTCTTTATATATATATATATATATTTGTTATTTTTGCTGTAGTTTATATTGTAGGACATACAGTTATATTTATTTTATTGATAACAATATGTCATACAGTAAGAGGTATTGATAGTTGCTGAACTATTTTCATCTGTACAGAGAAATGCTTTGGTGTGGATGAAAGTATAGCAGAGGTTTAGCTTTAGGTTTAAACCTGCTTTCTCCTTTTCTGTCGTTTTCTTTTATCACTGCCCTATCAATCTCCTTTTCTTCTCCTGGTTATTCTATGTACCTGTATCACTCTCTCTTTTTTCTGCCCCTCTTATTTTCTCTGTATCTATCTTTCTATTTCTTTCACTCTATCATTCTATTTCCTATATCTTTTTCTATCTTTCTCTCTCTCTCTCTCTCTCTCTCTCTCTCTCTCTCTCTCTCTCTCTCTCTCTCCCTTTACACACACACACTTACCCAGTCCTGGCTGGATGTCTGTGTTTGTGTGACTTTGGATAGGTGTCTGTGTGTATATCTCTCTCTCTGGTTCTCTCAGCTGTGAAATTGAGTATGATCAGGTGTAACAGGGTGAATGGAGAGTCTGCCTTTGAATCTTCACTGACACTCTGAACACCGTCAGCAGCTCTACTTCTTACGCTTGTTCACTTTTCTTCTCCAAATTTTGCCAGACAACAAACTGATACTAATTGTCATGTTGGTTACAGAAAAATTAATGCTTAGGTTAATCTTATTTAACACTTAACACCTGGGTGAAAAGTGACTGAGATTTTATTTTCTATATATTTGCAATAAATTAATTTCATCATTCAAGCTTCCTTGAATTTCTCAATTTACTTGTTTTTGATCACCACAAATACATATTTCAGGTTTATTATTTTTAACCTTTTTTTTAAAAGCATTTTTGTCCGAATTAACCCTTATGTGTTCACTGTGGAGTTTGATAGAAACTGTTGACATTTAAAAACATTTGCAGTTAGAACTTTTTCAGTTCAAATAAAGATTTCAGATTTTATGACCAAGATTTTAAATGAACACTTGATTAAATATAGAACATTAAATAATGAAATAAACTATTTTCAGTAGATAAACCAAGGAGATACTCAGCAATACATACAATAACATGTATACACCTGTCAAGCATTAAGAGGAGTTTGCTTAAGTTGTGCATCAAAGGGTTAATGCTCATTTGATCTACATAGTCATTCCAACTGAATGTATTAAGGGCAGTTCAGCTACATAACAATTATATATATAACTTATATATCTACTTCAACTTATATTGTTATACATTTAGTATATATTTTTTATTTCTTTTATTTGTTATCTTTATCTGTTGGTGAATGGAGGAGCAGCAAAGTAAGAATTTCATTGTACAGTGTAACTGCCTGTTCTGCTGACAATAATGACAATAAAACTCTTGAATCTTGAATAGCAATTGTTATAAATGTTCATATTATCCACTCATTGATTCTGACACATTGTAATACACTACAGGACATCTGGTGGCAATATAGCACTCTCTATAGTGTTAGAAAACATACTTATGGTACATATGTTCATTCTGACAGATTCTAATACAATACAGTATGTGTAGGGACGATATTGCTTCAATTGCTTTGCTGCACTATAGGATAGTAAAAAACACTTGTGGCTTAGGTGGAACTGAAGAAGGGAGAACATTTAGATGTGTTAATTGATTAAATAATTAAATAAATATAGAAGTAACCCTCAGGTGCATGTCAGTTATATATATGTATATACTGTTCAAAGATGTTTTCAAAAAATGCATTGATATTTTGTGAGCTGGTTTGAAGAGCATATGTTTCTTAATTGTAATACTGGTGTTTGTCTAGTAGAGTTATACAGTAATTTTAAATAGGAAATATTTATATTCATATAAAAAATAGTATTTGATTGAAGACATTGTCGCCTTTTTGCTGGTACTCTGAATGTACTGGAGTATTGCTTGTCCTGTCTCTATACTGAAGCTACAACTCGTATATGTAAAGTAATACAAAAGTCAAACTTTAAGAAGCATGTAGTTGGTTTCAAGGTCACTCTAAATGCTCTAAATGCTAAACTCCAGCTCACTTGATCAGATTTCTTAATCAGATTTCTGGACCTAAATCTGATCTATTGAAGTATGCTGTTCACATGACCGCTTGAATAATTAGAAAACTACACTGTTAACACACTCACTAATTCCTCACTTAATTGTCAGAGTAATAATTAATAATATAATCGATAGCAATCGGCTTAGTTAGTATAAAGTTACTACTGAGTATGTGGTACAGTGAATTGGACAGGAAGTGCTATATGTGTATGTTTGGAGCATGTAGAACTGTCTCTCTCAGTCCTCCACTGTTCTTTTTCTGCACTTTCTCAGCATAAACGCTTGGATTTTCTGTCTCCTCCTCGTTCTCTGTCTATTTTTCCCTGTTACCACATTCCCTATTGTTTATCCCACTGCCTAGAACTGCAGTTCACACGTAGTGATTTCAACGTACTAAACCAGCACACTTGTGCTAGTAGGCTAAAAAATCTGTAGCAAAAAGGAACTACAAGTACACACAGAGGATGACGTTTGAAAACGTATTTATTTGTGGAAAATAAATTGCCTTTACAGAATGTGTAGATATAAATGTATTGAAAAAAGTATTAGAGTGAGAACAACTTGACTGTGAGATGGACAAAAATGCAAAAATGTGTCCAACCAAATGACATAATGTTTATATTCAGGAAATAACACAGACTCAGACTGTCCTGAATGTTAAAAAGCAAATTATAGGTTTGCGAGTTGCAGGTGTGTCCAGCATGACAGGTGGTCATTAACTTTCGGTAGGCTATATTTGCCAAGGGACAATATTGCTCTTGGCTCTTATGCCAATTTAAAATGGACATATTTCAGTTTAAAAGTGACCTTAAAGTGCAACATTAACAATATAAAAATAATTATGGATATTAAATAAAAATGTTTCTAGAAGCCATTTTAACTGTAATGATGCTGGTCATGAAAATTATGGCATTTCCATGACATTTGAAAACAAAAGATTAATAATGCTATTCAGTAATGTTATGCAAATTACACTTAAATACATCACGCTGCAGCAGCATGGACAACCTTTCAGTTGGTCATTACATTGTGGTAGTATTTGCTCTTTCCTAATATGTAATGACAAGTTTAAAAAATCTTATTAAAAAGAACATGATATGATTTTTTTCTGTCTGTATATATGTATGTGCATTTATATCTGTGTGCATTTCACATCTGAAATATAGTTAATGTTATCAAAGCTTTTGATAAGTTGCCCTTTTCAGTTTTACTGGTTTTGCCACTTTACTTAACAGACTAATTTCAAATTTAAGAGGCATCTGCTGTAAAAACCTAAAGTTTATACTTGATTCAAATAAATAAACAGTATTGTAATAAATACACATTTTTATGGCTGTCCTGCGGTTGCACCGATTGACATAGTAAACGGTACCATTCTAATCAAAAAGAATATTTTTTGTTCCAAAACTTGCAAAGGGACCACTGACCACGAAGGTCACTTAGCGGCCTTCTTTATGATCCAATACCCCTGTTTCATAAAAGCATGTAAAAATAATAGTCCTTTGTTTTTGGTTATGCCGCCTGACATTTAAGAAAGTAAGAACAAAAATCATTTTATATTTAATTCCAAATAATGAAATTACTTTTTATAAGATTTTTTTTAACCAGCCTTTCATGTTTAGATGGTTGCACCACCAGACATTTGTAACTTTAGAGGCAAAAATAAACTAAAATGAATTTTATATGGATGCTTTGAAATGCCTTTTGTATGTTTTCACATGATGAGTTATTGGTATTGTTGTTTAATTTGATGTTTGGCATTTATTCATTACATTACTTGTTGGGCCTAGATTATAATCATGAGGAAGTGGTTATTATAGGCTGTCATTAAATCATTTAAAGATACAGTGCACAAACATTACACCATGCATTTACGTTCTGTCACTTGGAGAAAACAGAGCAATAGAGCCAAAAAAGTAGAAAGTAGAGTTCGTCAGAATCAGTGTCTTACTATAAAATAGAGCATAGCAGAAATTAACGTAGTTGTTAATATCATACAGTCTAATCACTGATAATTGAGAAGATAGATTTAAATTATTGATGGTGAAAAATATTCGTTTTCTAGTTTAATCACACAATTATTACTTATTATGCTTTTGGGTAACAGTTGGGGGTATTCTGGTTTATAAGGTACTGTTTAAAATTCATATTAAGGTATAAATTTTATACCAGTTTTCAACAAACTGGAATTTTATACCAGTTTTACAGAAAACATTATTCATTATAGATGAATGACTGAGTCAGAGATATTTCAGTCTTAATTAGAGTTTAAAACCGATTCATATTATAATAAAACATCTTCTTTTTGGCTTCACAATACAAATGTGGTATAGATTGAAAGTTTACTAACCACACTTTCTACAGAATGCTTGTTTGACAGCTAATAAAGGGTCATTATGAGCTACTTTCTCATCACGCTAGCAAGACTAAGTAGGGCACTATGGGCCAGCCCTAAAGCTACTGCATGTGTATAAGTGTGTTAATGTCCCTTTGAGGGCTTGACATGTTGTGCGTCTGTCCTTTATACGCTTCAGTTAAGCGGTCTCTAAAAGCCCCTCTGGAGCAAGATACTGTCAGGCATAGATGTCCTACAGAATGGAAACCACTGCAAGGGGGTCACATGAGATACAGATGGGGTCACTGGCCGTGCCTTTAGGGCATTGTTGGGTTGCATGTGGGAGTTGTGCCCATATGGGCCTATGAGCTCAACTTATGAACATAGAGAAAACCTGTATCTAGATTGGTATTTTGGTATAACTTTTTGGGAAAGGTAAAAAACATTCTTTACTTTCAGTGTAGCTTAATGTAAAGAGGTTTTAATCCAAATGACTTTGGAGGAATTCTATTGGCCCATTCCACATGAAACAGGCTGTAAAGGACATATTTGACATATTTGATGTCCATATGTTGCTAGCTTAGTTTACGAGCCAAATCACAACTAGATTTGGGTGATTTTTAGCCTCATAGCTGCAGTGCTAAACTAAAAAAAAATGCTTCTGAATGCAATTTACATTACTATGTAAGCACTTTTTTCTTTTCATACTAAACAATGGGTATATTATTATTATTATTATTATTATTATTATTATTATTATTATTATATACCGTTTTTCTTTTGGTTTACTTATAATGGAAAGAAGTCACACGAAGTTAAATCAATAAAATATGTCAAATAAAGGTAATGGCACTGTTGAGGTAAACACTAGGTGAAAATAAAAAATATTAAATGCAGAAATAGCTTTTTTTTTTTACCTTAGTTTGAAAGGAATTAAGGGATTGACATTTACTGGATCAGCTAGCCACCAGCCCATGATATATGGTCATCAATTAATTTATTCAGTTTTTAACAATGCATATACCAACTTTTTGTAATTCTGCTGTAGCATTTTAAAGTAATTAGCCACATAGAATATTTTACCTGAAGGTAATTTATTTTGCAGAACATGTAGTTGCTTGTTACTGGGGACTAGATAGCAATTAGCTTGGTAAAACAAACTTTAGTATTTCTACAACATTTTACCACAGCTGCCTGATTTACATTCATATGTGACATGAAAGGACATCATACATAAAAGAGTATATCTAGCATGCAACATTCCTGAGATGTATTCTTCATGTACAGCGTGTGGTGTTACATATGACATCATTGACCCAATAGGGTTATAGTCAGTGTACTTGAGCACCAGTTGAACTAAAATGCCCTTCACTACTAAGAGACATTAACATTGTTTTACAATTGCTTTTAAGAAGGGAGCTGTCAAAAATGAACACAAGTAAATGATGGAATAAGGAATGAATGAGTGCAATAATGATTGCAAAAAGAAATGAACTCATCTCAGCACATATATCATATTGTCAGCATCACTTCAGCTGTCCACATATTGCAGTTCTATGTTTAGTATTTGCTCTGAAACCCTCTATTTCTAACGAAGCCAAAAGCAATCACAAACCGATTTAACGCAGTTCAGCCGAGTTCAGTTCATACCTAGGCTAAGTATAGCTTTTGGAAACATTTCAAAACTGCACTGAAAACCTCAGTTACCCTCTGCGTCAAGACAAGAAAATGGAAACCGTCTTTCTAAAGCTTTGTTGAGCTGCGAAAATTACTTTCTGAAAGATCGATTGATATCTAGGTAATGGAAAATGGAGTCTGTCCAAATCAGAGCTTCTGTGGTGGGAACTGAATAGAGGGAAGGTAACAAAGAGATGGTAAAGAGAAGAGAAACGCCAAGTCCCAGAAAGTAAATGTTTGAGGTTGAAGCAAGTCATCTCTCTGCAGCGAGGCAGCGAATTGCCTCATCTTTTCTGCTGTTCTTTTCTTTTCTCACAGTTTACGCTGCTGTTCTTGACTTTCCTCCTCTTAAGGATTGCTGTTAGCAGCACCAGGCATTTGTGGTAGTAGGGATGGGACTATCTTCTGGAAAACCAAACCCTGCTATTCTGATTTAAAAAAGCGACGTAGAACATAAAGCATGCTAAAAGTTTAAAAATGTGCCTTTGACTTGGCGAAGTAAAAAATTAAAAACCTAAAATTGTGTGTCATTATGTCAAAATAACATCAATAATTAACAATAATTATTTTTTATCTCAATATTTAGACTTAAAAGACTACACACAATTATTTCTACCAAATAATTTTTTTTTATTTTCAGTTTTCATACCCTTGCTTATTTTCTGATAAAAGATCGAGCTAAACTTGACTTACTACCTCAAGTGTATTACTAAAACAGTGTAATATTGTTTAATTTGTTATATTTTACTGAATAGTCTTTTTTTAATATATGATTTTAAACTCGATGTTGTGTTTGAACTCTTAGCTACGTGCAGTACAGCAAAGTTTGACTATTTCTGTCACAATGTGCACAAAGTAAGGCATGGATTGTTTCAATGTGTACTCTTAATACTCATTTGAAAAGAAAACAATCAAATGATTATTTTGGCACTGACCTGCAAAATGTATCCCAAGTATTAGGAAATTGTAATTGTTGGGTTTTTTTTTTTAAACAGTTCAGTTTTTATTCTTGATTATAATGTGATTTGGCACATGTATGTCCAATGCATATTAACAAATTGGGTTGGATAAACTCTCTTTACTCCGTCTCTGAGCACAAACATTGGCTAATATGTTAGCAGCAAATGAGACAAGCTCCTCTCAGGCATTACACAGCGCACAGTCAGTACCACATACCATCAGCCTTTGTTTATTATACAAATCTTCACCCAGTGTTTTGCACTTTGAGAGGGAGATGAATATGCAGTCAAACAACAATGCAAAGAGCAACATCTGGCCCTTTGATAGGAAATGTGGGTAATCTGTCCATATGTGGGAAAATATACATGCTTCCGTTTTGTATGGATACCAGGTCCAACAAAGCTACACTGAAAATTCTTCAGTTTTGAAGAACAAAGATGGAATCTCGCATACCAGTCTTTAGCCCCCAACATGGCGATGTGAGCAATACCAACAAAAATGAAAGGGTGAACTTGATCATTAAGGTACTCATTACCCAGATACACTCAAAACTGAGAGATCCACACACCAGGGCTGGCACTAGGGGCGCGCTGAGTGGGGCATTGCCCTCTAGATGTTGTCTTTGCTGCCCCAGTCGCAATGCAAGCAGCGACTATTATGTCTGAACCAATCACAAAAAGGCATTTTGCTGTGCAGTGTGGAGATATGTCTGGCTTATTTCTGATTGGCTTTTATTGTAATTTCCTAATCATATTAGTATCTCATACATTCCTGTTTCCACTTTTGAGTATTATAGTCTGAGCCGGTGTCTAGATGCTTTTGTCAACTTTGATTTAAAGTTGTACTAAAGCTTTTCACCAGAGTGAAAATTTATTAAGGGGGTTATTGAAATTAATCTTTTTTTAAAAAAAAGATGTGCTCTTCAGTTCTAAGTTTAAGTTTAAAGGCACATGCAACATTTAAATTTTTTTTTACCTTATATATTAATTTAAACCAGTATCATTAGATTAAATCAAGCCCTGAATATATTTTTTGATTTAAAAATAATATCAACATGCCCTTGCATTATGGTTTATTGCCCCTCAAGCAAAGCATTCCAGAACCAGGGCTGTACAACACCCTCTCTGGTTTAAACAAGACTATTGACAGTTTTCTTGAGGTTCACAGGACAGAATAATCGAATAAACATGTTACAAAAATGTAACACAGGGTGGATGGTAAAACAGAATTCAAACGTTCGCATCTGTTGTGACCACTATTTGCACAACACATTTCTTGCAATGTGGTAGAAGTGTTGCATTTATATTTTTCTTGGTAAACTTTATAAATCTAATATTTTTTAAAATGAGTAAACATGACAGCCCAACATATCAGTAGCATTAAACATAATCTAAGTACAGGCCTTTACTATTTTACATACAAGATTTTATTTTGTAAATGTACAGAAAGAGGGAGAAATAGCATAAGACAGTGAATCATGTGTGTGTGTGTTCATTGTGAGTTTGTGTTATTTTTAAAGGGGTGTATTCTGAGCAGTAACTGACTTGAACATAGACCCTTTTTTACTCCTCCAGTCCTCTATACAGTGATCCCTCTATGCTGAAATATTCTACATCCCACCCAGTCCACACCCTTCACCCCCACACACCTAATCACACACACTGTACTGTATGTCCAAATGTTTGAAGACACCTGCTCCAGGGTTTTAACAGCCCACAGCCTACATTCCTCTTGTATTTTATTTTTCCTCAAGGACCAATAATAATTTACTTTCATACGTCTATTTTCAACTTCCGCTTATTTCTTAAAAATAAACAGGCTGTTTTTGTTACGGTGACCATAAAAACAAATATATCATCACTGGCCAAAAAAATGAGTAAATGGCAACTTCTCAGAGGACAGAAAAAACATTATTTTATTTTGAATGTAATTTAATGTAAAAAAAACTTTTTGCAAGCAATTTGTAGCATTTTCTTTCCAACACCATTCATCATGAAAATTTCCCACCCTGCTTTAAATCATTTACACAAAACTAATTATGCTCTCTGTTTAGGGGAACTTGTTGGTCAGTGTTATAGCAGTAGGTCTACATTATGCTTAGAAAAGCACATTGTGAGGGGACATATGACTAGAGATGGACCAATCAGCGTTTTTGAGGCCAATTCCAATCGCCGATCACCTTTCAGTGCCGATACTTAACCGGGCGGGGCTATATGCCACAGCGGGGCTACATGTAGTTATTTTAGCGCAAGCAAGTCATGAAACATGGTCTATACTGGTTTATTACCATTTTTAACAAGCTTATGTAAAACAGCATAATATTTTAATATTAGCAAATATCACCAATACTGCACTCATTAAATTTAGACCCTTAATTTAAAACCAAAAAGGAAATTAAATAAATGCAGTAAAAACTGCAGTCGTTAAATGCAGACTCTGTTATTTTAAACGACAATCATTAGATGTAGAATATTGAACTGTTGCTGCTGTGCTGTTAGTACCGGTCAGATCTGGTCTGCACGGGTTTTTGGGTTATTTGTTTCGTGCTAGCTCTGCTGTTTGCTGATACTCACTCTTCTTTCTGGATGAAGCGCTAGTTGGAAATACAGAATTCGGCTCATTGGTTTAATGCCTTCGATCGGCTCTCGGGATCTGCTAAATTGGAGAAATAACGGCTGATCACCAATTGCATATTTTGATTAAAAATCGACCGATAGAGATACATAACCGATCAATCTTTCCATCTCTAGTTATGACATATTGTGATGTAATTTGCAACAATGATGAATTCTTTCATATTGCGCAGCCCTATATGTAAATTAGTTATTTTCTGAATGATCTGTATTGTGCCTCAAAACGCAGTCAGAGCTGAAACTGCCTTTATAACATCAGTGTGATTGGGTGAGGCTAAACGGGTAAACGGGTGTAGGCTGAAAAAGTTGATATATGTAAATGTGTTGGATTTCATGACATTGCAGACATGGTTTCAAAAGAGAGTTTCTATTTATGTACGGACTGAAGAGTGAATGGCATGCTTTGGAATTTTAACACCAAACACTTTCATTTTAAAAAATATTTTTAGTTTTTTTTTCATAACATGGACCCTTTAATGTGGAGTTAGCTTGTTTGAGGTAACATGAGCACCATTCCAGTTCAGAAAGAGCCCAGAGGGTGTAGGAGGCGCTGGTGCTTTGACTGACCCTCTAGAGGTTGGTCTTCTGCTCAGCATCTGGACTGAAATGACACTGGAGCTCTCTGCAGCAGCTGGTGTTAATGCAGTCTGACAATGAGGAATCTAATTGGCAACTTGCACAACATCGTGAATTATGTTGAAACCAAGTGAAACTAACAGAACCGAAGAGAAAAGTAATTAGAAGCTAGTATCATTTTGGTGTAAAGCGCAATTTAAAGAACTAATTTGAAAATGTTTTTGTTTTTATTAATTTAGTTCATTCGTTTATTTGGATGGTGCAATATAGTTGCTTTGTAGTTGCTCATCTCTATGTTTCTCACACCTGCCCATCCAATTTTAGATACTGTTCAATGTGTGTCCAAGCGTGTGGAAGCCCAAATCATCCAAGTCATGCTTTTAAAGTGAACTAGCACTTGCTTTCCAAAACAAGCTTTCCTAAAATGGAAGTACACGTATCCATTTTTGAGCTGAAGTAGCTTTGTCTACATCAGGCAACCGTAGACCATAAATAAACAATGAAGAATGAATAAGGGCATTTTGGGTAAGCAGTCTTATGGCTTAGAGAACAGAGAGAACACAGTGAACTCTACTTCATTTCCTTGATACTTTAAGTGGTAAAGAATAAAATTCATTTTTGTTAAATCATTATATGTACTTTCAGAATTTATTAACTTTACACGCCTTGTCAGGGTTGCACATCAAGCTTTTGACCAAAGAGCAGAGTTGCGAAATTCAAAGCCACAGAAAAATCTGCTAACACAAGAACATTTTTTACATTTTTAATCACTCTTTATTCCCCACTAGCGGACGGATAACAATGCAAAAGTCCAGAAAGCCAGAGAAATTTAGAAAAAACGGCACCAATGAAATTCTGTATTTTTGAAGCACTGTAGCTTGGCGGAGAAATGTTAGCACAAGACCAAACTCCACAGATCCGTTAAAGCTTTCTGAAGAGCCCTGGATTGAGCATTGCTGGCCTTCAGAATCACCAGACACCTCACAAGTTGATTTCTCAGAGGCCATCTATGTTGTCAGTGTCATAATCACATTCAGTAAAGTCTACAAGTTGACTAGTCTGGGCAGCACTAAGTCTACGGTAATGTGCCCTGACTATATCATCAACATCAGTTTTTTCTTATTCTTTTCATTTATGATTTATTTAATTAAAAACATACCAAAGAGGTTGAAAGATTCTTTCCCAGAAAATAGCTCATATACATACTGTATAATTCATCCATCCATCCATTATCTTCAGGGGGGGCTGGAGCCAATCCCAACGTCATCGGCCGAAGGCGGAGTACACCATTGACAGGTCGCCAGTCCATCGCATGGCCAACACACACTCACGCACACACTCACACCTACAGGCAATTTAGAGTGAGTGATCAACCTAACATGCATGTGTTTGGACTGTGGGAGGAAACCGGAGTACCCAGAGGAAACCCACCCAAGCACAGTAGAACATACACACTCCACACAGAACAACCCAGACCGGGAATCCAACCCAAATCGTACTATATATTCATATTCACATTGCAGATTAATATATATATATATATATATATATATATATATATATATATATATATATATATATATATATATATATATTAATTGATGCTGTTAAAACAAAACTTCATATATCCTTTCATATAGCTTTTGACTATGGTTGTCAGCTGTTGACCTTTACATTGTGTGTAAATGACCCAAAATGACTGGTGACACTGACTTAAGTTAAATGTAAAGTATGTTTTTTTTCATTCCTTCTGTAAAATGATCATTTTGGAGATACAAGGTTTTGTTCTGACAACGGCATAAAGTTGTCATGTTTTATGTTTATTTTAATGATGCATTTGTATTATTGGACATATGGCATTTGCACATGTGCGTTTTGAATTTTTTGCTTATAATTCAGTCTAGAGAAGAAAAACTGTATGTGTGTGTGTGTGTGTGTGTGTGTGAGAGAGAGAGAGAGAGAGAGAGAGAGAATGAGTGTCGGTGTGGTAGTGTATTCCCACGGTGAAGTCTAAGTAATTAGAACAGCTGATGCCTGTAAGACATGAGGTTCTAAAGTCAACCTGAATTCAAAATGATCTTTTTTCAGGTCACTTTTGGTTGCATTAGGATCAATTCATCACGCCATTTCAAAATTCTGTTATCCAAACATAAACACTTGTGTACATCTCTAACTGTGCACAACCAAGTCAGTATTGTGCATTGGCAGCTTCATGAAATGAGTTTCCACAACCAAGCAGCTACACACAAGCCTAAGTTTGCTATGTGCAATACCAAGTGTCGAAGGGGGGAGTGGTGTAAAGTAGAAATGTGTTATGAAGTGATGAATCATGGCAGTCTATCTGGCAGTCTAGTGTCTGAATCTGAGTTTGAAGAACACTATGTACTTGAATGCATTAGTACCAACAGTAAAGTTTGGTGGATGAGGTATAATGTGTCTGGAGCTGTTTGGGCTCTTACTACCAGTGAAGTACCCTTTTCTGTTCAAGCATGACTGTGCCCCAGTGCCATTTGTTGTCATTATTCTGTTATGAATCACTAATGGCCCTGCAAAAGAGAGGTGGTGCCCCATATTTCACAAACAGCCCAGTCATCCTCAGCTATGAATGAGAAAACATTTGTTGTTAAATCTTTCAGTGCCTTTTTTGAATGTTGCCCATTGTGTTAATACATTTTGGGTGTGTCTCAAAACTTAGTGAGTGTCTAAGTAGGCTGTCTAGGTAGGCAGCTGTCTACTCATAAAACAGATTACTGAGACGCTCTAGTTAGAGAGAGCGTCTTGGGCTTGTTCCCGCCCATTGCAGCATGCAACCGGTGGTTTAGCTGGTTGCTAAGTTACCAGACGGCATCCAAAACAATAGCCTGAGGCTTAAAAATCCGCTAGTCTAAATGCTAATGGCTCAAGAATAAAACTGCTAAATGGTGAATGACTCGTTACAGAGTTGTAAAAAAAAAATACTGTTTTGTGTGATTATAAGACAATAAACACTTTAAAACACCAGAGAGAATCAAAACAACTTACATTTAAAACCACTTCACTGCTCGTAGCCTTGCCTGCGTTGCATCATGGGATTGTCTTAGTGGCTGAGGAAGCATCCGATGCTTCCTTAAAATCAGGCCAAAATAAAGTGTCTGAGTAGACAGCATGTTTAAGGTATGTAAGAATTGGGACAGTCTACATGTCTACGTTTTACTATGACGTAAAATGCTGCCTATGTAGACCCTCACTAGGTTATGAGACACACCCATATTTTAAGAATAGGGATGAGTCAGAATCTTTGAATAGTCATAAAAGTTTGAATATTTGTAATAATAAAGTAGATTGGCCATAAAGCTATTAATTCTGATAAGAGCCATGAGTTTTCTGTACTCAACCAGAAGGCAGTGTATAGCAACCATCTGATATTTCTATTGTTTAGTCCAAAGAAAGAAGCAGAGAGATCAGTATTAGTGCCAATGCTGGCACTAAAACACAGTATCAGTATTGCAGATACTTGTGATCAACAACAAGAAGCAATTTCTCATACGCTAATGCATGTGTGTGCACCAGTAGACAGTACTCAACAATACATGGACAGTGTGTGGGATGAAAAGCAGCAGTAAAAATGCTCATGGCTAAATCTGTTACTACGCTGTACTACGAGGGAAAAAGCTAAAGGGAGCTGAATGGCTCCCTTAACTGAATGGCTGAGACAGGCTTCTTGAGCTGTGTAGTCACTTAGAGTCTGAGTTAATGTTTGTTGAGATTGCCCAGATTTTAGGCTGGATTTTGCCTTTAGTTAGCATAGCAAAGGGCTGGCCTGGCCTGCGTGTCCACTAGCCCAATGTATCTCCATCAAGGAGCTGGATGCTCAGCAGCAGGGTCTCTCTGTGCGTCTTTAGAAAGAAGCATAGAGTGGGCGGTGACCTTTTTGATCATCTCGTTTTTAACAAGTATTGTGATAATTATTTGAAAAATAACTTCCAGTCTAAATTATTTACGCATCCACTTGAGATTTTATTTACAAAACCGAATCTCAGGCTTCACCTTGCCAGTGGACTCGAGCGCCTCCTCACCTTGTCCTCGTTTTTTATGACATCTCCTCTAAATTTGGGCTCAGAATTGGGTTGTCTGTGTGTGTGCTCTTGTGTGTGTCTGTGTATGTGTGCGCGCAAAAGAGCAAGAGAAGCAAACGAGGGTTAATTGACGAGGGAGTGTGAGCTGGAGGGCGCGGCGGACGCAGGAGAAGTCGATAATTAGCTCAGGGAGCGACTTGGCAAAAGTTACCCTCCATTCCTTCTCTTGCTGAGGCACCACACTGGTCCCTGAAGAGCTGAAACAGTTTGACACCGTTTTGGAAATGGACCAGGCACCAGGAGATGCTGTAGCGCTTTACTACACGTAACATTTCCACCAATTACACCTCTAATGAAAACCTTACACTGAAAAAAAGTGTGATACATTAAACTTACTTCATTCAGACAGGTTCATCATCGACATGTTCACTTTTGGCTTTTATTATTTTATGTGTATGATATACTTGTTTGAATCAAGTAAATTCAGATCATTTTATTGGTAACAAGCCTGTTTCCAAAAATATTGGGCACACTGTTCAGAATGCAATTAAAAACAATGATGCAATGATGAGGATAATGGTTTTATTTGAAATAGTACAAAGACAACATGCTTTTTAAAAGGATTTAAGTTGCTCATTAGGGTCTCCTTTGTTCTGTATTTCCTTTCATAATGTGGCAAATGTTTACTGATGAGTGACAGAGCTGAACTGCAGGCAGGCCAGTTTAGCTCCCTGGCACCTTTACTGCGTAACCATGTTGTTTTAATACAGATGTGATGATAAGCAAGACCTTCCCTGAAAAAGACGCCACCCTGAGTGGCAACACATGGTTCTCCTCTATATGCTTCAAAAATGAGCCATGCCATGTGCACTAATGCCTCCCATACCATCACGGATGCTGGCTTTTGAACTGATAAAAAGCCTCATCTTAAAGCCTCATGACTCATCTTAAGCCTCATGACTCATCTCATTGAGACGCGTTATTGAAGAGGTAAACACCTCCCCATCATGAAAGACTCCGCCTCTCTGCGATGCTCTTTTCGTTTTGCTATATTTTTCAACAAATAATACAGTTTCTCAGTTTTAAATGATCAGTTCAAGTATTAAATGATTTACACATTGTTGCATTTTGTTTTTATTTACATTTTGTGTTATAACATTTTTGAATTTTTTTTATATATTTATATCTGCTATGGGTTAGCAAGTCAACATGTTTAGGAAGTCCTTCCATCATGGACCTTTGTGCTGTCCAGTACCTCTTGGGAAACTCACCTGCATACCAGTGGCACCTGCAAAGAGTCTGCTTGCTTCATAGACGTTTCTTCTCCTGCTCTTCTCAGTCCTTTCTTTTCCTTTTTGCCTCTATATTCATTTATCAGCAATGTTATCATTCTTAGGATATTTGTACTTGTTTTGCTATCTGGTATGGACCAGAGGAGGACCAGAGTCTGGTTCATCTCGAGCTTTCTTCCTTTGGAGCTGAGGAAGTTTCTCCTTGCCATTGTCACACCTGGCTTGCTCAAACGCGGGTTGAACCTGGATTTTTCTGTAAAACTGCTTTGGCGCTATGTAAATAAATAAACCTTAATCCTCCCAGAACACTTAAGGCCTTCATACGGTACATGTATATGTATGGATATATTACATGATGCAAGGAGAAACCCAGATCCATGAAATCAGACTATACTTCCACTGCAAAAGACTTGACTAGGTCATCGATATGAGGTTACCAGCCGTTGTATGTGACTTGGCCATTTACAGTTTACACTTTGACAATCTAAAGCCCAGCATACACTGCACAACAGAATTTCTTGATGACAAGATGATAAGGCAAAGAGAGGGTATTACACACTTTCAGGTATGAAAATCTCCTCTTTGTACATGCAAAAGAACATTCAAACTAGGACTGGGGTTTAGAAGGGCAAATGTAAGACTCATATCCATGTTCAAAAGCAGCGTCTATGTTTTTGGGGTCTACTGTAACTGTGATACACATCACTCCTGTCTCTCTCATTGGCTTTTGCTTAGGTCACTTACATCACTGACCATTTCACGCAACAGGACTCATCAATGTTCTGAGTTGTAAAAATCAAACATATTAAAAACGTTGAGAAGCGTTTGATTGCCCCAGCGCACCATCAGAAGAATAAAGATGGAATAGACGGAATAGAAACCATGCCAAGAACTAAAGAACCATAAGCATGAATAAAGCTAACCTACAACTTTCTGAGGAGAACTCAAGCAGGCTTCTGTGAGTTGTAAGTACATTTCCTGCCAAGCTGAAACCAGTGTTGCCAGATTTGGCTGAGGAAAGGTACTTTGGCTGGTGGACAGATTTGGGCTGTCTGTCCTTATTTTTGGTGGGTTCTAAAAAGGTATTTAAATTAATAATTACTTAATAACACAGCTGATATTTGATCAGGTCCAACTTCTTCCCACATCCAAACAGTTATCGAAACTTTCATTGACAAAGTTAATACTAGGAAAAGATGAATGAACGTCTGTTAGCAAGTTATGGAATGATACACATACAAATCAATTATTTAAAGTAGCAATGTTAAAATTTAAAGTTAAAATTGTTTCTGTTTTGGTCTTTGGTCTGTCCTATAAAGTTGCCATTTTTGAGACACTTGTTTTTTTTGGACAGCAACGATACACAAAACTATGTTTTCATTAGCCTATAATTGCCTGTAACTGCAATTTTGTTTTCCATTAGCCTAGAATAAGCTCTTCATATCTACACAGGAGCAGATCCTCTTTCAATAGATGCATGTAGAGCTGCAATGTTGCTGCAGTAGCCCAGAACAGACAAACCACACACTGGCTGTGGAAAGCACCTTTCATGTTTAACTGTTTTAATGTTGAAGCGGCAGCTTGAATTCGGTGGTGCCGTAGCCAGTTGGAAGCTGAAATCCCTACCGTAGTGCCGAGTTATCAGTAGGTCCGTACATAAAACTCCAGGTTCCTAATTACCAGCTTTTATGTTTGAATTTTCCCATTCCACCTTAAATGGTGAAACAGTTATTATAACGCCTCGGGTGCCAGAATATAACTGCTAACTGCTCTTTTTTAATGTTGATAATTCTATTCTGCGGGTCTACTAGAATAGATTTACATACTTTAATCTTTCCAAAACTTTTTTTTTTCTCATGCTGTACATCTGTATTCACTCTGAAATGCTCTGTTACGAATGTCTGTCTTTCATTTGAAGTTTATGACTGAAGATGGATTGATTGCACTGAGAATTGACATGCTGTAGGCAAACCTTTTTTTGTTTGCTATTTTATTTATTATACTTTGACTTAGAAATCATTACTGTGTCCAGTGGGTTCTAAGCTGTTTGTGGTCCAGCAAACAGACATGCAATTCTCTGCAAGCGGGCAGAAATCAGCATAATACATGTGTGACAATACAGAGGGCATTAGCAATTTAGCTAGCAGCTAGCCAGTTAGCAGGAATACTTACGGCTGAAACAGGTCAGTATTAGTCGGTATTTGTGGCCCTATTTTTAGAGAACAAAAAAAAAGTAGAAAGCTCCAACTTGCCAACCCTCACTTCTCTTAAACAATACTACAGTCAGGTGTTGATGACTAGTGGGGCCAGATCAGATGATTACACAGATTAGCCAGAACATTATAACCAACATCTTGTTTCTACAATATCTACCTATTTTATCAGCTGAACTTACTACGTAGGTGCACTTTGTAGTTCTACAACTACAGATTGCTGTTTATCTGTTCTTTAGATACTTTTTTAGCCCCCTCTTTACATGTTTTTCAATGGTCAGGACCACCACAGAGCAGATTTGAGTGGTGGATCATTCTCAGCGCTGCAGTGACACTGACATGGTGGTGGTTTGTGGGTGTGTCCACTGTCCACACTATTAGACACGCCTACCTTGCTAGTGCACCTTGTAGATGTAAAGTCAGAGACAGTAGCTCATCTGTTGCTGCACAATTTGGGTGTGTTGTCCTCTGGTCCTTCATCAGTGGACACAGGACGCTGGTTGCTGGTTGGTGGACGATTCTCAGTCCAGTGGTGACACTAAGGTGTTTAGACACTCCAGCAGCACTGCTGTGTCTGGTCCACTCGTACACACACTAACACATCACCACTGGAGTGCTGAGAATGATCCACCATAATTCCTTCTCTGTGTTGGTCCTGTGGGGGACCTCAATACTGAAGAACAGGGTGAAGATCAAACAGCAAAGTATGCAGAAAAACAGCTGGACTACAGTCTGTAACTGATAAGTGAAATTGATCAAATGAACAATGAGTGTAGAGTGTGGTTTTAATGTTATGGCTGATGGGTGTATATCTTACATAGAGTCTAACAGTCCCAGCATAGATGAGGCTGGAGTTTGATGATTCATTGTGTTTCTGTACCTTCTGGCTTCGCCCAGTCTGTTTCAGTCAAAGCAGTATATCCAACCTTTTAAAGACCTTAACAGTTCTGCATAATCCTGCTCTGATCGGCATGTATATCACATTTTCTCTTCTTTGATTTAGGAGTGGCAGCCCATTAAACATGCGCTGGCACTGGCCAATAAAAGAGAAGCATGCACATATACTCTACAGCACCTCCAAACATTAACTGCTCACTTATTCCACCCACACACACACACACGTTATCCAGGTGGAATGGCATTGCCCCCTCCCCCTCAGAGCCATTTAATGCAGTCAATTACACCCATCTCCCACAAGATTACGGCCAATTACATGCAAATCCGCTCCTTAGAAACCCTGCAGGAACCCCGGAGCTGAATCTCTATTCAAGATGACGGAGGGATGAAGAGATGGAGGAGAGAAGTGAGAGAGGGGGATGAGTGGATGAGGACCGATGGGGTCATCTGTCATAAGTCGAAGGTTAAGATCCGTTACTATGGATACATATGGCTGTAAATGCAATAGTTTTATTTCAGCATCTCATCCACCTACGGTTTGAGAGTAGTGAGTCACCAAAGTCTAAAATCTGTGCACTCGTCACGGAGGCAGTGGTAAAAAATATGGATGTGAAGGGCTCTGTGTTTTGCAGCCAGCAGCTTGCTGAGTGGATTAGAGCCCTTGTTCAGTTAAGTAACTAGTTGAGGTGTTTTCCAGTAGAACCTGTTCACCATCTGCCTTGAAGCGCTCTAACAAAACAAAACCCCTAAAAACTATATGAAGAAACACCTGGTTATTTGAGCGTGATTGTCTTCAAAGTAGAGGTGATAATCAATGTAGTTGACTATAAATTAGTTGGTGACCCCATCAGGTGTGTTTTTCACACTCACTTGGAATGACATGTAGACTTTTTACAGATTACTAAAGAGAAAAATAGCGCAACACAACCAAAAGTGTCCAAGCTGTGGAAACCCTTCAAACCTAACTCAACATTTGCAAAGCTGACCTTGCCTGGCATAGAAGAACATGCATTATTAATAATGGATGTTCTCCCATGTTGGCTGTCTGGATGATGAAGACTTGCATCAGTAGGTTACTAGTAAGCTAACTTATTTACTGTTATTTTACATTTTCTATTTTGAAATGCAGTTTCTCTTAATCATTGAACTGTTATTGCAACACAAGTATGGGGACAAAACATTCTGGGAATAACCTGTGCTATATTTCAGCAGAAATGATAATATGTAATATATATATGTATGAATGTGAATAATATTCTACAGTTCCTATCTCTGCATGCATGATCAATGTTAATTGTATTCTAATGTATTACTTCTATTTATGGGTTTCTTTGATATTATTCAAACTTCATTTGGGAAAAAATGACAGCCTTCAGATCTTAGACCTCCATTTATTGTGAAACTAGACATTCAGGGGGCAATGTTTATGTACAGCCTATTTTAGTGTGCAGTTCTACACCTACACAGGAAAATCAGGAATAAAAATAAGGCTTGAATGCAGTATTGGAGTTTTAAAGAGTAACATTTACTCTTTAAACTCTTCTGTCTGACATGTACAAAGTAACTGTGATTCATAATAGTTGATTATTCATTTTAATAACTGGTGGATTACTGGACTAAAAAAATTGTTGTTACTTGCAGTTCTAATTCACAGTATTAGCCACAACCACTTTACTCTGATAAGGTGTACCCAGAGGCTTGTGTTTGAGAGTAAGGAAGATATCGGTGGTGTGGTTTTCTTTAGCTTTTCTTTATTATCATTACTGTTTAAAGGCTGTATTGATGTAAAAACATTCCTACTTTAGAAATTTAGCAATTCAGTGTAGAATTTTTTCTGGAATTACCAATAAATAAATATTACAAATATATTAGCAAATAAATATATATAATATAGTTATATAAAGTAAATAAATATATTAGCATTTCTCTTCTAATTCTGTATTTAAAACATATGAAGTTGAAACATGTTTCGAAATTTATACTGTGAGCTACAGGACTGCCACTTCTATCCACCTATTCATCATAAATCACTCCATTTACATTGCAAATGGAAATTAGAAACACAATTACAAACATCTTCCACAGACACAGCATTTAGCTGTGCTTTATTTACACACTGGAATTCCAGTTCCAACTTCGGAGAGAGTTCCATTATAAACTTCCTAGTCGGAAATCAGACATTTCTGACTTCCAGGTATGGATCACAGCATTTTAATACATAGTTACGCTGCTTAAATAGTTGCTTATCTTTTCATTGACTGATTTGTGACATTTTGAATCCAGGCAGCCAAGAAACGTCCAACAACAAAGTGAGTCTTGTCAGCAATGAGCTTAATGTACTCGGAAAGAATTGCAGGAGAAGATACAAGTTTGGTGGAAGAGTGGGAGAGGCAGCACTAACTATGAACTAACCGGTATAAATGAATAGCGCTATGCTAAAGAGTTACTATGTAGTTGGATTCACAAACTAAAAAATATAGATCTCAAATCTGTTCTCCTGCTGTGTCCTGGTTGAGGTTTAAGACAGCCAGAGTTTTTTTATCCTCACATAATTTTTTCTTTGATTATGTCTTCAAGTAAGCAAATCACCAGTGAAATATTCTACAGTCAAAATCTACATTAAATGTATATTTTTTGAAAGGTAGAAGATTTAACTGGTCATTTGCTTAACTGGAGATACCAGGGTGGGACACCTCTAGACATCAGTTTTGGTTGTTCTCTATTGGTTTTGTTTTGTACCTCTATTTTACATTACGGTCTTGGGGAGCTTTGTTTCACCCCAATAAGGAGCAGGGATTGGAGGTGACTATGGATTATTTGATGTATGATAGTGCCAGGTTTAAAGTCACTGAGATCTTTGGTTCCATAGCAATGGGTGTGCCTGTAACATACTGTAACATGTGTCTGTTTACTTTTGGTCATATAGTGAATGTTAAAAATAAACCTTACCTCTTGCAAGGAAATAACGGTTCTGCTAGCTAATGATAGTGTTTTGTTGCTTGTTATCAACTCTGGTTGGTAAGAATACAGAGTAGAACAATTTGGAGGCTTGTTTAGAGGGGGTATACCCTTAATTGTGGCAGTATCCAGGACTAAAGATTTTGTCCCCATACACAGTTTAAAATTTGGATGTAATGTAATATTTAACTACTTGTGTTGTAAGCATCGTCAAGTGCACAGTCTATAAAAGGTGAATAAAAAGTCTAAATATTTTTCTTATTATTCAGTTCATAACCAAATCGTAGTTCATGTGTAAGGCCGCTGCTGGGTTTTTCTTTCATGTGTGCCCACTCTTTCATTACTCCTCATTCAAAGATCAGAGAGAACTCCAGAATCTCCAGTTCCAAATCAATCAGCTTTCGTTTAATGAAGACCCAAGAGACAAGGACTTGTGTGTGTTAGTCAGATGTGGGGTGCCTTATGTGTGTGCTTGTTTATGAATATGGTTATATGTGTATGAGCTGTAAGAGAGGAGCAGCACTCTGAGACAGGTGTCTCTCTCATTAGGCTTGGTAATCAGGTGGGATCAAGGCTCGAGTCTGACGGAAAATGTTTTGAATTACACCGCAAAGCCTTTCGCGCACGTCTCTGGTCTCTCAACACAAATGTCACTCGCACTACACCAGCTGAGTTTGCATATGTACCTAGTAAGCACTTCCATCTCCTCCTAGACTTGTGAAACCACCGACCACATCTTAAGCAATGCAGTTGGACAACATACACAACACTAACTGGTAATTCTGTTACATCAGCTAACAGACGTCAGCAGCACCAATGTAAACTTTTGTTTCACTGCTATTTATATCACTTCTTTTGCTGCTAAATGTGGATTCTTGCTGGCGAAGAACTTTAGCCATTTACTGCTCCTTATATTGCATACCTGTCCTTAAGTAATCTGAGTAGGAGGAGACCCTTTAACATTATTAACAAGAGGTTAGAATATGCTGGTGAATATGGGCAGCAGTGCTATTTCTAGGGGTGTAAGAAAATATTGAAATATTGAATATCGGGATATTATGTTTCGTGATACTGCATAGATTCTCAAAAACACAGTATCTCTACACAGATTGCTGGCAGACAGTGAATCATTGTGTGTTGTGTTTAAACCTCTGACCAGTAGACGACATTGTTTTAATCCATTTTCAGCTCCACTCCAACATTAACAAGCAGCACAAGGGCGCAATGCTCTTGTAAGCATTGATAAACCTGTTCATATAGTGGTGTGTTTTAATAGTAGGAATTGATATTGAACATTGAATCGTGACCGCTGTATCACGATACATAGTGTATCGCCAGGTTCTTGCCAATACACAGCTCTAGCTATTTCTTCATCCTATTATGGTGGACTGATTCGATTCATCCCTACAGTGACTCACTATCACCGTTTGAGGTATAAAATGGTATTATGAGACAGGATGGGCCAGCTTGTTAGCATGCAAACTTTGTAGATATCTGTGTAATGTGACACACAGATGTCTTTGATGGTTCACATTCTTTTGATAATTTAGTTATTGTTGGAATGTTTAAAACTAACAACCTTATAGACTGTGCCTTGCAACACTGTCTACAATCACAAACACTGGTGTTCAGTGTTACTTAGGTTGATATTTCAAATACATAATAAAACATCTACTCAAGCTTCCCTCGCTTACGTTTCTCACTCACATGCCCCACAGTTCCATTGTTCAGTGAACAGAATATGTGGGCAACTCTGATTAGAACGCCTTAGATTGTGAGTCACATCACTACGTGTTATGTAAGTTATCAAATCACCTCTAGCAAGATATGTTGTAACTATTTATGGCAGTTCCCAAACTGGAGGAGACTGAAGTGAAAAAAATGAATAGTTTGATGACAAATACAGGGCTTTGGATGAGTAATAAAAGAAAAGGAGGAATGATGGAAGGATTGAAGGCGTATGGAAAGATGGAGTGAAAGGGTTTCTGGGGCATGCTGTTCTGGTGGGGGAGTTTGATTGACAGTTCATCAACAGGGTCCCTGTGTGGAACCACTTAATCAGTGGAACTGAAGAGCTGCTAGTGCCAACACACACACACACACATACGCACACACACGCACTTCTCTTCCACCTTTCAGTTTCATCTTGTTGTGTTACAAGGACAAATACATTAAAGTGGCTTATCCTGTCAGTTAAGCATGTTAATGGGTAGCATTCACAAAGCGTCTCACAGGAGGACCTCTGGTTGTGGCCAGACTGATACATTACTTAGCAAATATTAATTAGCCAATACTAAGGCTCCTTGATTTTTTCAGTGTCTTAAATTTCTGCCAATGTATATATATGGAATAAAATAAAACATTATAAAAAATTATAAAAAAATAACAATAAAAAAATACAATGATGTATCAAATCTAGGGATGTGCGAAATACATCGTCTACGATAATACTTGACTTGCCATGTTAATGATGCGCGAGCTGACGCTATTGAGTACGTTCGAGTACTGGGAAAAAACAACATCAGAACACCTGCACTACTGCATGCTTTAGTACAGGCTGCTGCGAGTGCACATTGAGAGTGCCCATACTGTGTGCTAGCCTAGGCTAAAACTTGCATAGCTGCCTAAACAACACACCTAAAGCTGAAAATGAGTGAACACACAGCGCCAGGGAAATAAACTCAGACAACGCCAGTCTCGCAGTCTACCTCTTTAGATTTAACTCCTAGATGAGGATCATCTTCACTTGCGTGGAGCTGGTCTGGATCTGTAAAGACTGATGCTCCTCAGAAGACGGCAGTTTACAGACTTACAGTTTACAGTTGTAAGAAAAAAGATCTAACCTGTTCATCATCTCCCAACAAACCATTACACAGAGTATGAGGAGTATGAAGAGAATATGAAGAGAGTATGAAGAGAGTATGAGGAGTGTGAACAGAGTATGAGGAGTATGAAGAGAGCATGAGGAGTATGAAGAGAGTATGAGGAGTGTGAACAGAGTGTGAGGAGTATGAAGAGAGTATGAGGAGTATGAAGAGAGTATAAGGAGTATGAAGAGAGTATGAGGAGTATGAAGAGAGTATGAGGAGTATGAAGAGAGTGTGAGGAGTATGAAGAGAGTGTGAGGAGTATGAACAGAGTTTGAGGGGTATAAAGAGAGTATGAAGAGAGTATGAGGAGTATGAAGAGAGTATAAGAAGTATGAAGAGAGTATGAGAAGTATGAAGAGAGTATAAGGAGTATGAAGAGAGTATGAGGGGTATAAAGAGAGTCTGAGGAGTATGAAGAGAGTATGAGGAGTATGAAGAGAGTATGAGAAGTATGAGGAGTATGAAGAGAGTATGAGGAGTATGAAGAGAGTATGAGGAGTATGTAAAGAGTATGAGGAGTATGAAGAGCTTCGGGAGCCCACCGTCCAAGACAGACCTAAACCAGCTAAGGTGTCTGGCAAAACATTATCACTAAAGAAGAGCATTCGTCCGATAATGCTGGGATTGGTTCCAGCCCTACGAGCCAGACTAGCAGGATGAAGCGGAAGATAATGGATGGATGAAGAAAACACATTTTTAAATAATTTAGAAATTATAGAAAATATCAAATATCATTATTGTCAATGTCGTACAACCCTAATCAAATCTTAAAATCTGTTCCACCTGATCTTATCACATGGTGCACAGCATAATCATGAACAGCTGTTAAGCTAGAAGACATCAAACTTAGCTCTTTTGATGTCTTCTGCAAAGATTTGCTCTTAGGTAAGAACAGAAGCTGCACACACTCAAGAGCACAAAGGTTTTGTGGTTTCAGTACACAACATAAATCTGCTATAGACTTCTTTTCAGGACCTGTCAGTGTTAATCAGAAACGTGGCCAGGAGTTTCATATTCATTTCCCGTATTCATATGTTTTTCCTCCTTGCTTTTTCACCGCAAATCAGCACACAAACCACTTGGAGAGCTCGCTTCTCGCTGACATCCATTCCTGAAAGAAAGAAATCCTGTCTCATGCGTGGTGTGTCATGGTATTGTGTCATTCCCTGTCTCACTTCTAGCAAAGTTTTTTCAGTCATGTAGTGAGATTCAAGATTCCCAATTACAAGACACTTAGTTGTGTCAGGTGAGCGGTACAGCGATCCCACGACTTTGAAAACCATGTAGTGTGTCTGAGCCTTGAAGGGAACCCTGGATGTTAAGACCTATAAGTCTCAATGTTGTGTACATGTTCAGCACTGTGCAAATATGTTGTTTAAACCATCAAAATAATTTATTTATTTGATTTATTATTACATCTTCTCGGAAAGAACAAACAACGGTAAATAGTTGGATGGATAGCTTTTTGATGCATTGATACAGACCCATGTGTTGTTACATCCCAAACCACTATTTGGCACCTTTCATGGTAAGAGTGGACGGTTGATCAGCTCTGTTTTTGTTCACTAATAGAGTTTCCTAATAGAGTTCCTCCTCCGTTTTGCTGTGTTAAAGTTATCGTTAGCAAACAACCACCAAGATAACAGAATAAGTCTGATGTATAATAAGACGTCTTTGGAAACCACTGATAAGAATGGATTTAAAGCTGAAATAAGTTCATCTGGTTAATGGAATGACAAATACTATATTCTATGGAATCCAACTCACAGTTACAGGGGTTGGACAATGAACCTGAAACACCTGGTTTTAGACCACAATAATTTATGAGTATGGTGTAGGGCCTCCTTTTGCAACCAATACAGTGTCAATTGGTCTTGGGAATGACATATACAAGTCCTGCACAGTGGTCAGAGGGATTTTAAGCCATTCTTCTTGCAGGATAGTGATCAGGTCACTACGTGATGCTGGTGGAGGAAAGCGTTTCCTGACTCGCTCCTCCAAACCACCCCAAAGTGGCTCAATAATATTTAGATCTGGTGACTGTGCTGGCCATGGGAGATGTTCAGCTTCACTTTCATGTTCATCAAACCAATCTTTAACCAGTCTTGGATACTATGTTTGAACCATTGGATGCACATGGTCCTCCAGAATGGTTCGGTAGTCCTTGGCAGTGGCGCGCCCATCTAGCACAAGTATTGGGCCAAGGGAATACCATGATATGGCAGCCCAAACCATCTCTGATCCCACTGATCCACCCCCATGCTTCACTTTGGGCATGCAACATACTGGGTGGTACGCTTCTTTGGGGCTTCTCCACACCGTAACGCTCCCAGATAAAACAGTAAAGCTGGACTCATCAGAGAACAATACATGTTTACATTGTCCACAGCCCAAGATTTGCACTCCTTGCACCATTGAAACCGACGTTTGTCATTGGCACGAGTGACCAAAGGTTTGGCTATAGCAGCCCGGCCGTGTATATTGACCCTGTGGAGCTCCTGACGGACAGTTCTGGTGAAAACAGGAAGCTGAGGTGCACATTTAATTCTGCCATGATTTGAGCAGCCGTGGTTTTATGTTTTTTGGATACAATCCGGGTTAGCAACCCAACATCCACAGTTAAACCGGTTGGATGTGGTTTGTCCTTCTTGGTGGTGATGCTGACATTACCCTGGATACCGTGGCTCTTGATACATCACAAAGACTTGCTGTCTTGGTCACAGATGCGCCAGCAAGACGTACACCAACAATTTGTCCTCTTTTGAACTCTGGTATGTCCCATAATGTTGTGTTATTGCAATATTTTGAGCTAAACTGTGCTCTTACCTGCTAACTGAACTTCACACTCTGCTCTTACAATGTGCAATTAATGAAGATTGACCACCAGACTGCTCCAATTTAGCCATGAAACCTCCCACACTAAAATGACAGGTGTTTCAGTTTCATTGTCCAACCCCTGTACATAAAGGCTAGTCTACCTTGTAACACCACAGATGTCTCTGGAGCTTGTTACTAAATGATCAGGGCTAGCCTCATGTCAAGGCTTTTATAGTTTTCTTTGGGGAGATGGGATTAAGGGTGCTTAACAACTGCATATTTATGTCCTTCTCTCCCTCTCTTTCTCTGTCTGTCTGTTGTGCATACCCACATATGCACTCTTTTGGACTACAAAAACAAACATTCTGTTTTAAAAGAATCACACTTTGTTCAAAAGCATCTAGCTTTTGGCAAGTAATTATTAAGCCTACTCTGCTTTCATTCAGTAAACATTGTTCTGATTCAAGTGCTGGCTCATGGGAGATGCTGCTAATTACTTAATCTTCTAATCTTTCAGACAACTCTCTTTGTCGTAGACATTTCCCTTACACAGCATATGGTGTTCCACAAGGGTGTATTGTAGGAACCATTATAGTTCTCATATATGCTTATCTACTGCTACTCATTAGAAGTTGTAGACATTGTATTCTGTGGTCTCTAATGGTATAAAGTAATGTAAACAGTAGTACAAGAGTAGTCCATATTACTGGCATAGGAACCGGGAGGGATGGGGGGGGCGTGTTAGACCCAGTATCAGAAACAGGTAGATTTGTCCCACCCAAAAATTAAACCACAGAAAAGGCGGAAACTGTTTAAAAACACTTTAATTTTAAAAGCCCTTTTTGGCAACCTTCGCAATTCACGCACCTTGTTTGTTGTTAGCAACTGGCTCTGGTTGTTAGGTGGTCTGGGTCTTTCACTGTGTTAAGGCTTGTGTTGAGATGCCTGTTTAGAATTATCCTGCAGTCAGCAGCTTCACTGAGCCGAGTTCTCGTCTCACTGGAGCGTCGGGTAGCTCACGCCAGCTTTAAACGCGAGGTCAGTGAAGAGAGCAATGAATAGCAACGAAGACCATACATACTGCAATAAAAACAGCTTTAGTTTAATGTGTTGTTATGGTAACAGATTAGCAGGGTTTAAGATAGTCAATGTTTATATTACCTTTAGTCAGAAAGCACTATGAAATGTAAAGTTACATTACTCTCTGGTCACATCCGAATGAATAAATAAAAGAAAACCATCATTAGAGATTTTTAGTAGTGCAGTAATGCAGCCTTGTCTAGTCAGGACATTGCATGTATAATTTAAAAGTTTTCTGACAGTGGCATGTAATGTGGAGTATCTTGTTTAGTTTGTAAACTGATCTTTAATTGAATTTATCTAATAATTAACAGAAGTACAGATAATGTTGTATTTTATTTATTTATTTGTAATTTAGTGTAATTCCACAAATGTTGTTCTACGTCACTATACATACAGTGATTTACTACCTTACCTACAGTGAAATCAGCTTATAGGTAATATTTTAGAGAAAAGGGGGGGGTTTCATTCATATTAGCAAATGTGCCCCCCTCCAATATTAGACCTGCTCTTACACGCTTGGTCCATATGGTGATATGATATCATCATCATGGTAGAATTGCATCACGATAAGCTTTTTGTAAGCGTATCTTCTAATCTGTAAAAATATTTAAAAAATACATACTGTGGATCAGACATCTTCAGTTGCCACTTTGCCCATCCCTTCCCCAACAACTTTTTCCCTCAGATTAGTGTGAGGATTTTACTGCAATTCCAACAGAAACTGGCCGTTAACATCTTATTGATATTGGCCGAGAACGGTCAGTGACGTTCTTACAATATCACCTTCTTGAGCAACTTCTTCCACCAAGTTTGTGTCATTGTCCGAATGACTTTGAGGGTGACTTTTCTAATCAATTTAAAATTCATTTACTATATGTGCTGTTTCTTTGTGTGTGAGTGTGTGTCTTCTGTATGGCCTGTGTCTACCAGATGGCCTGGGCCAGAAGGACAGAGTACATATATAGCCCTTGGTCACAGTGGACCCACAAAAGGGCAATGTATTCTCAGCTCTGTCTTTTCATCCCTCCATCTCATGGTTATTTTGTATTATATCTCAATTCTTAGACAGGGGTTTGGTGACTGGGGGTGTTTACTCATACGCGAGTACTTTGTGAACCTGGTGACAGGATTTGAATTCATTAGTCTGGATATTGTTTATGTCTAAATTGAGGAAACTCAGATAAGAACTGAATAAAACATCAGTTTTAACATTTTGTAACATAGGGCTATAGTTTAACAGTAGAACATTCTTTAGGATGACCAGCAGCGTTCAGAGATCTTGATCACCTTAATGTTTTATCATTAAACCAGGGGAAAAAATCTTATCACAATATTTTTTTTTCATATTAGGCGATATCGATATATATCATGGTATTGCAGGGGCTACTGAACACTTAAGAACAGTATTCACACACAGACATGTTAAGCAGCCTGGCAGTCAGATAATAATCAATACTAATAGCTCAATCTGAATAGACTAGGTCATTTTGATTACAATTTCTGTCCGACTGAATGAGGTGGGTAATCCCGTACATAATCCGTTTAATAAAACAATAATAGCCGTGTAAACGCCTGTATCTGATTACATTTCCAATCAGAAAAGTTTAAGTATGTTCTGGTCTTGTGCAGTTGAGGAAGTCTCAACATGCAAAAGGTAGAAACTGCTCTTCAGATAAGACAGCGGGCGTGTCTGAAATCGTCCACTTGTTAACTCGCTCCCTGTTCACTACATAGACTGTTAGTGTAGAACACTATATAGGATAGCAGTGAGGTAGCCAATAGAGGGAATTCGGACAACAAACCGCTATGTATTGTGGGGCGTCAACCTGTAAGTAGTCTTGTCCACTAGCTTTACAGTGCATTGGTGATAACTATAGGGAACTACACAGGGAATCCAACTGTCCACTGAGAATTCGGACAACACTTCAAAATGACGGACACCCTGAATAGAACACTAAACGGTAACTCGGGTGCGATTTCAGACACGGTCTGAAATGGTAACATTTACACTAGGGCAAGAACCTGGCAATACAATATCGCAGATATCGTACAATATCGTATCGTGATACAGCGGTCATGATTCAATATATCGCGATGTATTGTGATACTGCAAACAAAGTGATATACTGTGATTTTTCAAATCCTACTATTAAAACTCACCACTGTATGAACAGGTTTGTCAATGCTTGCAATAGCACTGTGTCCTTGTGCTGCTTGTTAATGTTGGAGTGGAGCTGAAAATGGATTAAAACACTGGCATCTAGTGGTCAGAGGTTTAAACACAACACACAATGATTCACTCTCTGCCAGGAATCTGTGTATCGATACTCTGTTTTTGAGAATCGATACAGTATCACTTAACATAATATCCCGATATTCGATATTTTCGATATTTTCTTACACCCCTAATTTACACCAAGTTCTACTCTACGCATGCACATGGTTTTGGCTCCGATTACTGGTAGTGTGTATGTAAACGGAAATGTTCATCAGATTGTTGAGTAGAGTGAGCATTATCTGTGCTGTTACCGCTCTACCATCCAAGCTAAGCAGGCTATCGAAGAAAGATATTGATTGAGATGCTCCTTATAATCCTGTCAACACCATATAATCCTGAAAAGTTTGAAGTTAGTTACTGTTTTGCTCTTTGTTTTGTTTTTTGTTGAGTCATGGAACTCTAAATTTCTCTGGCCACCTATGATGAGCCTTATGCTGATGTTACACCAAACGACATTTCAAGCAGTTTAACCGTCGCATGAATGAATTCATGAGACTTGCTAGAGTTAAGTTGCGTCATCTCGAACGTTTAGTGTAAGGTGGTCAAGACTGCACGTTCAAGTCAACATCATTGACAACCAATAGGAGAGCTGTGTTCACCACCAAACGGGAAGCCGCAAGGCAAGTACAGGAATGTCTAGCAGGTAAAAGAAGTTTGAGTCTGGCAAGGGTTCGGAAACTGTGGTTCTCCTGGACTGTACAAAAGTGGAGTGAGCAAGAGTAAAATTCCACCAGGAGCATGATGGGAAATAATCTCAAAAGGGAATCTAGTTGCAGTCTGTGACTCTGAAAGAACCCCAGTCTTTGCAAAATCATAGTCTGTGACTAAAATGTCTTGTCTTTAGATGTGAGAGGGTGTCAGACTTTAGTCTATTAAATATCTTTTCAGAATCTTTTAAAAGTCTTTGAGTGTATGGTTAGCCTTAGCTGGATACATATCTGCAAGCGTTCATATCCCTGGTTCCCTAAAGGCTAGTGATGCAATGCAAGGCTTGCTGGAAAGGGCACATCACACTCCAGTGACCTGTGCAGTTCATCTCAGGTTGCTTGTTGCAAAGCATTTACTTCTAATGAGGTTTTATTCATAACGTCATAAGCGATGAGTCAATGTAGACTTAATTTTCACCACATAAAAAATCAAAGGCAATTTTTGCTGCACACACACACACCAAACACACACTCAGCAAACTTCAGCGGAGCCATTCACTAAAACCAAGCCTTCGCCCGATGACGCTGGGATTGGCTCCAGCCCCCTTTACCCCGCGTCCCCCAGGATAAAGCGGAAGTTAATGGATGGATGGATATTAATATCCCTTAGAATGACAAGCTGGTTAAAATATAAGACTTTCACAAACACATTTTTCAATACTGCACAATAGCATTCATTATCGTTATCAACAAAATTACAGAATTACTAGATATCATTTTTTTGTCAATATCACACAACCCTACCCCTGAGTCAGCAAAGAGTGACATTTCCGGAGTACTATTTTCTCTGTGATCAGTGCAGCAACAGCAACCTTACTGACTGAATTGTCAGGGTGTGACCAAAAGTGAAGCAAGGAGCACAGTGATGAGTCAATTTAAACATTTATTACCCCTGATGGGGACACGAGGATTCTGGCCAGGCAAAAAACACAATCTCCCAAAACAGGGCAACATGGCCACTTTTAACAGCATGGGTGAAACCATAACAACTCATAGGGTACATTCCCCACTAACAGTGGCTAACAGATTACATTCAGCATGACAAGCTGTTTCACATTTCACAGCACATTTCCAACATAATATTTCAATGTTAGGTATAAAAACAGTAATGTCACATATTATTTACATAGCTCTCTGGTTTACCCCCTAGAAAGGTTCCAGATAGTCTAAGAAGGCGGTAAAACACATTTGGTGAGTTCAATAAAGTGTTAAAACTGTCCCAACCTATGGTCTGAGTCTTCTTGCTAGTGTGCACTCCTAGCTAGGGCTGGGTATCGCCACTGATTTCCCGGATCGATTATATCAGTGTATTTTATACTTATGTTGAGCACATTAAGCTACATTAAAACTACATCACACACTCCAATACCCAACACACACAACCCATGTTGTTGTTACATGTGAGGACCTTAGTGGGCCATCACATGAATGAATTAGCATGTTATTTTTAAAAACTACTAACTTGTTACCATTAGTTTTGCTATCTAATTACCAACCTGTTAACATACACATACAATTACAACATTTCAATTACAACATACAACATACATACATTTTATTTGGTGCACTTTAGCCACAACCAGATGTAAAATAAACAAATGTTGCTAAAACCTATACTCTGGTTCGGACTTTAGGAAAGAAACTTGGTCTGAAAACAGCCTAAGTTAATATTTGTGGCTGCTCTTTTCTATCTGTTCTATCTGACTGGTGTGCTTGTACCACATATATATTTTAAAGAATCTCTTGCCACCACATGAACTCACTTGGCCTCACCAGTACTATCATTAGTCTGGTTGGGTGTCGCAATGGATAATGAAATATTGCCCAAAATCTCATAGTTCTGCTTCTCAGCTCTTTCCATCACCTGTCATACCTCTGTCAGTCACTCATCCCTTTCTTGTCTTTCTGATGTTAGAATCTGACATTCAGCATTGATAAAGACGATATCCTTTGTACTTTTTAAATGCCATCTCGACATTTCTCCCTGACATTTGTCTGAGTTTTAATACACCGTAGCCTTACTTTGTACCCGTTGCTTGCAACTTGGAATTTACACAACAGGAAAGTCTGGCTTCAACTGTGATTTCTTGAAATATACACTATATGGCCACACCCTTTGCTAAGAAGATTATTTTTATGACGTTTCTGCCCAGGTCATCTACAAGTGCTATTATTGTGAAACATTCAAAACAAAATACTTTATTACCTTACTTAAGTAGACATTTTGGTTATTTGTACTTTACTGGAGTAATTATTTTTCAGCTGACTTTTTCCTTCTACTTCTTACATTTACAATCCATTATCTGTACTTTCTACTCCTTACATTTACACTCCATTATCTGTACTTTCTACTCCATACATTTACACTCCATTATCAGTACTTTCTACTCCTTACATTTACACTCCATTATCAGTACTTTCTACTCCTTACATTTACACTCCATTATCTGTACTTTCTACTCCTTACATTTACACTCCATTATCAGTACTTTCTACTCCTTACATTTACACTCCATTATCAGTACTTTCTACTCCTTACATTTACACTCCATTATCAGTACTTTCTACTCCTTACATTTACACTCCATTATCAGTACTTTCTACTTCTTACATTTACACTCCATTATCAGTACTTTCTACTCCTTACATTTACACTCCATTATCTGTACTTTCTACTCCTTACATTTACACTCCATTATCAGTACTTTCTACTCCTTACATTTACACTCCATTATCAGTACTTTCTACTCCTTACATTTACACTCCATTATCAGTACTTTCTACTCCTTACATTTACACTCCATTATCTGTACTTTCTACTCCTTACATTTACACTCCATTATCAGTACTTTCTACTCCTTACATTTACACTTAATTATCAGTACTTTCTACTCCTTACATTTACACTCCATTATCAGTACTTTCTACTCCTTACATTTACACTCCATTATCAGTACTTTCTACTCCTTACATTTACACTCCATTATCTGTACTTTCTACTCCTTACATTTACACTCCATTATCAGTACTTTCTACTCCTTACATTTACACTCCATTATCAGTACTTTCTACTCCTTACATTTACACTCCATTATCAGTACTTTCTACTCCTTACATTTACACTCCATTATCAGTACTTTCTACTCCTTACATTTACACTCCATTATCAGTACTTTCTACTACTATCATTTACACTCCATTATCAGTACTTTCTACTCCTTACATTTACACTCCATTATCTGTACTTTCTACTTCTTACATTTACACTCCATTATCAGTACTTTCTACTCCTTACATTTACACTCCATTATCAGTACTTTCTACTCCTTACATTTACACTCCATTATCTGTACTTTCTACTTCTTACATTTACACTCCATTATCAGTACTTTCTACTCCTTACATTTACACTCCATTATCTGTACTTTCTACTCCTTACATTTACACTCCACTATCTGTACTTTCTACTTCTTACATTTACACTCCATTATCAGTACTTTCTACTCCTTACATTTACACTCCATTATCAGTACTTTCTACTCCTTACATTTTAAACATAGTCTCGTTACTCCTATTTCATTTCGGCTTGTTTTCATTCATGTACATTTACATTCCAGTAAAGATTATTGATAACATGTCTTTGAAATTTGACTTTCTGCACCATTACAATACTTATAGACAACTAGTCATCATATCTTTTGCTCCATGAAACACATGTTAATACTCAGTAGTACACAAATATGCTTCTTTAATATATTTACATTGAACTAAAATACATTCATTTTCATTGGGCGTATATGCGGCTGAAACAGGAAGCCTAGCGCATCCCAAATTACAACATTAACATTTTAATATAACAGTATAGTCATATAGTGGCTTTTAGAAAAAAAAAATCTGGGGAGGTGGGCTAGTGCACTATAAGCCCCTGTGGTGCAGCCTAAGCTTTTGTCCTTAATGGCATTTTTCCCCTTACATTACTTTTACTTCAACTTCTACAGAAGTATTTTTAAACCATAAGGGCCTAAAAATGCAGTAGCAATCACTACACAGTTTCAAATTGCCTCTGGAAGCAACATCAGGACAAGAGCGATGTGTCAAATGGGTTTCCATAGCTCAGCAGCTACACACATGACCAAGATGGTGTAAAACACTTCTTTGCTGGGCTCTGGAGCAGTGGAAGCAAGTTCTCTGGAATGATAAATCACGCTTTAATATCCGGCAGTCTGATGGCTGTATTTAGGTTTAGGTATTTAGGTTTAGTAGATGCCAGAAGACCACTACCTACCAGAATGCATAGAGCCAACAGGATGGTTTGGTGGAGCATGGATAATGGAGCTGTTTTTTAGGTTTTGATCTCTGACCAGTGAAGGGTGATGTTAATGCTACAGCAAACAAAGACATTTTAGACAATTATATGCTTTTAATTTTACGGGAACAGTTTGGGGAAGACCCCTTTCCTGTTCCAGCATGACGTGAAGGAAGTCCACTGATGTGCACAGATCCCTGACCTCAACCCCACTGAGCACCTTTGAGATGAATGTTGACTTCAAGCCAAGCCTTCTCACCTAACATCAGTGCCTCACATTACAAATGCTCTTTTGAATGAATGGATCCAAATTCCCACAAAAACAACTAATGGTCATGGTTTTGGAATGGGATGTCCAACGAACTCATAAAGCCTGTCTACATACTTTTGGCCATATAGTGTATCTTAAAGCGATGGTTGGTATTGATCAAATTCAGTGCATCAGTATTTTTAAGTGTAAGTGTATTTTAAATATCCAACATAGCGGGATTTGATTGCACTATTTTTATTGATCAGTTCTTTCAGAATAATCTGAAATACTCAGTAACATTTACTGCCATTATATTTACACATTTTGCTATCCTTCAAAACCAATACAACTAAACATCAGTACTGCTGTGCGACACCAATGCCAATATTACTGTTATTATTATTACTGATACCCCAATACTTGAACTTCAAAGCTGTATGTTCCAAAACCTTGAAACATCTCTGACAAAGATTGACCGATAAGGGTTTTTCTATAGCCAATGCCGATGTTTACAGGTCAGGGTCAGCCGATGGCTGATATGTGCTGCTGTTATTTTTTGGGCCGATATCTAGAAGTTTTCTGCTTTATTTGCTTCTAAACTGTCACACTAGTAATAACAAGTAGATGCACAACATTTCTGAACTTAACATCATTTACTGAACACTGACTTAATAAGATAAACAAAATATTTTTTTTACTTTAACTCAATGTACTGCACTGGATAAGTAGTCTGACAGTGTTTCATCATACTGTGCAGCCTTATATTGGTATAATGACATTAAAGTAAAATTGAATTGTATTGAATTTGCCTGCAGTGCTGTCTAACGGTGTTGCGATTATGGTGCCCAATTTAAAAAATCATAAATGTGGAATATGGAAGTGTGTAACTGTATCACTAATACGCCCCTGGCTCTCTCCTGTGAGTCTCTCCTTTACTGTCTTTTATAGAAACCGCTATCAATTTTAAAAATTAGGCACCTGGGTGCAGCCTGTCAGCATAAAGTGGGTGAAGAGAGGGCGGGGCATGTGCTATGAACACGTTCACACTCGAATTGCTGTTTTTTATTAATGAAGACACTCATAAACGATAGTGACACGCCTACTCATATTTTACCAAATAGAAAATGCTGTCACGGAGTGATGACGTCTTTGCTGTGACCTTGCTTTGACTGGTACAGATCCACTTAATCCCTTTCTCTTCACTGGAAGCTGTCCAAGTGCTTTTTAGATAATGAGGTGGTAGTCTTCTTTCACTGTGTAAACCATACCCTCTCTTTAAAATACCAACACCTACTACTCACACTCAGTGTTTGACACTTGTTTGCGCTGTCAGACCAAGAGGTTCAGTCGGCTTTAAATAGTCGAGTTGTACAGCCTGTCACTTGAAGACTCTGCTGTCCATCACTGAGATTACTTCGTGGCAGATAACTAAAGGACGGTTTTACTATTTTTGAACCTAACCCCTGTCTGTCACATTGGGGCCATCCTGTTATTTACACTAGACACACTCATTTCAGTGACTGGGTTGCTGCTACACTAGAGAAATAGTATACAACGTATTATAGCGTGGCATTTCAAGTATAGAAATTGTGGTGAACTGTGACTATTAGATATTGCCCATCAGTTTCAGCCTGAAATGTCAACGTTTTTATATATATTGATTACTATGCTATGTTTGACTTGCACCCCTATGGGATTCTAGAAGTTTCACATGAGTGTTTTTTTGGCTGTTCTAGTTTAAACACAGACATTTAAAGCTAGAATAAACTTGTGGCAGACATGTTAGCATATAACATACCTTTTAGCAGTTTCATGTTGACTGTTTAAGTTATGTAATTGTGCTAAAACTTAATTTTATGCGTTGGGGCTTTTCCTCAGCTCTTTAAAGCCTACAAGTAGACTACTATGAGAGCTTGCCTAGCTATATCTACCGCAGAGAACAACAGTTCCTGATTGGTCAACAATACTAATAAAAAACTGTATTTACATTGTCCTAGTTTAATAAGGAGTGCACATTAAGCTGGCATGGCGAGAACCTGAAACACTGTTGTTCTTCCATAAAATACAAATTTCCCATTCACAATATCTCATGAGCTAATTTGGGCTGTTTTCAAACTTTTTATGTTTATACCCCCAAAATTTACATATACCAGCCCACAAAACGAATGCGCTTGGTCCTTAGTAGCTGAGCAACTGTATAACTATGCCTGACATACCTCTGGAAAACGTTATATGTTGTAGCATATATTAAAAGCTTGCATAATTTCCCAGGAGACTGAAAGAAAGAGTGAATTACTACTCACTTCTCAAACTGGAGACAAACGAGGGGACGTGTAAGACGCCAGCTGCTGTAAGGAAGAGCTCATTATCAAACTAGAAAGGAACATTTCCAGAGGAAGGACTGTTAAACAAAACATTTTGTTGCCACTGAAGCCAGAATTAGCGCTGCTATGGCAAGTGAGTGCATGAACTGCAGGCCAACATGGGACTTGGGACAACCCCCCCAAAGGAATACACAGGCACACTAATCCCAACCCCAACAGCATCCTGTAAGTAGCAGCCCTGCTGGTTGAGTTTACCACTGTTTGCTGGTTGAAGCAGATCATCTTAAACTAAAGCTTTCACAGTGAGTAACAACTTTCATTCACTTTGTGTTGATGTCGAGATGGAAAGTGAGTCGCTGGTATGGTTTACAACATAGCTAAATAAAAACGAAATAGTTTGGGGGCCGAGCTTATTTACAGGGAGCTTCATTTTATCTTCCTGTGTTTGTCAATTAGAGCAGACCTCTTAAAATTATTCACAAACTCACCTAAAAAGGCTTGTTTCCAGCTTGAAACCAGCTTGTTTCGGAGTAGAGCCACATTATCTGCTATAAACAGGTGTGTAAAACCATATCTTGACATTTTCGCCTTAACCAAAGAGCCATGCCTTTTATGCAGACAACAATTTAAATGCTGAATGAGCCTGATGAATAAAAATAAACCATAAACTACAGACATGTTATATTATTATTAGTTTACTTTACAGAAATTATTAGGCCCCCTCCTTCTCTACAGTCATGGAGAGTTCCCCAGCATTTATACATGGAGGCCCATTGTTACGGAGCCCATTTTTAGGCTGATACTATGCCAAAACATTTTTGTGTCTAGTGAGACAAAATCTTCAGTCAGTGGTGTATCATATAGCGATAAGAGTTGTTGGGCAGGATTCCAAATACAATAGGCAGAGTACAGTACTGTGTGCATACTCTACGAAAGGGGCGACGTGCCAACGTAATAGATTACGAAGTTACGTTGATTAACATTGATTTGTCGTAAAGATGACCACGCCTACTGAAAGCATGGATTTATCCAGAGCGCAAGCTGCAGCTACAAACAATCACTTGCGTGTATCTAAAGTTGTGGGAGTGTTTCACTCAGAAACACAACAGTGTGGTGCTCTGTCAGCTCTGCACAGTGGAGATGATCACAACAGTACAACTGCTGTACACGAGACCTTGAAGATCAAACATCTCGTAGAGCTTCATCAACACAGCAGCAGGACAGCACCTGTTTACCTGTTTATCTTATCTTAGCAGATTATTTTAAGATTATTAACACGTGTAACATGTTTCTTTTAGTAGTGTCAATTAAAAGGTTGTATTGATAACCGTTTCTTAATCGTCCAGTGTAGAACCTAAGACTGTTCTAGATACAGCGGGAGCTTTAAAACACACGTAGCTGCTTCTCAAACGACTTCTCTGCTTCGCTGCTTCTCTGCCAAAATATATAGTCCACAAACTGTCCGAGTTCTTGTGCGTGAGGCGTGTAGGCTACGGGTCATTTGTGTGTAGAGCGTAGACTAGGGCTGGGTATCGCCACTGATTTCCCGGATCGTTTCGATCCCAATTCAATTTGATTCGATTCAATTCAATAACGATTCTTTTAGGGATATTTCAGTTACAATAATATGTTTTGTTTGAAAATTGAAAGAGATTTTCAGAGAACTAATGTGGTAAACATACAAGGAACACTCAACCTACCATTACTAAAAACATTAATGTTTATATGTTTATATTAGAGATGGAAAGATTGTTCAGCTATGTATCGGTATCGGCCGATTTTTAATCAAAATATGTGCTCAGTGATCGGCCAATATTTCTCCAATTTAGTCGATCCCAAGAGCCGATCGATGCCGTTAAACAAATGAGCCTAATTTCTGTATTTCCAGCTAGCGTTTCATCCAGGAAGAGGAGGACCCCCTCCGGCCAGCTCCCTGCAATGGGGCTGTAATGCTAATTTTAAAGGTCGATCTCGGGTTTATACGAATCGCTATCGGATTATTCAAATGAAGATCAATTTGAATCGAAAAATCGATTTTTTTAAACACACCCCTAGCGTAGAGTCTTAGTCTTTAACCATTTATAGATCACGTGCGTTTAAGGCACCCTTTAATACATTAAGTCTAGAGTGGCTATGCGTTTTCCTCAAGCTTCTGAGCCCCCCCCCCAGTGTATATATATATATATATAGGGCTGGGTATCGCCACTGATTTCCCAGATCGATTCGATCCCGATTCACAAGGTCCCAATTCGATTTCTGATTCAATTCAATATGGATTCATTTAGGGATATTTCAGTTACAATAATATGTTTTGTTTGAATATGAAAAGAGATTTTCAGAGAACTAATCTGGTAAACGTACAAGGAACACTCAACCTACCTTTACTAAAAACATTAATGGAATGCTAATTTTAAAGATCAATCTTGGGTTTATACGAATCAATATCGGATCGAATGAAGATCGATTTAAGTAAAAAAATTGATTTTTTAAACCCTAATATATATATATATATATATATATATATATATATATATATATATATATATATATATATATATATATATATATATATATACACACACACACTGGAGGGGCTCAGAAGCCTACTCTTCATTTATTACACTTCTTTCTATTTAGAAGAGCCCCTAAGTATAAGTTCTAAACTTTTCAGGAGATATTTTAGAGGTACTGTGTATCAACAATCTGTAGTATCTATCTTAAAGCCTGAATTGTGCACTATTGTTTCACGTTTATAGAGAACAGTATGTCGTAGAGTGTCCAACACCACAGTAGCACTTCTTTTAGAGATTAGCTGGCATGCTTCGCCCGTTTAACTGGGTGGGGACGTCTGTGTTTGAAATAGCGTCGGCGCACTTGTCCCGAGTCGAGCTGGTGGACGGGCTTCGGTGACTTTGATTAATGAAGTGATGGAGAAATAACATCTGTGGATGTGTGTCTATATGCTTCAAAGGCTAAGCGCTCGGCAGAGCCAACTGCTCCCATCACCTCATTCATCACCCGGGCGATGGCCCTGTGTTTGTGTGCGTGTGATGATTTCTGTTCATAGTGTTCATGGAAATGTTCCTGTCTGTGTAGACGAGCTGTTAGCAGATCAGTGTCACTGCGTCAGCCAGTATAAATGCTGCTTGATCTAATCATTATGACCTTCGAATAGGATTCCGCTTCGTGAATGTAGCTGTAACACAAGTTAAAAGAACTATTTCTCACCTTCATTGAGCTCTTTAGGAGTGGCAGCGTTCTGAGGAGCGTGCAGACTTTCTATAAGGGAAGATGCGTTATTATGATGTCATGTTAGAAAAAAAGAAATAGAATAGAAAAATAAATTAGAAATAGAATAGAAATAGATAAAAGGTTGGAATCCAGAATGCAGTGCTAATGAAAATGTGATTATTTGTGATTCTTTATTCCTTATATATATCATTAAAAATGTTATTATTTCATAATTACAGGTAATTAACTAACGTAGCAAAAAAGTTATACCTTTGAAAAGTTTGTAACAAGATTGTAATTGATTGTATGTGTGTGTGACTCTTTCTACATTAGTGTGTGTCACACTTCTGTGTGTTAGTGTAACTGTGTAACGTTTTTTTGTGTGTGTATGCATGTCTTTACTCTACCTGTGAGTGTGTGTGTGTGTGTGTCTTTGTAATTCTGTGTCTAACTTGTGTGTGTGTGTTTGCTTGAAACTCTGTGTGTATAGCCCTTTGTGTGGCTAACTATGTGTGTAACTGTGTGTGTGTGCAGCTTGTGCATGTGTGTGTATGTAACTTTGTGTGCATGTAACTTTTTATGTGAGTGTGTGTGTGTGTTTTTGTAAGTCTGTGTGTTTAGCTCTTTGAGTGTGCGTGTGTTTGTCTGACTATATTTGAGAGGACCTCACACATAGGACTAATGTTCGTTTTGTTGAAGTGAGGATATCTTCAGCATGTTGGGGTGTTTTTTTTACTACAAATCTAACAGAAAGAGCCTTTTGGATACTGAGGTTAAGGTTATGGGTAAGGTTTCGTTGTGGCTTTATTTAGCTACAGTTACACCAAATATATAGATTCATATACATATATCTATGGATGTCCTCACACATCAAGCAGGACAAATGTGTGTGTGTGTTAATCAATGAATGAAATTATAAACAGATCCCTTAAGAAGGTAGAATTAGCCACTCAGACAACACTCATATCTTCACTTGCTTTCAGTGAGTAATGGTTATGAATATGAATATTATGAATATGAATTATAAATGATCAAAATTATTTTAATTTTAGTTTTGTTTTGTACAGACCTGCAAGTAAACACTGAGTGTATTGAATCCATTGAATGTGTTTACATGTACTTTGGTAATCAGATCAAAGCTTCAGGTAGTAATTCAATTTCTGCTTTGCAACCAGCCAATAAACCTGTGTTGTAAATGGAACGTGAACTCAAACATCATGCTGTATTTTAATTTTTCACATAAAAAGTAAGATTACGATTCATTTAGTCAAACATGTAGTTTCAGCCTTGTGACTAAAATGCTTGTTGCCATATTGTGCGGTTTCTGTGTTAAACATTGCTATTTCTAGGACAGCGTTCTAGAACTGCACAGACTAAAAAACACTAAAGAAATCAGAGTTAACGCTCTTTTATATCCCCTCTATACATATAAATGAATCAACATCCATTTTAAACATCCATTGTACACGTCTCAGCCCACATGCTTCCATGCGTCCTTTACGTTGGCCTGGATTTAACACTACATCCACTCGAGGGCAGTTCAGTTCCCTCCACTTTTCCCTCGCCACCTTTTAACTTACACCTTTCCAGTCCCCTTTCAACGGTTCTATAGCCATAGGTTGTCCCTGTTCCTCTACAATGTAGCATCATATAGATGTTTAAAATTGCAGACTAGGAATTCCACCATATATTTTTAGTGGATGTGTACAAATGCAGACAACACGAACACCCAAAGGAGCCTTAAGAGTGTGTAAGCTAGCTCTCTTTGTTGGATTTCTAGGTTTTAATACGATCAAAGAAATTGGACTATACTGTTTACATGACCTCTTGATAAATCAGTTTACTGCAGCCATCTGGTAAAGATCAGACTATTAAGTTGTGTGTAAATCAGTGTATACACTGATCAGCCATAACTTTAAAACCATCTACTTGTATCTACACACATCGTCCATTATATCAGCTCCACTGACCACACAGGAGCTACACTTACAGACTGTAGTCCATCTGATTCACTGTATACATTGTTTATCCCCTTTCGCCCTGTTCTTTAATGGTCAAGACCCCCACAGGACCACCACAGACCAGGTTCTATTGGGGAGGTGGATCATTCTCAGCACTGCTGTGACACTGACATGGTGGTAGTGTGTTAGTGTGTGTTGTGCTGGTGTGAGTGGATCAGATACAGCAGTGCTGCTGGAGTGTTTAAACACCTCAGTGTCACTGCTGGACTCAGAATTGTCCACCAATCAGCAACAGCCAGCCAACAGTGTCCTGTGGGCAGCGTACTGTGAGCACTGATGAAGGACTAGAGGATGGGCAGGACAAACTGTGCAGCAATAGATAGAGCTAGCATCTCAGACTTTACATCCACACAGTGTCTAATAGAGTGGACAGTGAGTGGACACTCACTAGAGTGGTTTAAAAGCAACAGCAGCACTGCTGTGTCTGATCTACATGTACCAGTACAACACACATTAAGACACCAACACCATGTCTGTAAGTGTAGAACTACAGAGTGCTCCTGTATGGTCAGTGGAGCTGATAAACTGGACAATGTGTGTAGATACAAGGAGGTGAGTTTATCTTTAATCTTCCACTCTATCCCACCAGTTGGGGTCATGGGGGCGTGGGGAGGGGCTGGAGCCAATCCCAGCCTCACACCTACAGACAATTTAACATGCACGTGTTTGGACTGTGGGAGGAAACCGGAGTACCTGGAGGAAACCCACTCAAGCACGGGGAGAACATACACACTCCACACAGAACCACCCGGACCAGGAATCCAACCCAGATCATCTTACTGTGAGGAGACAGTGCTGACCACTACACCACCGTACTAACCACTACACCACCGTACTAACCACTACACCACCATACTAACCACTACACCACCATACTAACCACTACACCACCATACTAACCACTACACCACCGAACTAACCACTACACCACCGTACTAACTACTATACCACCGTACTAACCACTACACCACCATACTAACCACTACACCACCGTACTAACCACTACACCACCGTACTAACCACTACACCACCATACTAACCACTACACCACCGTACTAACCACTACACCACCGTACTAACCACTACACCACCATACTAACCACTACACCACCGTACTAACCACTACACCACCGTACTAACCACTACACCACCGTACTAACCACTACACCACCATACTAACTGGAAAAAAAAACATCTGAGTCATTTGAGACCCCTGCTCTACAGAGAAGCATGCTCCATCCCATAACTCTGAATGACTTTGTTTACATCTCGATTGAGTTATGCAGAGATTTTGCGATTTGGTAGAATTGTTTGAGTTGATAGCTGTTACGACAGGTGCAATCCATCGACAATTCCCAAATGCTATCATCAGTCAGCCCAGGCCTAGCAATCAGTGCAGTCTGTTCAGCCAGAATGATTGTGAATGTGTCTCTGAGAGATAGAGAGAGAGAGAGAGAGAGAGAGAGAGAGAGAGAGAGAGAGAGAGAGAGAGAGAGAGAGAGAGAGAGAGAGAGAGAGAGAGAGAGAGAGAGAGAGAGAGAGAGAGAGCATATTTGGCCCTATCATTTTCTTCCCTATCTCTTTTAGCCAGCTTGTCTAGGAGCAGCAGTGATTGTCTGCTGCGCTGTGTTTAGGGACTCTTAGACAAAACAGCAGCATCTGAGCAACTACACAATGTGTACGTGTGTGTTTAACTTGAGAAACGACAGAAACACAAGCTGAGATATGTGCCTATGTGTGAGAGAGAGAGAGGAAGAGAAACATGCTGATTGATGCTGAGCATCTGTCAACGTCAGTCTGGAGTTCAGTCAGTATAGATCAGTCAACAGGTACATGTGCACTGACACATTCTCCACATGCTCAGGTCAGCGTTCGTACTAGGAATGTAAGAAAATATTGAAATATCAAATATCGGGATACTATGTTTTGTGATACTGTATTGTTGAGAATCTATACAGTATCACAACATAGTATCCCGATATTCGATATTTCAATATTTTCTTACATTCCTAGTACGAACGCTGACCTGATACCTGGCAGACAGTGAATCATACTATGTTTTGTGATACTGTATCGATTCTCAACAATACAGTATCGATACCTGGCAGACAGTGAATCATTGTGTGTTGTGTTTAAACCTCTGACCACTAGATGGTAGTGGTAGTAGATTTTCAGCTCCACTCCAACATTAACAAGCAGCACAAGGGCGCAATGCTATTGTAATCATTGATAAACCTGTTCATACAGTGGTGTGTTTTAATATTAGGATTTAAAAAATCGCATAATATTACTTTGATTTCAGTATCGCAATATATTGTGATATATTGAATCGTGATCATGATACGTATTGTATTCCAGGTTCTCGCCAATACACAGCCCTAGTTTGTACTTTCATAAAAATCCTGAAAGATGGACTATAGAATATTTGCTTTCAGAGAAATAGAAAACCAGACAAAAGTTGTGGAATTTAGAACTGACTCTCGCTACATCCCTCTTCTAAATACTATAAACTCACACCAGCAGCCACTGACACTGCAGGTTTGGACAGGACTAGAATCTGAGAAACCTGATCAGCCTAATAAATACATAAACCCCTCTCACCGTGTCAAACTAATCCCTCCTAAACACAACTTCAGTTAACTCATTAAGTCATTTCACTGCCTGAAGAAATACGTCTCTATTATTGTAAGCCGAATGGATTACATGAGATGAAATGGGGAATGATGTCTGCTGAATAATGATGTGTGTGGATGCAGAACGTGGCTGTGTTATGTGTTTTGACAGGATGTTAAAGGACAAATGAAAACACATGTTGGCACGTGAGAATATGGGATGCCAGAGGAGTCAAAACAACATAAACAGGCTCTGAAATCCTAGAACGTGATGTGTAAAGTGGCAGCTTCATTCACTGATGTCAGAGTGTTAAACCTGCTCAAACACAAGGAGGATTGCTGTGGAATTATTTGGTTCAACGAGTTCAACAACTGTGCAAATACAAGTCACAGTCAAATTGGGGTTGCAAAATTTTCTAAATTGGGAAATTTACCATGGGAATTAATGGGAATTAATGGGAATTAATGACATATAGTTGGTAAAAATATACTGAAGTATAATCTTGGCTAAAATAATCCTCAATCCCAGGCACATGGCACATTACACACTGAAGGGCTATCAAGACACACCCGCTGCATGCACTGGTCATTCCTCCATCACATGTACAGCATATGTCCAGATGATTTCTAGAAACCTGACAGTCACCCCTACTGAAAGCACACAACAGATTTTTAATGATAGTAATAGCATTGAACCATTTAAGCAACTATTAAATCAAGATTGCTCACTATCTGGTAAATCAGAAAATCTTAATGAGCAGTTTTATTTAAAAGACTAATTTACCAAGGCTAGCAGACTAGCAAGAAGTATATATATATATATATATATATATATATATATATATATATATATATATATATATATATATATATATATATATATATATATATATATATATTTGTATTGTTATGCCTTCATGTCTGTTGTTGACAAAAAATGGAACAGTGGTGATAGTGTATAAAATAGTTCCTTTAAATGATCCAGTAGTTCCTATTTATTCCAATAAATTGTCATAAATTCCCTGAAGTTGCAGAAATTTCCATGGAAAGTTTACATTTTGGAATACTTCCAAAGTTCCCGAGCTACAGTTCCCATGGAAATGATATTAACCACACACAGTCATGCTCACACACTTTTCCACAGCATGTTGCTGGCTCAGCTCATTGGTTTCATGTAGTGTTGTAGTCAAGACCACTAGATAAATCCCAGTCAAGTTCAAGTTTGGGACACATTTAGTCTGAGCCAAGACCAAAACTTTAAATAGCCAAGTCTAAGTCAAGACTAAGATAAGACACATTCAGTCCGAGTCAAGACTAAAACTTCTAATAGCCAAGTCTGAGTAAAGACCAAGACGAGACACATTCAGTCCCAGTCAGGACCAAAACTTTTAATAGCCAAGTTTAAGTCAAGACCAAGAACGGGACACATTTAGTCAGAGTCAAAACCAAGACTTCTATTAGCCAAGTTTGAGTCAAGACCAAGAATGGGACACATTCAGTCCGAGTCAGGACCAAAACTTTTAATAGCCAAGTTTGAGTCAAGACCAAGAACGAGACACATTCAGTCCGAGTCAAGAACAAAACTTTTAATAGCCAAGTTTGAGTCAAGACCAAGAACGGGACACATTCAGTCCGAGTCAAGACCAAGACTTTTAATAGCCAAGTCTGAGTCAAGACCAAGAATGGGACACATTCGGTCCGAGTCAGGACTAAAACTTCTAATAGCCAAGTTTGAGTCAAGACCAAGAACGGAACACATTCAGTCCGAATCGAGACCAAAACTTTTAATAGCCAAGTTTGAGTCAAGACCAAGAACGGGACACATTCAGTCCGAGTCAAGACCAAGACTTTTAATAGCCAAGTCTGAGTCAAGACCAAGAACGGGACACATTCAGTCCGAGTCAAGACCAAGACTTTTAATAGCCAAGTCTGAGTCAAGACCAAGAACGGGACACATTCAGTCCGAGTCAGGACCATGACTGTTAAAATGGGACTGAACGTGTCCCAGTCTTGGTCTTGGCTCGGACTGAATGTGTCCCAAACTTGATCTTGACTTGGATCTACTTGGATTTGGATCTAAAGGTCTTGACTACAACACTAGATAAACTAGATAACTAGATAAAACCAATGAGCTGAGCCAGCAACATGCTGTGGAAAGGTGTGTGAGCATGACTGCGTGTGATTAATATCATGGTACACCGTATTACCCAACACTGGAACACGTTTAGCTGTGACCTTGTTAAAGCTGTAGAAAGTGCTGAACTGTATATAGCTCACTGTACTGAATCATCTTGCCTGTAAAGATCTGAGTGTGTGTGTGTGTGTATGTAGGATGTTGATAACTGAGCTACTTGTTAACCTCTGAAGCTGTCACAACTTTGTTACACATAGTTTCTTAATGGAAAAGTATACATGAGACGCAGCTCTATTTACGTCTTCATCCTCCCTCCTTCACTCTCTCCTTCCCTCTATCCCCCAGGCCTCGGCCAGGCCTGCCAAGCTCACAGTTTTGGGTCTGTTTATTGGCAATAGATTCTTGCCTTGAACTATATTTGAATTGAAATGCTGATCATAAAATTAAGATCATTAATTAAATTTGAAGGTTCATAAGACTGCAGTGTAAAATCTGAACGTTATAGTTGATAATGTAACATAAAGCATCTAAAATGTATTTTCTAAAAAGCATTCAGTAGGGCTGAACTTGAGTATTAGGCTGTTTGGGTATTTGTTTGTTGGGTAGGTGTTTGGTTGTTAATATTCTTTTTTCAGGCTCAATCTAGTATATTAATAAAGACGAACTGCAAATACCATAACATTGTGAGTTCCCAGGAGTAACTGTAAGATGACCCAAGGTTATGGTCCGTGTGGTCTGCAGCTTTATTTTTAATTTGCTGAAAAGAGCAGCAAACATGGCGAGAAGAAACACAGCCTCTCCAGCAATAACAGCTAATGTAAGGCTAGACAGCATGTATCCCCCCAGGGCCCCCCCAGTAGTGGACCCTTACTAGTACTGCAGTGTATACCCTTCATTCCTCAAATTATACCACCTCCATGCGCTGTGCCCACTGCTAAGAGAAGCAAGCAGGCCTGCTAGATGGAGCAAAGCTTAAAACAGAAGTGGTGCAGATCAGCCAGTGAAGCGAGTGGAAAATATAGCTGGAATATATTTTCCACACGCTTCTAGAGATGCGTGCAATACACTCATACCATGGCTGTTTCATTGTCACTACTGCACTGAGAGTGGCACATTACCCAAATAATATCTACTCAGTGGTGGTCCTGCACTGGTGTCTTTACAATAGGGCTGTGTATTAGCAAGAACCTGGCGATACAATACGCATTATGATACAGCAGTCACGATTCAATATATTGCGATATATTGTGATATTGCAAGCAAATTTCTTTTTTTCAGGAGATATTTCTGAGGAGACGAGATATAAGATATTCCACTTGCATAAGAAAGAAAAAAGCCATAGTAAAATCTGTGGAGTTCCCAAAACTGGAGTTTAAACACTGATCACAAAATGAATTGCAAATCAAAAAGAAGCTGCTGATGTCCAGAGCTCAACACTACCAACTATGGATGAATGGAGTTCCCTGAAAAAGTGGAAAGCAAGTCTCTGGAAAAAGAATCTACCTGTAAAAAGATGAAAATGTAAATAATTAAAAAACACGGTACATTTACATTACGTATCGTGATACAGTGGTCACAATTCAATATATCACAATATACTTCGATACTGCAAGCAAAGTGATATATTGAGATTTTTCAAATCCTACTATTAAAACACACCACTATATAAACAGGTTTGCCAATGCTTACAATAGCACTTCGTCCTTGTGCTGCTTGTTAATGTTGGAGTGGAGCTGAAAATGGATTACAACACTGCCATCTAGTGGTCAGAGGTTTAAGCACAACACACTTTTTACTAGGAATCTGTATTGATACAAAGTATCAATACTTTGTTTTTGAGAATCGATACAGTATCACGAAACATAATATCCTGATATTCTATATTTCAATATTTCGACATTTTCTTACACCCCTGCCTTCCAATTACAAACTGCAACAGGAGAGGCACTGCAGTCAGATGTACTTGTATGATTCTACTAAAAAAGAGTGTAGGTAGAGCAAGGTTGAGTCGTGAGCAAGGAAGAGATTCAGTGTTAGTTTGTCCAGGTAGACACCTGGATGACCCTCCCTCCTGACTGGACTTGACTGGAGATGAGAAAATACATGTAATAATAAACATTAATGATGAATGATGTGAAACATCACAGCGCTGTGCAAAAAACCCTATATTCAGTTGGCAGCCAGAAGACTGAAAAATTAGTAGGGGTGTAAGAAAATATTGAAATATTGAATATTGGGATATTATGTTTGGTGATACTGTATCGATTCTGAAAAACACAGTATTGATACACAGATTCCTGGCAGACAGTGAATCATTGTGTGTTGTGTTTAAACCTCTGACCATTAGATGGCAGTGTTGTAATCCTTTTTTAGCTCCAATCCAACATTAACAAGCAGCACAAGGGTGCAGTGCTATTGTAAGTATTGGCAAACCTGTTCATATAGGGGTGTGTTTTAATAGTAGGATTTAAAAAATCTCAATATATCACTTTACTTGCAGTATCGCAATATATCACGATATATTAAATCGTGACTGCTGTATCACGATACGTAATGTAAATGTACCACGTTTTAATTAATTAACGTTTTCACCTTTTTACAGCGTACATTCTTTTTCAGAAGACTTGCTTTCCAATTTTTCAGGGAACTCCATTCATCTATAGTCGGTAGTGTTGAGCTCTGGACATCAGCAGCTTCTTTATGATTTGCAATTCTTTTTGTGATCAGTGTTTAAATTCCAGTTTTGGGAACTCCACAGATTTTACTATGGCTTTTTTTTTTTTCTTATGCAAGTGGAATATCTTATATCTCGTCTCCTCAGAAATAAATAAAAGCTTGGTTGTTATCACCCAGTACGAATTCCTCCGGTATCAGTTCTTTCTCATCGTGCTCTTTGCATATGGTGTGTTGTGGTTACACAGATGGCCTCTTTTATCCCTAATAATATGAAATTAATTGGATGATCCCTCCAGTAAACTTGTGCGTCATTGACACCAGGTCAATTATAGTTACTGTGTGTGTGTGTATGTGTGTGAGACATTGGAGAAGCTGCTCCCGTCCAAGCATAACACACATACTGATCCCCTTCACTGATCTCGAAGGTCATAATATCTTTATAAAGCCTTGAAAATAGGGCAGATTGTGATGCATCACAATGTACAGAGTTTACAATGCTTGGCACTCAGCACTGATGCCAAGGCGGCAAGTGTTTAATAAGAGGAGGTAACTTGTTTATGGGTTGATTGAGTCCAGTCTTTGTTCTTCTATAAACTCTATTAACTTTGTTTATATACTTGGGGTTTCACCTTTACAAGTCTTTGGCTGTGATGCATATGTACAGGTCAGAATTTGCATGCTATTGTGCATTTTTGTGTTATTTATTTGTTCCGCATTAAGAGTGTAACGGCCTTTACTCTGCAGTTGCTGAAAAATAAAAGGTCTGTGTATTGGCAAGAACCTGGTGATACGATACATGTCATGATACAGGGGTTATGGTTCAATATATTGTGTTAAATTATAACACTGTAGTCAAGGCAATATATTGTATCTAAATTTATTCAATTAAATTTTCTCATAATACACCACCATAAGCATAGGCTTGCTAATGCTAATGTTAGCAGTGCGCCCTTATGCTACTTGTTTTTACACTACTTGACCAGTGCTACCTGGTAAAGGATCCACTGCCTGCACTAATCTTTGCATGTAAACTGTTAATTAAAAATCAATGCTGTGATTTTGACCGTGGATCACAGTATCACAAAACACAATATTACAATACTCAAGTGTATTGATATTTTCAGTGTTACCACCGATACTCAAACATAAACACGGTACAAATATAGTATTTATTTATTTACTTATTTATTTATTTATTTTTGCTGGTCTAGAATTAGTACCTTTGACATTTAATACAGAGAAATGTGATCAAAGAGCAGCTCCACTTTGTGAACATCAGCCCTTGTGTTTTTTTTTGTTTATTCTGGCAATTTTCGCAAGCGGAATGGTAATCCGAATGCACTCATGTACCAAACATATTTACTTTTACAAAAACAGCTCTATAGGTTTTCTATAGCCTATTCTTGTTGATGTTTGTATTTTTTAGAGCTGAAACGATTCCTCGAGGAATTCAAGTAACTCAATTACAAAAAATAATCGAAGCAAAATCTGCCTCAAAGATTCGTTTAACTCATACAACCACATACAGCGCACTGTTTCACACGGATGACTTTTACTGTTGCACAGCGCGCGCTTATTGTGTTGCCAGGTGACACGAAGAAGGCGTGATTTGATGGCGCCGATTGTAAAATAGAGAAAGAGAGAGAGAATAAGTAGAGACGAACAGAAGAGACGGGTCAGAGAAAACCATACACAGTGTCTAAAGTCTACTGTAAAACTGAACTATCCGAGGGAGCTGTTACTGAACGTAACCCTATAAAAAGACAAGGCTGAAGTTAGCTTTTTATTTAAATTCTGCCGTTCCACCTTAAAAGACGCAGCAGTTAGAGGCGCCGGAATGTAACTGCTATACCATTTAAGGTGGAACGAGGTATTTAAATAAGAAGCTAACTTCAGAAAGCAAGCAACTGAGCTTTCCCAGCAAACTGATAGCAAGTCTGGGTTTTACGGAAACCCCCTAACCGAGCACCACATCAGTATTTCAATGTTTCAGCACGTCCAGTCCACAGAGCGGAGCAACACACAGTAACCATAACATTTAGCCTAAATAGTGTGATGGTGAGTTGAGATGAAGGCTAGTAAAGTGTGTATGTTAGTTATGGTTATATGTAATGACTAGTTAAGAAAGTAAGTCAGTGTGATGGTGAGTAGAGATGAAGGCTAGTAAAGTGTGTATGTTAGTTATGGTTATATGTAATGACTAGTTAAGAAAGTAAGTCAGTGTGATGGTGAGTTGAGATGAAGGCTAGTAAAGTGTGTATGTTAGTTATGGTTATATGTAATGACTAGTTAAGAAAGTAAGTCAGTGTGATGGAGAGTAGAGATGAAGGCTAGTAAAGTGTGTATGTTAGTTATGGTTATATGTAATGACTAGTTAAGAAAGTAAGTCAGTGTGATGGAGAGTAGAGATGAAGGCTAGTAAAGTGTGTATGTTAGTTATGGTTATATGTAATGACTAGTTAAGAAAGTAAGTCAGTGTGATGGAGAGTAGAGATGAAGGCTAGTAAAGTGTGTATGTTAGTTATGGTTATATGTAATGACTAGTTAAGAAAGTAAGTCAGTGTGATGGTGAGTAGAGATGAAGGCTAGTAAAGTGTGTATGTTAGTTATGGTTATATGTAATGACTAGTTAAGAAAGTAAGTCAGTGTGATGGAGAGTAGAGATGAAGGCTAGTAAAGTGTGTATGTTAGTTATGGTTATATGTAATGACTAGTTAAGAAAGTAAGTCAGTGTGATGGTGAGTAGAGATGAAGGCTAGTAAAGTGTGTATGTTAGTTATGGTTATATGTAATGACTAGTTAAGAAAGTGAGTCAGTGTGATGGTGAGTAGAGATGAAGGCTAGTAAAGTGTGTATGTTAGTTATGGTTATATGTAATGACTAGTTAAGAAAGTAAGTCAGTATGATGGTGAGTTGAGATGAAGGCTAGTAAAGCGTGTATGTTGGTTGTGGTTATATGTAATGGCTAGTTAAGAAGTGATAGCGAGTTATGTCCGTAAATGATCTAAGCTTTGCTTAAGAACATAACCACAAAAAATAAAAGCCTGAACTTTCACTTTACCCTTTTGATTATAGTTACAAACAAACACACCCTTACAAGAAAATACACCCCTCACTCACACTTTTCTTTTTTAAATATCAGGTGGTGTTTGTAGCAATTTGGAGCCTAAAATGCACCAAATCCAAGAAACCTGTCTTATATTATCTTATATATTTAAAAAAATATATTTTTATACGATTACTCGATTAATCGATGGAAAGTTGATAGAGTACTCGATTACTAAAATAATCGATAGCTGCAGCCCTAGTATTTTTATTTATTTATTTATTTTTATTTAGCTATTAACACCAGGCCTGACAGGCAATAAAGAAGGGCAAAAAAAGAAAGAAAAACAACAATAAAAACAAACAAACAAACAAAAATATTGAAAAAAAACCCCACAACAACAACAAAATGTATAATAATAATAATAATAATCATTATTATTATTATTATTATTATTATTATTATTATTATTATTATTATAATAAATAACCATACAAGAAAATGAATCAAAATAGTTATACATACATGTACATACATACACATATTCACAAATCTATACATATGCATATATATATATACATTGCTGCAAATAGCCGAATTGTTTGTGGGTGTATATGTGCCTCTGTCATGGGTTGTACTCAATAATAAGGGCAAGAAACCGCAACAACGCCTCTGCGATCCAGAGGCAAATAGGGAAGGACCCAGACCATCCACACCCGATTAGGAACTTAGAAGATCTGAGGCCACACATCCCGATGGCAACTGCATGCACACCCCAGAGAAGGAAGGAGGGAAAACTCAGACGAAGCCTATAGTATAGTGTAAATATAGTATTTAAGCATCGCTAATTCTGATGGCCACATGGGTTGACGAGTGCATGTGCACCAGTAGATAGCACTTAACAACAAGTTAGTGGTGTTTGCTGAAAAGCAGCAGTAAAGATGCTCATGGCTAAATCTGTAATGCCAGTATTTGGTGGGAAAAACACACTAACAGAAGCCTCTTACCTGAAAGTCTGAGCTAGTTTTCTCCCAGTAATCTCTCACCTGCTGCTGTGTAGACATTCACAGTGTGAGTTCACATTAAGTGTACTCTAAAAGCCGTATCAGATTAGTAGCGTTAAATGTCTTTGTCTTGGTTCCTCAACGAGACACGGTTAATTTTACAGATTTTAAAAACGTCCTGGATGAGTCCGTGTCACATATGGCCACAAGCTGCCAGACGGACACAACGCAAAGCAAAGGGAAACTGTTCTTGCGAGGCGCGCCGCTTTAGTCAGTCTGTGGAAAATGAAAGGGTGTGTGTTTCCACCTAGTGGTTTAGATAGGAATTGCAAGGACCTGACCGGAGGGGGTTTCAATGAAACGCTAGCTGGAAATACAGAAATTAGGCTCATTTGTGTAAATTGGAGAAATGTCGGCCGATCACCGATGACATATTTTGATTAAAAATCAGCCAATACCGATACATAGCCGATCGATCCTTCCATCTCTAATATATAGTAAACAAATATAAGTTTCTTAAGCATCTAATATACATAGTCCAACATGTAAATGCTGTTCAGTCTAACTGAGTATGTTTTATTTGAGACACAGAACACAGACTTGTAATTGAGTAAATACCAGGACTTACAGTTTACTATCAGTATAGGTCTATATTAATGAATCAGGTACCGGTATCAGTATTAGAAGAGAAAACATACAGTCAGTGCATCTCTAGTTTTTTCTTACACCCCGATAAGATTAACAGTGTTACTTTCTATTTTTATGTTATGCAGCACGAGTGGAATTTAGTTCTATGAAAGTTTTACCAGCCAGCCTGAGACAGAGAGACAGAAGCGCACATGCTGTGATGTCAACGAAACTGGTTTTAGGGTCTTCGCCAAGCGGTTCCAGAGGGACGTCTGAAGCAGATTTGCTTTCTAGGAAAAGCGTTTTCAAATAAAAGCAGTAAGGGAGCAGACAGCGCCAGGCACTTTTCCTTTGCCGGGTTTTAAATAGGCATTTATTGGCCTGTATACACCCGGCACACTGCGCTGTAAATCGCTGGCAGGATCAATGAGCTGCGAACACATGCTGCCACACAATGACACAGACCCTACATACGTATGCTATTTTGGAGCAGATCCCGGCTAAAGCTTTCCACGGTGAAAGGGATGGGCATTTATTGTTTCCCATCATCCTTTCATCTGCATCTGTCTGCTCCCACATATAATATACACAGTTCTTTTCATCTATACACCCCCCCTTCTGTGGTATTTAGGGTACATCAGTACTCAAAAAAAAAAAAACTGACCCTTCACTAAGCCCCTTCTTTTTCTACAACCTCTTGCCATCTCTGTGTGTTCATAACCTTGAGCGTAAGCAGTGAATGACCAAATGGTTAGGTAACGTATAGCTTCGACTGAGTAGATGGTTTCTTTTATTTGTTGTGGATGTTTCCTCTGATCTACATGACTTTATTGATTCTTTTTTGTAAACTTGGCCTACTTGTCTCTCTACTGAGTCTTGGTTTCACTTAGTGGTTCTTCCTCGTGGTTCTTTGTTTCTTTTTCAGTCTTGGTTTTTCACCGTGGACTAAGGCATGTACAATGCAAAATCTGCTTTTATGTGCCTACAATGTGTCTGAATTGATTCATTTTCACATACAGGATGGTAGATTTAGAACAAGGTGGATACATACAGGATGGTCGATTTAGAACTTAGTGGACACATACAGGATGGTAGATTTAGAACTTAGTGGACACATACAGGATGGTAGATTTAGAACTTAGTGGACACATACAGGATGGTAGATTTAGAACATAGTGGACACATACAGGATGGTAGATTTAAAACATGGTGGACACATACAGGGTGGTAGATTTAGAACATATTGGACACATACAGGATGGTAGGTTTAGAACAAGGTGGATACATACAGGATGGTAGATTTAAAACATGGTGGATACATACAGGATGATAGGTTTAGAACAAAGTGGATACATACAGGATGGTAGGTTTAGAACAAGGTGGATACATACAGGATGGTAGATTTAAAACATGGTGGATACATACAGGATGGTAGGTTTAGAACAAAGTGGATACATACAGGATGGTAGATTTAAAACATGGTGGATACATACAGGATGGTAGATTTAAAACATGGTGGACACATACAGGGTGGTAGATTTAAAACATGGTGCACACATACAGGGTGGTAGATTTAAAACATGGTGGACACATACAGGGTGGTAGATTTAAAACATGGTGGATACATACAGGATGGTAGATTTAGAACATAGTGGACATACAAGGTGGTACATTTAGGACATAATGGACACATACAGGATGGTAGATTTAAAACATAGTGGATACATACAGGATGGTAGATTTAGAACATAGTGGACACATACAGGATGGTAGGTTTAAAACATAGTGGATACATACAGGATGGTAGATTTAAAACATAGTGGATACATACAGGATGGTAGATTTAGAACATAGTTGATACATACAGGATGGTAGATTTAAAACATGGTGGACACACAAGGTGGTACATTTAGGACATATTGGACACATACAGGAAGATAGATTTAGGACATATTGGACACATACAGGATGGTAGATTTAAAACATAGTGGATACATACAGGATGGTAGATTTAAAACATGGTGGACACATACAAGGTGGTACAATTAGGACATAATGGACACATACAGGATGGTAGATTTAGGACATATTGGACACATACAGGATGGTAGATTTAGAACATAGTGGACACATACAGTATAGTAGATTTAGAACATAGTGGACACATACAGTGTAGTAGATTTAGAACATAGTGGACACATACAGTATAGTAGATTTAGAACATAGTGGACACATACAGGATGGTAGGTTTAGAACATAGTGGACACATACAGTATAGTAGATTTAGAACATAGTGGACACATACAGTGTAGTAGATTTAGAACATAGTGGACACATACAGGATGGTAGGTTTAGAACATAGTGGACACATACAGGAGGGTAGGTTTAGAACATAGTGGACACATACAGTGTAGTGGATTTAGAACATAGTGGACACATACAGTGTAGTAGATTTAGAACATAGTGGACACATACAGTGTAGTAGATTTAGAACATAGTGGACACATACAGTGTAGTAGATTTAGAACATAGTGGACACATACAGTATAGTAGATTTAGAACATAGTGGACACATACAGGATGGTAGGTTTAGAACATAGTGGACACATACAGGGTGGTAGATTTAGAACATAACCCTGGACGTAAGCAGTGAATGACCAAGTGGTTAGAACATAGATTAGGTAACGTTTAGCTTTGACTGAGTAGATGGTTTCTTTTATTTGTTGTGTAACTTCTTACTGGTAAGATGCAGGGTTTACAAAGTGCAGAGAAATAATGGAGCCGTGAACGAGCTGGAGACAAAGCAGAAAATGAAACTTCAGTAATGAAGACATGATTTTAAAGGTTTTTCTCACCAAAACACTCCACAGGGCTGTTCCTTAGTAATCTGGCTAATAAACTAGAATTTGTGAAATGATAACATGGGCTATGAGCACATATTGTGGCTACTTTACAACATGTTTTTAAATGTGCATCTGTGTTTTAGCAGGTGTTTGAAACTCGTTCCCTGTCTAATCACTGTGTGTTATTATCTGAAGGAATAGTATGCCTGGATTAAAAAGACGAATGCCATAAGTTGCTGAAATCATGGTTAACCAAGCAGAATATGTCAGCCACACGTGTAATTTCAACACCGGCTTTTTACGTAGATATAAAACATGATGAAACACATGCAGGCTGGCAGATTTAGAACATAGTGGAGATTAGAGCTGTGTATTGGCAAGAACCTGGCGATCAATACACATTGTGTTACAGGAGTCATGATTCGGTATATTGTGATATACTGCGATACTGCAATCAAAGTGATATATTGAGATATATTGAGATTTTTCAGGTCTTCCTATTATAAACACATATATTCACTGTATGAACAGGTTTGCCAATGCTGATAATAGCATTGCACCCTTGTGCTGCTTGTTAATGTTGGAGTGGAGCTGAAAATGGAATGCCATCTAGTGGTCAGAGGTTTAAGCACAACACACAATGATTCACTGTCTGCCAGGAATCTGTGTATCGATACTTTGTGTTTGAGAATCGATACAGTATCACGAAACATAATGTCCCAATATTTGATATTTCGAGATTTTCTTACCACCCCTATTTAGAACATAGAACATAGTGGACACATCCAGGATGGTGATAAGTGATTTGCAGTATAAGCTGTTTGCAGATACAGTAAATCTTAGAAAGTTGGAACATACAGTAAATGAAATATATGAAATGAAAAGTATGGGGTTTTTTTACATTTGTTGAGGCTCTAGTGTTTGAAGCAATACATCTAACTTAGTGGTCATAGCTCTCATAGTAAGTGCTTTAAATACCATTGGATTTCTATTAAATTGACATTAATCAGACTAAATGCTCCCTTGTGCTTTTAAAGTCCTAAACATCGATCTCCAGGGCCTGTCGTGATTTCTAATCTCTCCAGCGAGAGTCTGAAAGGGCTGTAAAACAGAAATACTCTTGGGCCCCCAGTGGCCTGTGGTAGCCCCCTAATCTTCCAGGAACAATGCCTGAGTTCAGCCTGGGCGATGACAACCATGAGCGGAACAGCTGGAACCGACAGTACAGAGAGGACTAATGTATTTTAATATAGTCATCAAGGGTGAATGGAAAGCTGCTCGGGGAGGAAGAGCAAGCGGGGTGCGGGGGGGTGGGAATATGACTGGAAATTCATTTGACCATGTTTTCCTTAATTTCTTCTATTTGGCTTAGTTATTAATATAAAACAAATAATAAGAATGAATAGTAAAAGATTTATTTAATGTTTATCATAATTTAAACTAATAATTATTTAGTTGATTTTAAATTTTAAAAATCATTACAATAGTCAAAACTTCCTGTTGTGAAGTCTCAGAACTTAACCGTTTAAAAGACCACCATACCCAAAGTACACGAATCTATAACCTCATAATAATCTGACCAGTTTGCATTGTAACTCTGGTAGTTACTGAATAATACATCTTAGTATTTAATAGGGATGTAAGAAAATATTGAAATATTGAGTATCGTGATATTATGTTTAGTGATATTGTATCAATTCTCAAAAACACAGTATCGATGCAAAGATTCCTGGCAGACAGCAAATCATTGAGTGTTGTGTTTAAACCTCAGACCACTAGAAATTTATTTGTAATCCATTCTTAGCTCCACTCCAACATTAACAAGTAGCACAAGGATGCAATGCTGTTGTAAGAATTGGCAAACCTGTTCATATAGTGCTGTGTTTTAATAGTAGGATTTAAAAAAATCCCAATCACTTGGCTTGCAATATCACAGTATATCGCAATATATTTATATATGCATCGTATCGCCAAGTTCTTGCCAGTACACAGCCCTAGTACTTAATAAACTTTCTGACTCTTCAGACCTTGTGCTAACATTCAACAAACAGAGAATGAGGCTTATGTATGCCTGCAAAGCAGAGCAAAGCAAAAACATGCCAGCGTGTTTCCAGCTGGTGATTTTCACTATACAGAACAACATTATGAAACAGCTGCTGGTGAGAACTCTAGAAGTCAAGGTGAGATCTGTATTAGCGAGTAAACTCCCAGACAGATCTGCTTGTATGCTGGCCAGAAAGGCAAAGTACCTCCACATGACAGTAAATGGACCGCAGGACGGTTTAGCTGACACATGAATGGTGGTGCACTGTTTTACTGTGCAGTGATGCATGCAAAGTCAACAAAACAGCATCTGGATAAGCCCGAGGCATTTTGGAAACAAGGGTGACAGAGCGATGAAGTAAAAATGGAACTCACTCACCACAGATTTATACGGGTGGAGCTTTTCTCCCCTTATGGCGTAACCAGCATGCTGATTGGCTCTTTTTCTGCAGACGCCTTGTTCAGCTTTATGAGCTTTCCCATTCATATTTCAACCAGTGAGCGGTCTCCTCGTTTGTAACGTCTCTGGTTGACCTGGGGTTGCGTGGCGGGCCAGTCGCTCAGGCAAACACTGCGTGGGTAGATGGAAGAATGGGTTCCATTAAATGTCAGCAAGGTCTGGAAGCAGATGTGACAGTGAAGAGTATGAAGCTGAAGAGAAGTCGGCTTCTACAACAGGACAATTACCCAAACGATACCTCAAGATCCATCTTGTAGAGCTCCTGGAAACACAAGCTGAAGCTTTGGGAATGGACTTGAACACTGTTGAAAATTTGTGGGTAGATCATCTTAAATAAACGGCACACGAAAGGCGGTCGAGGAAGGTGGCTGGATAAGGAATAGTGGGTGGAAATTCCTAAAAACAAGACAGAAAAGACTTGCTATAACCTTGCAAGCTGTGACATCCGCTGTAGGTGGTAAGTAGTGACTTACCAAAGATTCCAAACTTCTTTTATTTTTAATTTAACCATCAGTTAAAGGTTGGCTACAAAGGTTGTGTTGACTTCTTTCTCTCCAGTTAGTTGATATAATATAGTTATAAACTGATATAAACTGAGTACACTTTTGTTGTAACACAGAAAAACAGAAAGGTATGTCCCACCATCCGGTATGTGACCCCCCTGCCCCTGCCCACTCTCTGCTGCTGGCATCTTCTCCATTAGACTTATTTAGTTGCTGCTGACAACAGTGGCAAAGGTGTGTTTGTGGTTGAGTGTGACCGCATGGCTGTCTAAACTGCCACCAACAATGTGAATCTGAATGCCTTCCATTCCACTGACCCTCACAGACAACCTAGCCACCCCCCACCAACCCCGGCTGTTTAAACCTTGAAATGCCTCTCTCTCACGTCGGCGTGTTCCCCAAAGTTAGCCAATCAACAATAACAAAAGCATGCTGGAATTTTATTTAAATTAGTTTTCACAAGTGGAGAACATTCTGTGGACAGTGCAGCTTCTAAACTGCCAACCCAAACTACATTAGTGTTTGTAAATAATTTTTTTTAAAGGTTTGAATTTCAGTATAGTCAAGTCGTGCATTGTTTATTTTATTTTTTTTGGATTGAAACAATCAGAAAACACCAAGAATTGTTTACTGGCCTTTATCTTTCTCCGTATTTTGTGCCACTTTTAAAGGACGGAAGGGAAAAATGCAGCATTGTACAACAGTGGTCAACATGGCTCGTCCAGTTAAACCTCCAGGTGCATTTTATGCGGTACATTGCATAAAATTCCTTCTTAAGGGGGCCGTGGTATTTATTTATTCAGCACTTTAACTCGTTCTCTAATGTCTACATAGAAAGCATGTCATTTTAATTGTGGTTAAAATATATATATATGTTTTATATTCCCATTTACACCCTTTAAAAACTATTTGGATGAGTCACATTATTGTGACCACTTCCTACTTTCGATGGCGGCAGTGCTTAGATATGGAAGCCACTTTCAACCAATTTGGGTATAAATCAAACCTTGCAGATCACGTACACCGTACATGCTGATGGTCTTCTCTGGGGTGGATGGGATCTTCCAGCAAGACAATGTGACACATCACACGACTAGAAAACTTCCAAGTACTATCCTGGACCCCTAATTCGCCAGACTTGAACCCAACTGAGCACCTGTGGGACCACCTGGATGGTGGTGTTGGCTCTAAGGGTCTTCCCCCACACGCCCTCTAGCAGCTGTGGGATGCACTGCAGTCAGCATGGCTCCAGATAAACATGATAGCCTACCAGGACCTTATTGAGACTCCCAGCCGCTTCTCAGCTAATACAGACAGCGCGAATGGGTTGTACTATTTCCCATATTTACATCTGAATGTAAAACAGTGTTCACCCCTATTTTTGCTGCTCACATACTCTCTCCTTTGTCTCGTTAAGGTTGCAAAGCTTGTTAGCTGTCTGGAATATTTAGCTCAATAAAAAATACATTTGCATTAATGTTGTGTAAATGTTTTCCTTCCAATCCAAAGACTGACAATCATATTTTTAAATGTTAACATTAAAATTCATTTAGTAGTGTTGGATGTTGATTGTTTAAATAGAAAGGTACACCCACACACATACACACATATACACACACATACCCACATACACACATACACACACACACACACATACACACACACACACCCACATACACACATACACACACACACACACACACATACCCACATACACACCCACGTACACACATATACACACCTACATCCACACACCCACATACACACACATACACACATACACACACACATACCCACGTACACACACACCTATGTACACACATATACACACCTACATCCACACACACACATACACACACACACACCCATGTACACACACACATAAAACCTACATGCATACACACACATGCAAACATACACACACACATACATATACACACACCCATACCCACATACACACCCACGTACACACACCCATACCCACATACACACCCACGTACACACACACACACACCCACGTACACACATATATACACACCTACTTCCACACACCCACATACACACACACGTTCACACACATACCCACATACACACCCATGTATACACACACATACAGACCTACATACATACACACACATGCAAACATACACACCCATGTACACACACACACATACACCTACATCCACACACACATACATACACACACAAACATACACATACCCACATACACACCCACACACCCAGGTACATACACACATACAGACCTACATACATACACACACATGCAAACATACACACATACATACACACACACAAACATACACCTACATCCACACACCCACATACAAACACAAACATACACATACCCACATACACACCCACACACACATACAAACCTACATACATACACACACATGCAAACATACACCTACATCCACACACCCACATACACACACAAACACACACATACCCAAATACACACCCACACACCCATGTACACACACACATACAGACCTTCATACATACACACACATGCAAACATACACACCAATGTACACACACAAACATACACCTACATACAAACACACACATACACACCCACATACACATTCACACCTACACACACATGCACACACACACTTACATACACACGTACACACACATGCGCATACACACACATGCCCTGGTACACACACGCACACACACACACGCGCTGGTACAGCGTGCTGTAAATGGAGTGTGTGGAACCTTTCAGCACGGAGCCCAATTCTGATTGATGACTTCACATAAAAGAAGCTCGCAGCAGGGTGTGCGGTGTGTGTATGGTTGGATTTCACTCTGGGTGTCACAGCTGGTTTGTTTGTGCGTGCGCGTGTGTGTGTAGGCTGCTGCCTCTGTCCAAAAACAGTGTCACATACAGGTGTGTGTGTGTGTGTGTGTGTCTAAAAACAGCAGACAGGCAACATCAAAACAACACAACAATGCAGCAGCACAGCGGAGAGCCAGGGCTGGCATGTGTATGTGCCTGTAACTGATGGTTCAGCGTGATTTCCATGAATAAAGAACTTTGTCTCTCACTTCTCGTACTCAAACACAGCCTGCACTTTCACTTTATCACATCTAATCAATATCCCTCTCTCTCTCTCTCTCTCTCTCTCTCCCCTTTTCCTTTTTCTTTGGTTCTTTCCCTCGCCCCCCTCTCTCTATCATCTTTTTCTGTCGCTATTCTTTTTCTATTTTTTATTTTTCCTCTTACTAGATACTCTCTCTCTCTCTCCCTTTCCCCTTTTCCTTTCTTTGTCTTTTTCTTTTGTTCTTTCCCTCACTTTCCTCTTTCTTTGTCTTTTTATGTTGTTCTTTCCCTCACTCTCCTCTCTCTCTATCGTCTTGTTTTGTCCCTTTTCTTTTTCTATTTTTTTTCCTCCTAGCTTCTCTCTCTCTCTCTCCCTTTTTTCTCTTTCTTTTTCTTTTTCTTTTGTTCTTTCCCTCACTCTCTTGTCTCTATCATCCTTTTCTGTCCCTTTTCTTGTTTCTTTTTCCTCCTTCTAGCTTCTCTCTCTCTCTCTTTTTCTTCCTTTTTCCTCTTTATTTGTCTTTTTCCTTTGTTATTTCTTTTACTCTCCTCTCTTTCTATCTTCTTTTTTTCTCACTTTTCTTTTTCTCTTTCTCTTTTTTTATTTTTCCTCCTTCTAACTTGTCTCTCACCTCTCTCTTACCCCTCTTTCTCTCTCTCTTTCTTTTTCAGGTGTAAGTTTGTTATTATTATTTGATGAAAGATTTATTACTGGGGTTCCTGCTGTGAAAAACATGACCGTCTGCTGCCCCCTTGTGGTCTTTTCTCTAAACCATTAAAAAGAAATGACCATCTCTTTATCACTTTGAAAGTCTAATTAATCAGAAATATCAAGTATTTATTAAATGTATACGGATGTCAGAGGGGCTCAGTCGATCCTGTTTATACAGAATGTAAATATTATGTAAATAACTGTGTAGGCCAGTTAATTAATGTACTCCCACTTAAGGAATGATGTAAATGCAGGTATAAGTGTAAGTTAATATTCAGCTAGGTAGTTCATTATGTATGTAGTGTTAATTAAATGTACAGCAAAACATTTTAATCAACAATCTATCGATTGACTTTTTACCTGTTCAGGTATGAAGCGTCCATCCAGCCCAGGGTCTCCGGAGATCGAGCTGGCTGCAGGTTCTGAGCCATGCTTGGGACGTCGTTACAGCGACGGGGACCCCCGACCAAAGCGCGAGCGTAAGCAGAGGACCTTGACGCTGTGCGAGGTGTGTAACATCCAGCTGAACTCCAGCGCTCAGGCACAGATACACTACAACGGAAAAACACACCAGCGCAGGCTGCGACAGACCAACCAGGCCAAAAACAACCGGTCAGCCAACACCAGCACAGGTGAGCACAGCACAAGAGAATCCTCACCTGTCCTTCTCCGACCTGATACTATTGGACCAGCACCACATACGCAACCACGTCATTGCCTGGTCTGTGTCAGCTCCATTGATTCCAGTGGCAGGAGTCGAGAGTTGGACTCTGGAGTCGTGCATCACTACTATATACAGTAGTGTACTCTATTCTCTATTCAGTGTAGTCTACAGTTAATACTTGAATTTCAGTCAAAGCAAGGCAGGTTAGCAGTTTCTAAATAGTTGAATAGTCTTGAAATACATTGGATATGTGGTGTCATATCTGTCATTTAGAACTTGAGAGTGACTAAACACAGAAATGGTGTTCAGCCAAGCCCCCCCCCCCATCAATAACAATCTCAGACAATAGAAACTCATAATCAATGTAAAGTGTTGTTACACCACACTGCCGCCTCACAGTTTGCTGAACGTTGGTGCACATAGTAGTGATTTGAAGAAGTTTTGGACGGAAATGTACACTTCGGTACAAAGGTTGACGCTAGGCGCTTATCTAGTTTGTTTTTTACAACTGTGAATGACAAATGACAGTTTATTGACTGAAGAATGGTTGTAGTGTTTTTCCGAAAGAAGCACAGCTCACCCTTCTGTTTTCTATTGGCTGGTATTTATGTGGTTTGTACAGTTGCAGGTTCACTTCACATCTAACACCACCATAAAGGAATGCATTTCCCACATTCTTGTGTTCTGTCCTATTCAAGAGAATTGGCTTTTCTGTCAGGCAGATATTTACTTGCGATCGTGACTGTGGATTTCGCATGTCTTACCGTAATTATCATTTTCACTCGTTTTAGAAGGGTTATAAGCAGTGCTTAATTTGTAAAACATCAGCTAATGGAACACTAAAGGTGGGGTGATCCAGCAAGTGGCAGTAATGGAAAAGGTCCTGGAACGCATAGACACAACAGTGCTTCAAGTGTCCATCTAACATAGTAGCATTCTATACAATAAAATAATCCTAGCTTTAATGAATGCAGTAAGGAGCTGCCACCATAAAATCTCAGAGATGCCACTGGACGAATAGATTTTGGTGTCCTACAAAAAAAAAAAGACGTTAAAGAGGTGGTGGATCCACATAAATAAGTTCTGGAACGGAACACAGGTACCTGAAATATGAGAGGTGCTGGATCTTAAATTAAGCACTGGTTATAAGTCTTTGTAGAACCACTTCAATGACTTCCAGCAACATCACTTAGGACCCAAAGGCTAAGGGCGTTTTCAAACCCGTAGTTCGTTTCACTGGTCCGTATCAGCTAATGAGTTTGTTTTACTTGGAGTGTTTCCTCCTCGGTCAAGTTTGTTTTCACACAGACAAAAACTGAAATCGACCAAAATGCGTCCCAACAAACCACGTGAGCACGTCGTCTCCTCTGATTGGTCAGAGCTATCTGGCGTGCAAGCAAGAAAGTAAACGCAGGGAGAAGATCCGGTTTTCCAAACTACTGCACATTTCTTGTAGAGCGTATCACGGAGCAGCGGCAGAGACAGTATCTGTTCATAGCTGTAATAATAATCTGATAATATACCAAACTACAGTCCACCTGCAGACCACCCAGCTCACTCCAAACATCAAGTAGACAACGTCCCTCACTGCTAGTCCGAGAGAGACCTCGCTTCATTGTCCTCGCCCTGTTAGCTGCTACAGTTCTCCAGTTCTCTGTTTACGCCATCTGCCGCATCCCATAATGCAAAGCACACCTGGCTGCAGGAGATGTTTAGATCAAACTTGAGGGGTACATCTAGTACTTGGCTTGGATCGCGGTCGGATCATGTTCTCACCACAAACGAAACGTTCTGGAGTGGGTTTGGAACCAAACTGAGACCACCTCCTCGAGGGTCCCGGTGCGATTGTGTTGGTCCGCACCCGAGTGCGATAACTGTTCTCACACCTGACAAAACGAACCGCACCAAGGGTGCAAACGAACCAGAGTCCGTTTTAACTGGACTAACTAGTGCTGGTGTGAAAACACCCTACGATCCCCTATTGTAGATCATCACAGCTGTAATGTTATTTACAATAACACATAATAACATTTGAGTGTTTTTATGACGCTTTTATACAACAATTCTCCAAAACAATTTGGAGCAAAGAAGAATATTGTAGTAAATATGATGTAATTTTGGGGGAATTTTGGATCATAATGGATTGAGCCTTAAACCTGATACAATATCAGCTCAGTCTTTTTAATACCTGCCAGAAGAACCAGAGCGTGGTAGAGTTGCAGGCAGTCTCCATCATTACACGCTCTATATAAACCACTCCTCTGTCCTCACACTCTTCGAACTGGCTTCAAATCCCAGCAGCCGAAGCCACCCAGAACTCCAGCCCCAAGCTTCTCAGAGTTCACCTTAGTGGTCCACACTTTGCAGGTGCTTGTTGTATGTTGCATGTATAAGTATTTAAAAAGAAGTTTGATACCCCGTCCTACTTCCCCCTCATCCTTGTCCTCATAAAACTTCAATCAATGACTTCTCACTAAAGTGTGGATAATTGCGATTTGAACAGAGCCCCGAGAAACACTGACTCGTTCACCTCTCCTGTTTTTGTTCTTTCTGCTGTGACAAATCACACAGATTTAACTCTCTGATAAGCTGATTCTTGGTGCTCGAGGAGAGAACGCTGTTTATCACAGGAGGTTTTCTTTAACCTACTCTTAACAGATGTCTCTACTTGAGACCAATGCGATACTATGGTTTTATCCCGGATAAGTGTCGATGTAACTAGTGGAAAAATCACTGTTAACTTATGTTGTGTATTAAAAGGTACAAAGTTCATATTAAAGTAAATTGATGTACTTATTATATTTAATAATCAATGGAATAAACAGTCCATCAAGAGATCAAGAGGTTGGTTGTAAAACACAGATATTTATAAGTATTGGTGAATTAGCTCTCATGTTTGCCACCACAACAGTAAGCAATAATATCCACTCATGTCTCTATTATTTCAATAACATTCTCAGTGCTGTGTTAACATTAAGCTAGAACTTGTTTTCCCACACTGGGTTTAAAACTACTTAGAGCTACACTACACTGTACAGGTTTTACCAATCATTTGTGGCCAGATCCTCCAGTTTCTAAACTGTTTCATGACTGGCCACTTGTGTCAGTGCCATTCTCATCAAGTCTCTCAGCCAGTTGGCGGCGTCTTGGCAGAAGTATGTAATTAGAGTTTAGAGTAAGGTCCAGTTAGAGGAGATTTCTTCGGGCCAAGGTCCATCATCATTTCTACCGTGTGTTCTGATTCAGTGGTGTATCCTGTTTACTGAAGTAGTCTAGTATCAGCATCTTATACCATCAGCTACTGAAACACCAACACATCACACATACCGTTCAGTATATTTCAGTATATTTACTGTTTAAAAGCTGAACTGAATGAATTATTTATAAGTTTCTAATAAATGTTTTTTACTCACTTCAATAAAAACAAGAGCTACATTAAAAACATAATGCTTTAGAATAAAAGGCCATCTTAAAGTGTTTATTTATTGAAACAGTAAACTTTTTAGAGCACATCGTCTGAATTTGTCTTTCTCTGACTGGCTTTATTCTCCGGCTGCCACTTCTCGCTTTGTACCTCGTCTGTTTGTGCGACACACTTCCGAATCTGCACAGATCTGATTGGCTGAGGAGTGCCTTTGGTGATCTTACAACGCACGTGATTCGTCTGTGTGTTTACTGTGCCGCAAAGCCTGTATACCATAAAGACTACAAAAGTTCCGCCACTTAAAATAAACACGGTCAGAATTTAATCACTCTCAGTAGTTTATCAGCATAGGTCTGGGTCTGGACCCCGACCGTGTTCCGCCTATAAGTGACCTCTGGTGTAACAGGTGACAGTTTGGCTGAAAGTACACAGAAAGTACATGGTTTTAAGTGGCTAGCCACAGCGGTGTCACTAGAAAAGAGACTGGTGAGCAAAGTATTGCAACTGTTTTCATGCCTCACTAACAGCTTATCTTGCCCATAGGCAGTAAACACAAATACACACAAATACACACAAATACACACACACACACACACACACACACACATATATAAATTATATATATATATATATATATATATATATATATATATATATATATATATATATATATATATATATTAGGGATGTAAGAAAATATTGAAATATCGGGATATTATGTTTTGTGATACTGTATTGATTCTCAAAAACAGTGTCAATACACAGATTCCTGGCAGACAGTGAATCATTGTGTGTTGTGTTTAAACCTTTGACCACTAGATGGCAGTGTTGTAATCCATTTTCAGCTCCATTCCAACATTAACAAGCAGCACAAGGGTGCAATGCTATTGTAAGCATTGACAAACCTGTTCATACAGTGGTGTGTTTTAATAGTAGGATTTGAAAAATCGCAATAAATCACTTTGCTTGCAGTATCGCAATATATCTTGATATATTGAATCGTGACAGTTGTATCACAATACATATTGTATCGCCAGGTTCCTGCCAATAAACAGCCCTAATGTATGTATTTACCAACCATCCACTTCTTTAGGTATACCTCCTGGTATTTTTGAATAGTGGGTCATTTTCAGCACTGCAGTGACACTAACATGGTGGTAGAGTGTTAGTATGTGGTGGTATGAGTGGATCAGACTAAATTTTGAAATTTTCAATTGCCAGACATTATTACATATTATTTAAAGCTCCTTTATTTAAAGAAAGTGAGGGAAATTGTTTTTCAGTTATAAATGCCCTTTAAACTTAAAATACACTCAGTATTACACAGTACACCATTTGTTTAAAACCAAATGCCAATTCAAAATGCTAAAGTATGTTGAGTTATCCTTACATGTGGCCCTTTCTATAAAAACAGAAAAGTTAAGGCATGTGGTTTAGTGTGTAAAGTAGCAGTAGCTAGTTCTCAACCACTGAAAAAAACAATATCTTGGCAGTGAAATCAATGTAAATTATTTTTTGCTCGTTGAAATTTAGTGAAATGATCTTATTCCATTCACAGAGCATTCAGCTTCTTATTAGAATGTCTCAGTACAACACAGTTACAAGAGAGTGGAATTTCACGTTCCAGAGTTTCATTATTTGCAGAGAAAATGGACACATTTCACCCATAATTCTCTGTCTTAGTGCGCTGAATGTCCACTAATGCTGGAATTACCTGAGGGGCTTTAGAACAGTGTGAGTTCCTTCTCCAGCTGATCCGTCTGCTTTCTGCTGATTACTTCTACGGTCATGCACACGGCTGAGTGTGTCGCGTTTGTGTGTATGTGAGCTAAAGTCCTTGGAGAGATGACGCCGCAGAATGTAGCGAGTGTCATTTTCCGAGAGCACGGGGGGTTATGGCGAAGCATTAGGATCGGGCAGCAGGGGTAAAAGTGTGCAAGCCTGTGCTTATAGTCTGTGGGGAGGAAACTATCAGCGTCCAGCAGCGCGTAAGGACAATCAGCTTTTCTGAAACATTTCTCCACATCCTGACCACCCACATCCCCCTCAGTCAGCCTCTCTAAAGAAATGATTTTGTAGGGTTGGACCAATAGCATGGCTGCAGTGGGTTAAAATCTTATTAAAGTAACTTTATGTAGTGACTCCAGGTAGCTGTAGTAGGTGGCTGTGTTACTTATGCACCACTTATGGACCCCCCTGGTGATTTCACTTTGTTTTAGATACTGAAAATATATAAACATGACTTCAAATGAAATTCGCTGCTTAATTTGCTTTAAAGAAGATATTTTAATTAAATTCACGGAAAAACCCGAGCTCGCTACAGAAACTCCTGAACGCTACCGTGTGACGTCACTGGTGGACAACAGTGAACAGCGTTGCGGTACAACAGCATTACGACTGACTGGGACTGAGAATGTTCCAGAACTGCTTCTTCAGATTCTGATGATATTTCTGAATTTGAATATGAAAGAGCTGTAATGTAGAAATAGACCCCCATATCACTTAGACCACCATATCACTTAGTCCTGAGACTTTTAGTCAAACCACACCCACAACAGCAGCTCATCCTGAGTGTAAACAGTATCTAGCTAAATAACCACCATTATTCATGACAACAGCCTAGCAACCAGCTAAACTCAGATATAGAGGTACAGTTATTGTAGTAAATATGATTAAAGTGGAACTCTCTCTCATACGACTCTATAAATCATAATTCAACTACGTTAGCTTAGCATAACTTGAACCACCAAGTCCACTTTCTGGATATTTGGGGGTCTTTGGGTTGTTTGTGCACAGAGGTCCACTATACATCCAATTACTGCAGCCAAAAAAAACCCAACACCTTTCTTTCATTCTGTATTACCGTAAGTTCATCCTCTAGCGTTGTTGTCCACCATCTACGTCACACACACATGACACCTACGGCGGTTTCTGAACAGTGGGCGGAGCCAAACAGTCTTTTAAGCCGTATTTCTTGACTTTGTAAACAATAAAACGTTTTCTGACTTTTAATAATCACAAGTTAGGATCTCAAACTCCGCTGTAGTTATGTGTTTGACATTTTTATATTAGCTGGTGCTTAGCCTTTAAAAGGCCAGACCGCTGAACTGGAGAGGAGTTAGAGTGTGGAAGGGTTGATGATATCTTGGAGCTAGCAGGGCAAGAGCCCCCTCCCCAGTGTTGTGGAGAACTTGGCACGACGCACGCAGAACTAAAAGTCAGATTGGATTTAGTAAAAGAATTAGCAATCCAACAAAACAGCAACAGACGAACAAGCACAACAAAGAGGCAATGCAAGATCGTAGTCAAGGATACAAGCAGAGGTCGAAAGCAGAAGATCAGTAAGCCAGGCAAACTAGACATGAGGACTAGGCAAGAGAGGAGTCGAGAGAATAGAAGAGTAGTCGGAGCCAGGAAAGTTAAAAAAATATATGAGCAAACAGAACCAGTAGGGATTAATGAGAAAGAGAGAGTCGGAATTGAAGGAAGTCAGAACCAGAGATCAAACAGGAAGGCAAGGATAGAACGCTCAGCATTAAAAACTGGGTTTGGCAAAACTTGGCAATGAGAGAGAGAGAGTGTGATGTTTATATAGTGTGTGTGTCTAACAGTAGCGAACCGTGACCCTTAAGCCTCGGCCCCCTTCCCCTAAACCACAGCTAGCATCGCCACAGCAGGCCGAAATGATCATACAGTTAAGCCCGCCCACTTAGAGGGGAGATATGATTGGTCAGTTTTACTGTCATTTGAAATTGGTATCGCACTGAATTATAACTGCCTGGCCCCCTCTGTACATAAACAGCGGGACCACCAATCACCAACATTCTGCGGCGTCATCACAGTCCTTATAGGGGGAGACACAGACTCACAGGCTTCCACTTAACCCCTCACGTTCCAACACAGATTGAATGGACACGTTTGAATAATTGATTTGTCTATATTTTTATAATTGTTTAGATGTTGATTGTCAAACTATAAGTAGATCAAATAAAATGATATATGTTTTAGGCCCTCTGAGAGGACGTAGAGGGCCATGACGGTTCCCCCCTGTGTCTAATGAGTATCAGGTGTGTGTGTTCAGTACTCTGGGGAAGCAGGATGAGGAAGTGATGCATAATTGGTGTGTTGTGAACATGTGGGTATGATGTGATCGGGAGATTAGTGTCAGGAAGATCGGAAGTGCTGGAAGGAACCATAGTGGCATTTGTGTAAAGATCTGTTTTAAACTCCCCAAAATTAAGTTGGCACTTAGTGTGTTAGAGGCGTACTAATTCATTCAAAATAGTGTATCACTTTTCACATCCTCTTTGTTATATCCAACCGCTTTATTAAACATCACATTTTATGTCAATCAAACAGCTTTTGTCATTAAGGACTTGTATAACCATAACATTTTACTCTTTACTTTCACCAAAAGAACACAGTGGATGCAGCCACATCATTACTACTGAACATCAGGCAAGAGGACAGAATGCTTTAACACTAGTTTAGTCAGTTTCTTTAATTATCTATAGTTTTAATCAGATATATATCATTTAAACTGGATACAATTTCAAACATAAGCAAGCATCTACTGCAAAAATCTACTACCACTACTACTTACTCATATATTCGCCTCATATGAACTGTTCTGTGCAAAAACTGTATTCAATATGCAGCCAATTTATAGACTGCTGTGTGACTCTGAATGTAAATTGACCTATTCTGTATGGGAGCATAGCTAAGATCCAGTGTCAGTGCCTCATAGACGGTGTGTGACTAGCTGAAAGCATACGTTTCTGTGTGTGTGTGTCTGTGTGTAAGAGAGGGGGAAGGAGGGAGCTCTTTGATTCTCTGTAATGAACTGTGTTGTAAAAATCAGCCTGCTTCAAAGGAGAAATATGAAGCTCCTCCTCTACGTTCTCCACACCGCAGGGGTAAATAGTAATGGGGTAAAAGCTGAGCATCTGTGCAGATTTCAGCTGCACAATATAAAAATGCACAATAGGATAATCACATTGTCTTTTTTTCTAGAATTTCTTAAAGCAGTTTACTTGCTTTGTATTTGAATGCGTCACTATAGAGACTTACATCATGTGATTCACACTGGCTGTGGTGTTCACTTTATAATGCCTTAATGTAATTATTTGTCTTTTAAGGACTAAGTTAAGTCTTTTGGCACCTTTTTACTACCACCTACACTACTACTACTACTACTACCAGCACTGCTACCAATACTATCACCACTACTACCACCTACACTACTACTACTACTACCAGCACTGCTACCAATACTATCACCACTACTACCACCTACACTACTACTACTACTACCAGCACTGCTACCAATACTATCACCACTACTACCACCACAACTACCACCATTACTATCACTACCAACACCACTACCACCCCTATTACCACTACCGGCACCACTACCAGTCCTATCACCACTACTACCACCACTGTTACCACTACTACTACTAGCACTACCAGTGCTATCACAACTACCACTACTACCACAACCAACACAACTACTACCAACACCACAACCACCACTACCAACACTGCTACCACTACCAACACTACTGCCACCACCACTAACAGCACCACTACCAATACTATCACTACAACTCCCACCACAACTACCACCATTACTATCACTACCAACACCACTACCACCACTATTACCCCTACCAGCACCACTACCAGTACTATCACAACTACCACAACTACCACTACCAACACAACTACTACCAACACCACAACCAATACTATTACCGCAACTACCAACACCACAACCAATACTATCACAACTACCACTACCACCACTACTACCACCATTACTATCACTACCTATACTATCACTACTACTACGACCACAACTACCACCATTACTATCACTACCAACACCACTACCACCACTATTACCCCTACCAGTACAAACACCACTACAACCACCACTGTTACCACGACTACTACTAGCACTACCAGTACTATCACAACTACCACAACTACCACTACCAACACGACTACTACCGACACCACTGCCACCACCACAACCAATACTATTACAGCAACTACCAACACCATTTCCAGCACCACTACCAATACTATCAGGACTACTGTCACCACCACTACCACTACCAATACTATCACCACTACTATCACCACTGCTACCACTACTACTACTACCACTACCAATACCACTACCACCAACACTACCACTATTATATACCACTATATATATTACAAGGTTACATGAGGGCTTAATAATAATTATGATGATGAAATGGGTCAGTGTATGTGCATACAGAAATGTATGTGTGTGTGTGTGTGTATGTGTGTGTGTGTGTGTGTGATTGCCCTCTTTGTAGTCTCTTCTACATTCTGTAGTGTGTTTCCCCAACAGTAGCCTCCACTTCCACTGTCACTCATCATTAGGCTGGCAGGGTCAGTGAGCTGTCCACTCAGTGTGTGTGTGTGTGTGTGTGTGTGTGTGTGCGCCTGTGACTGTGTTTATGTGATTTTTCAACTCACCACATAAGATATAAGAGATGTAGGTAAAGGACAGTGGCTTTAAAACTAGAATTACACTAATACATCAGCCCTTGGGAATCTCAGTGGTGTCACCAAATCCTGACTGCTGGCCTCTGATCTATAGACTAATACTAAAAGCAGAGCAAGACTCACCCCAGACCTAAATAATCAGAAAATGCCCTGTTGTATGAAGCATGAAAGCAGTTTATTTATGTTTATATCATTTACAGTAAAATATATGGTATGATATATAAAATGTGGTTTGATAATGTCATTTATAACTCACATACACACACACAAGCACACTCACAAGTGTTTGAGTGTTAGTGAGATGATGAATTGCGTCATTATGAGGTTAATTTGCTGTGAGAGAAAAAGGAAGCCAAGCGGAAAAGGGGAGGAAATGTTGACCGGCTTTGAGGTCACAGGAATATCATCTGTAAGCCTGCATACTGACCAGTGCAGTGCTGTATATGTATATGGCCGCAGCAACTAAATGCTCCTGACTTGATCTTTTTATAGAAGCTTCAGGTGTTTTTCAGGTATTTTTTTAAACTGAAAGCCATTTATTTTATTAATGAGGTTTCAGACTAAACGGTCACCATTCTTGTTACCGAGGTGGTACTCTCAATGGTACATTTTTTAAATGCTAACACCTGCAACAATCAGTACCACAGTCTGTAACAATCTGTACCACAGTCTGTAACAATCAGTACAACAGTCTGTAACAATCAGTACAACAGTCTGTAACAATCTGTACCACAGTCTGTAACAATCTGTACCACAGTCTGTAACAATCTGTACCACAGTCTGTAACAATCAGTACAGCAGTCTGTAACAATCTGTACCACAGTCTGTAACAATCTGTACCACAGTCTGTAACAATCAGTACCACAGTCTATAACAATCTGTAACACAGTCTATAACAATCAGTACCACAGTCTATAACAATCTGTACCACTGTCTATAATAATCTGTAACACAGTCTGTAACAGTCAGTACCACAGTCTATAACAATCAGTACCACAGTGTATAACAATCAGTACCACCATCTATAACAATCTATACCACAGTCTGTAACAATCAGTACCACAGTCTGTAACAATCAGTAACACAGTCTGTAACAATCAGTACCACCATCTATAACAATCTATACCACAGTCTGTAACAATCAGTACCACAGTCTGTAACAATCAGTAACACAGTCTGTAACAATCAGTACCACAGTCTATAACAATCAGTACCACCGTCTATAACAATCAGTAACACAGTCTGTAACAATCAGTACCACAGTCTGTAACAATCAGTAACACAGTCTGTAACAATCAGTACCACAGTCTGTAACAATCAGTAACACAGTCTGTAACAATCTGTATCACAGTCTATAACAATCTATACCACAGTCTGTAACAATCTGTACCACAGTCTGTAACAATCTGTATCACAGTCTGTAACAATCAGTACCACAGTCTGTAACAATCTGTACCACAGTCTGTAACAATCTGTATCACAGTCTGTACCAATCAGTACCACAGTCTGTAACAATCAGTACCACCATCTATAACAATCTATACCATAGTCTGTAACAATCAGTACCACGGTCTGTAACAATCAGTACCACAGTCTGTAACAATCAGTACCACAGTCTATAACAATCTATACCACAGTCTGTAACAATCAGTACCACAGTCTGTAACAATCAGTACCACAGTCTGTAACAATCAGTAACACAGTCTGTAACAATCTGTATCACAGTCTGTAACAATCTGTATCACAGTCTGTAACAATCTGTACCACAGTTTGTAACAATCAGTACCACAGTCTGTAACAATCAGTACCACAGTCTGTAACAATCTGTACCACAGTCTGTAACAATCTGTACCACAGTCTGTAACAATCAGTACCACAGTCTGTAACAATCTGTATCACAGTCTGTAACAATCAGTACCACAGTCTGTAACAATCTGTACCACAGTCTGTAACAATCAGTACCACAGTCTGTAACAATCTGTATCACAGTCTGTAACAATCAGTACCACAGTCTGTAACAATCTGTATCACAGTCTGTAACAATCAGTACCACAGTCTGTAACAATCAGTACCACAGTCTGTAACAATCAGTACCAGTCTGTAACAATCAGTACCAGTCTGTAACAATCAGTAACACAGTCTGTAACAATCTGTACCACGGTCTGTAACAATCATTACCACAGTCTGTAACAATCAGTACCACAGTCTGTAACAATCTGTATCACAGTCTGTAACAATCTGTACCACAGTCTGTAACAATCAGTACCACAGTCTGTAACAATCAGTAACACAGTCTGTAACAATCTGTACCACAGTCTGTAACAATCAGCACCACAGTCTGTAACAATCAGTACCAGTCTGTAACAATCAGTAACACAGTCTGTAACAATCAGTACCAGTCTGTAACAATCTGTACCACAGTCTGTAACAAGCAGTACCAGTCTGTAACAATCAGTACTAGTCTGTAACAATCAGTAACACAGTCTGTAACAATCAGTACCAGTCTGTAACAATCAGTACCACAGTCTGTAACAATCTGTACCACAGTCTATAACAATCAGTACCACCGTCTATAACAATCTATACCACAGTCTGTAACAATCAGTACCACAGTCTGTAACAATCAGTACCACAGTCTGTAACAATCTATACCACAGTCTGTAACAATCAGTACCACAGTCTGTAACAATCAGTACCACAGTCTGTAACAATCAGTACCAGTCTGTAACAATCTGTACCACAGTCTGTAACAATCAGTACCACAGTCTGTAACAATCTATACCACAGTCTGTAACAATCAGTACCACAGTCTGTAACAATCAGTACCACAGTCTGTAACAATCAGTACCACAGTCAGTAACAATCTATACCACAGTCTGTAACAATCAGTACCACAGTCTGTAACAATCAGTACCACAGTCTGTAACAATCAGTACCACTGTCTCTAACAATCTGTAGCACAGTCTGTAACAATGATATGTTTATATTTCTTGTTTCTTTTCGACTGATTTATTTTAATGCTTGTCAGATATGTCAGTGGGAGCAGAGAAGTGTAGCTAACCTTCAGAGACCACCGTTAATCCTAATTTTATTCTGTGGTTGATTCAAAAACCTTTATTGTCTTTGGAAATCGCCACAGTGGGTGCAGTGGTGCTGCTTGGCGGCGGACAGGTGGGCACTCTGGTTGGACAGGTGGACAGGTATGGCTGAGATGGGGCCATATTCTGCGATCTCTAATCAACGAAATGGAAGAACTACTTCTGCTTAACCAAACCATCAGGGGACATCTGCCCTGTGCTTTACAAAGACTGACCCCAGACAGGACACTGTACCTCCCCAGTTTCCAGCTGCACAGAGACATGAAACTCAGCACCAGAAGCAAGGGAGCAATCTGCTTCTGTATCAATGAACGCAGGTGTAAAGACGTCACCGTACTGTGAGAGTCGCTCTCTCCCCATCTAGGTTTACTTTTCATCAGCTGTAAACTTCCTACTCTCTAAGAGAGTCTTCTTCTTTCATCTTGGTTGTTGTTTTCATCTCACCGGACCCACACGAGCGACGGAAACAGAAACAGCTGGCCGATAAGATAATTAAAGTAGAAAGAGAGAATCTGGACTCACTGCTCGTCATTCTGGGCGACTTTAACAGCACAAATTGAAGGAAATGCCCGAATACAGACAGCGTGTCGCCTGTGGACGAGATGATCCAGATGAATATAGACAGAGCAACGCCAAACATCAGTTTCTGCAAGGACAGCTGCGTTTTCTCTAGATCACATGTAAAATACAGCAGTGATAAAGGGTGGTTTTGGCTAAGCTTTGGAGGCAGCATTCAGGAGAATACCCTGTGACCAGGCGAACTACAGGCTGGAGGAAGGAATACTCAGAAACACTGAAAAGCCATATTGCTGCTAATGACCCAACTCAGTCTGGAGAGGCCTTGAACAGACCGCCGACTACAAGATAAGAAAGACACAGGATGAGAAACGCCCCAAAACCCTGTTTTAGTCTCGCCGTACACTGTGAAAAACTGCTGTAACCAACAAGCACTAGAGATGGAAGGATCGATCGGCTATGTATCAGAATCAAAATATGCGATCGGTGATCGGCCGATATTTCTCCAATTTAGAGCCGATCCCGAGAGCCGATCAATGGCTTTAAATGAGCCTAATTTCTGTATTTCCAGCTAGCGTTTCATCCAGGAAGAGGAGAACCTGCTCCAGTCAGCTCCCTGCAATTCCTATCTGAACCACTAGGTGAAAATACATACCGTTTCAGTTTCGACAGACTGACTGAAGCAGCGGCATCGCGAGAAAAGCTGATAGAAAACCCCGTCTGGCAGTGTTTACCGTATGTGACGCAGACTCATTCAGGACGTTTTTAAAATTTGTAAAATTCACCGTGTCTCGTTCAGGAACCAAGACAAAGACATTTAACACGACTAATCTGATACAGCCCTGCACACAGCTGAGTACAGTGAGTATCAGCAAACAGCAGAGCTAGCACACACAGCTAGCACAAAACAAATAACCCAGAACACCGTGCTGACCAGATCTGACCGGTACGAACAGAACAGCAGCAGCAACAATTCAAGATCTACATTTGATGATTACAGATTTAGTTTAAAATAACAGAGTCTGCGTTTAATTACAGCAGTTTTTACTGCATTTATTTAATTTGCTTTTTTTGTTTTAAATTAAGGGTCTAAATGTAATGATTGCAGTATTTGGGGATATTTGTTTGATTTATTTTATTTATGTACTGTTAATTTAGTTAAAATCATTATGCTGTTTCACATGAGCTCATTAAAAATGGTAATAAACCAGTTTAGACCATGTTTCATGACTTGCTTGCACTAATAACTACATGTAGCCCTGCTGTGGCATATACCCCGCCCTCTATCGGTATCGGCTATCGGCCGATCGCGCTGAAAGGTGATCGGCGATCGGAATCAGCCTCAAAAACGCTGATCGGTCCATCTCTAACAAGCACCCATTCAAAACAACTTTTATTTTCACGTGCTTCAAACACTCCACCATCATCACTTGTCCTCAAAAAAAACAAACATCACTGGACTCATTACCTACAGCACAGTCACCCTGACCTCTGTAGCCATGAAGGTCTTTAAACGCCTGATCCTAGCTCATCTGAAGACCATTACACACCAAGGGTGTAGAATTAGCATGGACTGAAGTGACACGTCCCCGCCAATATCCAGCGATTATTGAATTGTCCCCACCCAATAATTCGATCCCCTCCAAAAAAACCCAGATCCGTCAACGTCTGATTAACCGAGAGATGCAGAAAGGGTTAATTCACATTCTCTACTGGAGTCATATTGCCAGTGTGATTGGCTGTGCCTTTCTCTGCTGTAATGTGAGACTCTATAGATACGTTTGGTTGTGAGCAGAACCAAAACTGGAAGAAAAACTTTCCAGTCATGTTTGAGACTCACTGTGCAAGACTCAGGAGCAACGTGGGAGACATGGGTGTGAGAAGCGAATGAGGACAGCAGAAAAAAGAAGAGGGTGGAGCTTTTTTCCAAAGAAACGTGTAAATCACTTAAAGTCCAGTTCTCTAATGAAATGAGTCCATCATAATAACGTTAATGATGATGCTAGGCTTTGGCGGTCAGCGTACAGCAGGCTAACATCGTCTGTAGCTGTTAATAACAAGCAGTGTTCTACTTTTGTTAATGCTAATGTACAAGAGATGTCAGTCGCACTATGGCTGAAGTAATGTTGATCAGTCTTTAGATGTAAACTCGTTGTTTGCTGGTTTAAACTGGCTGAAAAGAGGAGTCTATGTCTTGTAGTGTAATTGAGACAATAAGAAAGATTTTTTTTTTTTCTGGGATTGTTACTTTGGTTTTGTGGACAACAGCACCAGGTTATGCAGAGCTCTATATACTAACCTTGATGTATGAGACCTGTTCCACGGACGTCCTCGGGACTTGTTTTTGTTAAGGGGGATGTGGCGGGGTAGATTTATTAGTCCCCACCAGAGTCAAGAGCAAATCTACGCCCTTGTTACAGACCATCAGTTTGCATTCAGAGCTAACATGTCTGTCGACGATGCGGTTAACTTGACCCTGCACTTCATGCTACAGCAGCTCCATTTCTGTTTATGGACTTTATAGATGGTGGATGGTGGACAACAATGCTAGAAGATGTATATACAGTAATGCAGAATGACAGAAAGGTGTTGTTGTTTCTGGCTGCAGTAATTGGATGTATAGTGGACCACCATGTACAAACAACCCAAAGACCCCCAAATATCCAGAAAGTGGACTAAACCTGTCAAATTTAAACAAGCACATTGTAAAGAACCGTCCTCTCACTCCGTCATCTGTAGATCATTTCACGTCTGAAGATTATCACAGCTATGGGACGTAGACTTACACGACAACTGGATCTTAAGACTGGAGCTGTTCAACAATATGAGTGTGTAAGGAAACTAGTGAGAGGTGTTCATGGAGGTAAACAGAGTAAGCGCAGTTACTGAGCCTCTTTTAGCTGATGTTAGCTAACCCTTACAAAAAAAGAAGTTTATTCAAGTGTACCATTAGTTTACTTCTTTTAAACTAAAAGGAAGTGAGTATGCTTTCAGTTTACCTTTCATGTACTTCTCAGTGATATTCTAAACACAGTTATACTTAAGTATGCTTGGGTTATACTGACAAGAATAGAACAGTCTAAGTATATTTGGCCTTTACTTGTACTTAATCTTTTGATTGAGATAGTAGAAGTAAGTATTCCTGCTCTGCACAAAAACACATCCAGTAAAATATTTATTTAAAATTTGATTTATAAAGATTTATAAAGATACAAATATGTTTCTTAATCTGAGTGTGTCTTGTTTATTTTACGTGTATCCACTGGTGAGTAAGTAAACATTGTTAAAATTCTATTTTAAGTAGAAAGAAAACCTTAAACCTAGTCATATACTTTAAAGTACAACAATAATATAAGCAGTAAATTATAAGTATTATGTTTAGTTCACTTAAAGAAAACTTACAAGCTAGTAAACTAACAGTAAACCCTTAAGTTTACTTTTAGTGTAGTTGCAGTACAAAAGATGTAAACTAGTTGTATACTTGGTTTACTACTCTTACACTTAAAGTGTACTTAAAAGTATACTTTTAAAAACTAGAAAGTGGACCAATTTAGTCCCAAGAAGTATTAAAATAGTACATATACAAGTGTACTACTAGTACAATGACATTAGTATAGTAACTACATAAAGTATACTTAATAAAATGAACTTTAAGTATACTGTAAGGGAACGCTAGCTTCACTTGCTAAGTTTGGTGGCTCAAGTTATGCTAAGCTAACGTAGTTGGATTATGATTTAAAGGGTCGTATGAGATCGAGTTCCACTTTAATCATATTTACAACAATAACTGTACCTCTATATCTGAGTTTAGCTGGTTGCTAGGCTGTTGTCATGAATAATGTTGGTTTGTTATTTATCTAGATACTGTTTACACTCAGGATGAGCTGCTGTTGTGGGTGTGGTTTGACTAAAAGTATCAGGACTAAGTGATATGGGGGTCTAAGTGATATGGTGGTCTATTTCTACATTACATCTCTTTCATATTCAAATTCAGAAATATCATCAGAATCTGAAGAAGCAGTTCTGGAACATTCTCAGTCCCAGTCAGTCATAGTGCTGTTGTACCGCGACGCTGTTCACTGTTGTCCACCAGTGACTTCACACGGTAGCGTTCAGGAGTTTCTGTAGCAAGCTCTGTTTTTTCTGTCAATTTAATTAAAATAGTCTATTTTAGAGCAAATTAAGCAGCGTATTTCATTTTAAGTCATGTTTATACATTTTCAGTATCTAAAACAATGTGAAAACACCAGGGGGGTCCATAAGTGGTGCTTTAAGCATGTTACATGTCATACACGTGTGACTCAACAAGACAAACTCCTTGTATTCGTAACAGACTTTGCTCAGAGATCCTGAGGCAGCGTTTCTTATAGAACAGATGCAGTAGAATAGAGGGGAACGTAATAGTTCTAATAGTTCTCGGGGCTTTAGAATCTGGATGGTGCTCAAAACAGAAAGTGTTGAGAGACAGTTTTATGCAGCAAATGTATTAGGCCAGAAGTCAAGGACACTGCATCCACCCCCGTACTGACACATCATACTGCAGTGGGAAAGCTTTTCAGCAAAGGCAGTCGTGTGCAGTAGTGGTCAGAGACCACTAAAAGAATGAATAACGCAGTGCTGCTGGAGTTTAAACATCTCACAGTGTCACCGCTGGACTGAGAATAGTCCACCAACCAAAACTGTCCAGCCTCCAGTGTCCTGTGGGCAGCGACCTGTGACCACTAATGAACACAAACTGTGCAGCAGCAGATGAACTGTTGTGTCTGACTTTACACCCACAATGTGCGCCAACAAAGAAAGAGTGGACAGTTAGTGGACTCCGCAGCACTGCTGTGTCTGATCCACTCACACCAGCACAACCCACACTTAAAGAGGGGCTAACAAAGTATGTAGACAATTAGCACTCGTCTGTTTATGTTTTTGTCTTTCTGGCTGGATGCCCTCTCGCATTGTACTATTTTTTGATGCTATTAGCCTCTCTCTCTCTCTCCCTCTCTCTCTCTCTCTCTCTCTCCCCCTCCCTCTTTCTCTCTCTCTCCGCCTCTCCTTTGGCAGCTGCCCGATGGATTTTGTATCGGTCTCTTGCAAATTAAAAAATTAAAATACCAGATGCCACCGTCTATCCACAGGCCTCAAACACAGCCATAGCTGAAGCACTTCATCAAAGGTACGAGTGTCTATGCTCTTGTGTGGCTGTGACCCACATTTCTGTTCTCCCCCCATTAGGTGGGCGTGTGTGTGTGTGTGTGCTGTAAAAGAGGTACATTAGCTGAACTAACACACAACCACTCAAGCCAAAAGACAACTTCAGAGAGGAGATGCTGGACTCGCACAGTTATTACTAGGGCTGGGCGATATGGACCAAACATAAGATCTCGATATTTTTTAGCTGAATGGCGATATATGATATATATCTCAATATTTTTTTGATGAATGGTGATATACAATATTTATCTCAATATTTTTTAAATGAATGGCGATATACGATATATATCTCAATATGTTTTAGGTGAATGGCGATATACGATATATATCTCAATACTTTTTAGCTGAATGGCGATATAAGATATATATCTCGATATTTTTTTGATGAATGGCGATATACAATATATATCTCAATATTTTTAGATGAATGACGATATACGATATATATCTCAATTTTTTTTGATGAATGGCGATATACGATATATATCTCGATATGTTTTAGGTGAATGATGATATACGATATACATCTCGATATTTTTTAGCTGAATGGTGATATACGATATATATCTCGATATGTTATAGATGAATGCCGATATACGATATATATCTCGATATGTTTTAGGTGAATGGCGATATACAATATATATCTCAATATTTTTTAGCTGAATGATGATATACGATATACATCTCGATATTTTTTAGATGAATGGTGATATACGATATACATCTCGATATTTTTTAGCTGAATGGTGATATACGATATATATCTAGATATGTTTTAGATAAAAGTCGATATACGATATATATCTCAATATTTTTTAGCTGAATGGTGATATACGATATATATCTCAATATTTTTTAGCTGGATGGTGATATACGATATATATCTCAATATTTTTTAGCTGAATGACGATATAAGATATATATCTCAATATTTTTTAGCTGAATGGTGATATACGATATATATCTCAATATTTTTTAGATGAATGGCGATATACGATACATATCTAGATATGTTTTAGGTGAATGGCGATATACGATATATATCTCAATATTTTTTAGCTGAATGGCGATATAAGATATATATCTCAATATTTTTTAGCTGAATGGTGATATACGATATATATCTCAATATTTTTTAGATGAATGGCGATATACGATATATATCTCGATATTTTTTAGATGAATGGCGATATACGATATATATCTCAATATTTTTTAGGTGAATGGCGATATACGATACATATCTAGATATGTTTTAGGTGAATGGCGATATACGATATATATCTAGATATTTTTTAGGTGAATGGCGATATACGATATATATCTAGATATGTTTTAGGTGAATGGCGATATACGATATATATCTCAATATTTTTTAGATGAATGGCGATATACGATATATATCTCGATATTTTTTAGATGAATGGCGATATACGATATATATCTCAATATTTTTTAGATGAATGGCGATATACGATACATATCTAGATATGTTTTAGGTGAATGGCGATATACGATATATATCTAGATATGTTTTAGGTGAATGGCGATATACGATATATATCTCAATATTTTTTTAGATGAATGGCGATATACGATATATATCTCAATATTTTTTTAGATGAATGGCGATATACGATACATATCTAGATATGTTTTAGGTGAATGGCGATATACGATATATATCTAGATATGTTTTAGGTGAATGGCGATATACGATATATATCTCAATATTTTTTTAGATGAATGGCGATATACGATATATATCTCAATATTTTTTTAGATGAATGGCGATATACGATATATATCTCAATATGTTTTCTTCCCATAAAGTGATAACAAAAGGCACTTCTGCGTCAAAGCTACACGTCCCAAATGTCACACAGGCACTTTTGCCTGCATTCATGGGTGAAGCAGTGGGGGAGGGGTGAATTTTGAGAGAGAAAGAGGCGGGGCAGTGTGAAGTTGAGACAAATTGGGAAAGAAGAAAAGCGAACTGGAGGATCTACAAGTAAAATTGCACTACAACACAGACTATATCAATATAAACAATATTATCTCATCTTATATCTCCTATAAAAATCAATATTTCTTTTAAAAAACTCGTCATATCGACCAGCCCAAGTTATTACCAACATAAGTATTATATACATACACAATATTTCTCCTTCATATCTCAGTTAAACTAGTGTAGAAGGTTTGTAGAGTCTTTTGTAAAGTGCGACACTTTAGTAGACGTTCATTTTGAATTGAATTTAATGAAACACTCCTCTTTAACCTCATGGGTGGAGCTAAAGCGCAGGTTTAAATGATATGCACGTCCATGGAATTATATGACACAGAACACACAACAGCAGAGGATTTGAAACAATTCGTTTCCATATTTGGACGGGCCTGTTTAAACTTAGACTTTTCAGAAAGTCGGAACGCCAGTGTTCTCTTTTGCTCTCCAGCATCGCATCATCCTGCAAGCCAGTCACCCACTTTTTCCCCACACTGACCTCGGCTTGACATGAGTGATGCGGCAGTAAATCTACATGTCAGGGTGTGACCAAAGGCAAGGGAAGGAGGCACATTGAGGAGTCAGTTTGAATATTTATTGACCCTTACAGCGTCAGAATATATAACATTATACATTCATCACCAACAGTGACTGAAGATTTACATTTAACTGAACAACACTACTTCACATTCTACGTCACACTTTCAATACACAAGACAATATTTCAGTGATAAATATAATTACAGAAATGCATTGCCATAGGAACCGGCGGGGTGGGGGGTGGCGGGTGGGCATGACCCACCCAATATCAGAAACAGGTTGTCCAACCCACAATTTAAACCACAGAAAAAACAGAAACTGTCAAAAATCATGTTTTAACAGCCTTCGCAATTCACACGCTGTGTTTGTTGTTAGCAACTGGCTCTGGTTGTTAGGTGGCCTTTCACTTTGTTAAGGTTTGTGTTTAGATGCCTGTTCAGAAATATCCTGCTGTCAGCAGATTCACTGACCGGAGCTCGCTGGAGTGTCGGGTAGCTCACACCAGCTAAACGCGAGGTCAGTGATGAGAGCAACGAATAGTAACAATGACCATATATAGTGCAATAAAATAACTTTTGTATAATGTGTTGTTATGGTAACGGATTAGGAGGGTTTGGGCTAGCTAATGTTTATATTAACTTTAGTCAGAAAGCACTCTGAAACATAAAGTTACATTACTCTCTGACCACGCCCCAAACTGCAGACCGGTACTGCAATAAATACGAAAAAAAATAAATATAATAAATAAAATATTTAAAGAAATAAATAAATAAAAGGTCACCGTTGTTAGAAGTGCTGTCAGTAGTGCAGTATGTAATGTTCCAGAGGGTGCTGTTTGGGACACAGCCGTACTGTCTAACATTAATGTTAGTCTTGTCTAGTCAGGAAACCTTAACATACATTTGTTTTGTGCTTTCATTTCAGCAATTTGCCACCAACATATGTATTTAGGATATATATGTATATAATCCAGACATCACATGCATAATTTAAAAGTTTACTGACAGCAGTACCATGTAATGTGGAGTATCTAGTTTAGTTTGTGATCTTTCATTGTATTTATCTAATAATAAACAGAAGTACACATAATGTTGTATTTTGTTTATTTATTCACTGTAATTGCTCAAATGTTTTGTGGGCTTTGATTTATATTAACAAATGTTCCCCCCGAAAAATGTTGTAAATATCCTGGTTTATGCCCCAGCAGGGTTCTTCCAAATAGTACAGCCCACATTACCCAGAATTCCAGGCATATCTATATAGACATGGCTCCTGGGGAATAGATAAAGAAGACAGTAGGAACATTATGATGAGCTTAATGAAAATTTTAAAACTGTCCCACCCTATGGCCTCACTCTTCTGTACTAGTGTGCACTCCTAGCATAGACAAATCTAAGTTTTAAAGATGTTAAATTAACATATTAACATTAACATATGATAGGATATGAGCAATCTTAGAATCAGAGAGCTATTACTGCAATATATCTATATATTGTAATATATTTTATGCTTATGCTGAGCAAGTTAAACTAAATTCTAAACTCTAGTTTAATCTCCAACCCACAACCCATGTTTATGTTACATGTGGGGACCTTAGTGGAACATCACACTACAGTTTGCACACCACAGTTGTTCATATGTAGCCTCTGGGCTGCTGAGCTGTTCAGCAGACCTACATACTGGGAATTCTCACTGAACTCTCTAATTTTACACTGAATCAGTCGTGTTGTTCATTAGGCTGTGGGGAATGATCTAGAAGTGTTAAAATCATGTCTGTTGGTTGACCCTCTGCAGTTTTCTAGCTTGTGATTTAGATTTGTGATTACATTGTCACCTGTATGGCACAGAATGTTCAGCTAGATTTTTGTATATAATTAGGAGCGCAGAAGGAACCATGTCCATTAGAGCAACATGACAGGATTTTATTACAGGATGTCGCAACCTTTCAAGGCTTTTTTGACTTGAGACTGAGAAAGACCGGCCAACCTTTCTGTCGTGAGATTAATTCATTTCCATGGTACTGAGGTCAGATGGATTTTGGTGCCTGGGAAATAGAACACAAATATGGTTACAGCCTAAAGTCTCTCATGAATAACATGAATCAACTCTCTGCTGTCGGATTTTTGTTGTTTTCCTGAGACACAGTGGCACAACGAGTCTTGCATCCTTTTATCTCTGGTAGCTCTCGCCAGCAAGTTAAAGCCAGTCTCAGATTTACTCTTGTCCGGTCAGTGCACAGTGGTGGGGATAGGAATTACTTGACAACGTTTAGAAGCTCCCTCACATAAGGCTGTACATGAAAAGGTTAGGCTGCCTAAGGTCTGAGACATTGTTTTATTAGAATTTGGGGATCTGCCCTGGGTGAGTACATGCAGTTTGGTGTCAGTAGGAAACAGTGAGGTTTGGGTGGGTCCAAAAAAGAATAGGCAAACAGACGACTGTGGGTCGAACCGGGGGTCTGCCCTGAGTCAGTGTATGTGAAATGGTGCTTGTTGGTCGAATTTTTTTCATCCTATTCATTCTCTATGGGGAAAAAAATCTGAATTACACAATCAGACTGGACAGGATCGATCTCTTTCTCTATCTATCTATCTATATATATATCTATATCTATCTATATATATATATATATATATATATATATATATATATATAAACAGCATTGCACCCTTGTACTGCTTGTTAATGTTGGAGTGGAGCTAAAAATGGATTTCAACACAACGCATATTTGATACTGTATCTTTGAGAATCGATACAGTATCACGAAACACAATATCCAGATATTCGATATATATATATATATATATATATATATATATATATATATATATATATATATATATATATATATATATATTTTTTTTTTTTTTTTTTTTTTTTTTTTTTTTCTTTTTTTTTTCTGGTTCTATTCACCACAACTGTAAAGAAATCTCTCTGTTTCTTCACAATTAACCATTTCACATCAAACCACTTTGAATAACTCAAGTAACCTGGTAAAATGGTTGAAAAGTTTTGAAAAATATCGGTGGAATTCCATTTTAAATCATTTTGCTCAGGTCGTTTTAAAATATGCTTTTAATAGTTCTGAAAGAATTATAATATAACTTCAGAAGAGCGTTGTGGAATCTGTTCGCGCTGGTGAATCGATTCGACTGACTCGCTTTCAAAAATTACAGTCGTTCAAAAAAATTCGATTCTCTAGGAAACGACTCTTTAGAGCCATCCGAACGAATCGATTCACGAATCAAAAGCGAATCACGAATCGCTTTTCGTCTGTAGCCTCTGACACACACTTCAACTTCTCGAAGTATGTGACGACCACCCCTCCTCCCACCACACACACACACACACACCGACTCACCACACACATAAACATATTTCATGCGCGGCGCTTTGACTCATTTGCATACGCGCGCGGGTACTGAGCGTAAACGGTCGCCTCTCCACGCGGGAGCCCGTGCGCTCAGCTGGCAGCGCGAGACGCGGCCGTTGCTCCCCAGGCTGGCTGTTCGGGGCTTTGCGGCTGAAATCCTGGACGGAGACTCGCTGTTTTCAGACACCGGGGCGATCATAACGAGCTGGAGTCATGATTTTGGGTAAGTCAGATATCGGTCTGCTGGTATACGAGCAAAAAAAAGCGAGAGAAAAGCCGCGTATATGTTTTTTTTTCTCCTCCGTGCCGTTTATCGACCAGGCTGTTTCATCAGACTTTTCTCTTCCTGACTGTTTAGTGTTTGTTTGTTTGTTTGTTTGTTTGTTTGCTTTATTCATGACCTTGTCGTGCTGTTTCGCAGTGAGGAGTTTCTGGTGTTGTAGCGGTGGGACTAAATGGGGGGGTTAAACCGATGGCGTTCAGCTGCTCGGTGTGCTGCGGTTACGCGCTGTGTGTACAGACTGTGTACAAACTCTTAAGATGGTAAAAAAAGCTATTTAATTATGAGAAACTAAATGCCCCACCGTGCTGAATCACTTCACTTATGACTCGAACCTGTTAGCTCTACGTGTTATGTTCATAGTTTTGTTCACAGATGTTTGGTTTGGTAGCCTCTTTGGTTTTTAGTCTCTTCAGTTTATCAATATGGTCTGCATTCTCTGGTTGGGCTGCAGTCACTGTTTACAGTCACTTTTTATTAAGTACATTACTGTATTTGCTTTTGTTCCATATTTGTGGTTGTGTTTTTATAAGGAAACCACACTAAACCTCAAAAGCTTTCCAGACAACACCTTCTGTAGAGTAAATCCTGTCGCACAAGGTGCCCAGGCATTATATTGTGCCATAGCTTTTAGAATATCCATAGAAAACCAATAGCTTGAAAAGAACGGGGTGCTCTGGAGCGGCCGCACATGAGTCTGAGGTCTCTGTGCGCAGTGAAAGCCCACTCCAGCATTCAGCAACCAGTGACTGATGATGCGCCATCCAGAACTGATCATCCAACATCAGTATTTGTTCTTACCAATGCTCTTGCGGCTGAATTCAATCGAATTTACGCAGCAGTGTTCCAGCGTAAAGCAGTTCCTAAGGAGATGCTGTAATAACTTTCATTTTCAGAAGAAACGTGAGCATGTGTCTACAATCATGTGGGCAGCAAGCATAGTTTAGTATATTCAGCTTGGTCTACGTTTCCAGTTTTAAGCAGAACCACTTTTATGTGTTTGATAAGCTCTCTCTCTGATTTGTTCTGCTTCAGACAGGAGATTAGCCCCAGCTGGCCAGCTGGAGTGTGCGTATGGACCATAGCCATATAGTTGTCTGTAGCCCCACACCAGCGCTGGTTATTCCCCGCTTATGCCTGTGCTGCACTTTTGAGGTTGTGTTGGCACGTAGGCGAGGCGCTTCTGTGAACATTAAGCTTTAGATTGGCTGCATTTCCACCAGCATTAGCCGTACTGAAAGAAAAATGAATGCCGTTCACTCTAGACTGTTAAAAAGGGCTCGTGTCTCGACTAGGGGAACAGGTGGGTTACAAATTAGTTGGACTATTAGCCACCAGAGCCTCCATTATTATGCTATTATTATGATAGTTCAATTACAACATGATATTGTTGTGTTTTTTGCTTTGTGTTGACCAGCTTCCTCTGTTAACCTCACCAGAAAAAATATCAGTGCCATGTAGTGGGCTGAAAAAGCAATTCTACTGATTCTGTACCAAAACGTTTGCGTGTCCAAATTGAAATAATAAAATATTGGTAGTTGGTATCCATGTTTCTATACAATACTGCCATTTAAAATATCATGATAATATGCTGTATCGGATTTTTTCCCAACCCCTGCAAATTAGCAGTGGGTTGTACGACCAAATTTAAACCTATTTTTGTAGGTTAACAGTGTCTAAATATCTAAAAGCCTAAATATTCTTGGATATCCTTTCACGTTTTAGTAAGAACTATTTCTACAGCCTAAATAATTCTGAAATATGTTTATTGTGTAATGTAGTGGAAACAAAACTAAACATTTTTTAGATAATTCTTTGTCAGTATTGCTTTCAGATACTGCAGGCCTGGCAAAAACAGTGCTAAACATTGTTTTATATCTTCATTTTTCCTTATGTGCCAGCCTTTCGTTTGATTTTTGCTCTCTGGCACCTCTGCAGGCGCCTGAATGTAACTGCTGCAACATCAGCACAAAATCTGAATTGTTGCCATGAGACCATGACCTCCTATAAGGGTCAAATAAAGTGTTTTTTTCCAGAGCTGATGTCTGTACTGATAATTAGTAGTCATGGATCCTGATAACTCATATTCAGTGTCAGTAATGTTTGTAAGAAAAACAAGAGGTTCAATAACTTTCAATTAAAAAGCAAATATAAATATATTTATGAAATTACATTTGTTTAAATGACGAAGAGTTGAGCATGAGTTACTGACAGTGTTGAAAGGGCACTCATCAGGAGCCTTAAGTATATGGACACGAGACAAAAACCAAAAAACATTTAAGACATTTAAAGACATTTAAAAATACTAATCTGATACGGCACTTAAGAGTACACCACACAACTGAGTACAGTGAGTATCAGCAAACAGCAGCGGTAGCACGCACAGCTAGCAAAAAACAAATAACCCAGCAGCAGCAACAGCCAAGAAGCTAAAGGAATCACAGCCAAAGTGACTGTGTTTATAGCGCTATATATAACCACGTATAAAACCTAGTTATAGCCCCGCCCGCCCGATCAGTATCGGCTATCGGCCTCAAAAACGCTGATAAGTACATCTTTAGTATATATAGTAGAGTAAAAATATTACAATAGTCTGAGCAATCATGCAGTAAAAACTCACTATTTTTTATTAGAGATTCCTGCATTTCTCCAAAACCTGAGCTGTAAGTAAAAGTTTTGAACTCTTGAAATGATTTAAGGCCACCACATACAAAATATGGCTTGAATATGGCTTCAAAATTACGCACACCGGACATAACACATTCTTACCCACTATTATATTTTGGAAACTGTTTCCTCAGCAAAAAAGATGGACAGAACATCTGAAGATGTCTTTCACCCCACAACAAATGGACAGACTGTGGGATTGTGAGGAATTGTTCTCACCTTGGAAAAGCAATGGAACAGAGAGTTTATCCACCTTATTTTAGACCTACATGACCCCAAGCGCGACTGAGACAGGCTATAGAAGTGCTGGTTGGTTGTACTTCACTGAGTCATACATATTTCTACCAATCCAGCAACTCTGTGGGTGGAACGTTGGCCCAGACTACAGAAGTGTGTTTAGTTGATCACGGTTGCGTCAGATATGTTCATAAATAACAGAAGACGCTTTTTAGAAAGAAAAAAAAAAAGGCTGAATATCAGCTCTGATTTTCTGTTGGGCTGATGAACAGTCCACCCCTACCTTGTGTGATGCAGCTGACCAAGTCAGGCATGAGAAGAAACCAAAAGCACGCTGGTGTCCGTGTTAAAGCTATTCGTTTATGTTCTCTGCTTTAAAAAATGAAGCAGACTACTTCAAATACAGTGGACTAGAGAGCAAGAGGTGATTAGGATGCTTGTTTGTTGTGTACCGGTATATAAGGTTATGACAAGGCTCTAGGGTTGTGCGATATTAACAAAAAATAGTATCTCATCAAACCCAGCGTCATCGGGTGAAGGCGCTTAAATGACTCAAAGTTAAATGACTGAAGTTCACTGAATGTGTGTTCTGCCAGACTCCTTAGCTGGTTTAGGTCTGTCTTGGACAGCGCGCTCCTGAAGCGCTTCATACTCCTCATACTCTGTTCATACTCCTCGAACTCTGTTCATACTCCTCATACTCTGTTCATACTCCTCGAACTCTGTTCATACTCCTCGAACTCTGTTCATACTCCTCACACTCTGTTCATACTCCTCATACTCTGTTCATACTCCTCATACTCTGTTCATACTCCTCATACTCTCTTCATACTCCTCATACTCTGTTCATACTCCTCGAACTCTGTTCATACTCCTCATACTCTGTTCATACTCCTCGAACTCTGTTCATACTCCTCGAACTCTGTTCATACTCCTCATACTCTGTTCATACTCCTCGAACTCTGTTCATACTCCTCGAACTCTGTTCATACTCCTCGTACTCTCTTCATACTCCTCGAACTATGTGTGGTGGTTTATTGAGAGATGATGGAACAAGTTAGTTGTCGAGCGATCTTTAACGGCTGCTTACTTATGAAGCCTGCAAGCTGGCGTCTTCTGAGCAACGTCAGTCTTCTCAGATCCAAACCTTCACGTTACACTGCAAGTATCGAGATACACACAACCACAATGCTAGTAGTGTCCCATTTAACTACTGCAATCAAAACTTTTAATACATTGAGTAGCATTGGACATTTCACTTCCTGTGCAGCAATAAATTCAGTACTAGTGATGCTTTCTTGATGTCATTGTAATGAAACAGTTGATCGGTGTTCTCTCAGTATTGACAATGTCTATGATATACTCAGAAATGTATGTTGTGTTTTGATAACAAAAGATTACATGATCATAAAATGTCATGATGCCCACCACTAGTTTCAAACTAGTCTTCCATGTGAAAGTGACATAGAGTAAAATGCTAGTTACATTGTCGTGGCTAAATAGGGAGAGTCTAATACAGTGAACTGACATACTGTGAACTTGTAAAAACCGTTGTTCCTCCTTTAATACAAATCCTACATTTACGAAAGAGAACAGCAAAACGAGCCGATTCCAGAATCCTAGACTGTTACATAACAGACTTATTAATATGTATACCCCCAAAATTTACATAAGACAACAAAGCAACAGGAACAGGACCCTTAGATCGAGGTTCCAAACTGTGAAGGTGACGGCATCATTATTTATTTGCTTTCCAAGGAACCGAACTATGAACAGGGGTAGTTAAAGTTTATCTTTAAATGGCTAAAGTTGGCACCAGCTTTTTCAATCAAATGTTTCCTTCCACCCTAAAAACCATTTAAGATGGAACTGAAAATTTGCTAATTAAGTGGCGGAATAAGAAGCTAGAAGCTAGACTAGAAATAATAAAAGAAAACGTGGTCTCGGACTTTTGCTCAGTAATGCACTTGATTGTCCCATTAAATGGATTTATCTGTTCTCTCTCTCTCTCTCTCCCCACCTCTCTCTCTGGTGATATTGTTTCTCCTCAGTGAGCGCTGCCCCCTGCCAGGCGTCTCAGCATTACTGACGCACTCCAGTGCCAACTTCAGATGCCAGCCAGCGTGGGCATGATTACCCTGTCTGAGGTGGCACTGGGCGAGAGAAAGAGAAAGAAAGGCTCCTTGGTTGACACCTCCTGTTGTGGGCATATGTCGAAGCATGAAAGTCCTTCTGTGGTCGCAGACTTTAACCTTGTCGTCCACCAGGGGTGTAAAAATGCAGCAGAAGGTGGCAATTTAACTGCACTGGTTTTGGAATGTAAGAATGGATTGTAAATGATTATAATCTTCAATCATCTGAGTACTCAGTTCTGGCTATAATGAAATTCTCGAGCTGTTTTCATGTGTAAAACCCGTGAGTTTGAATCGTTGTGGATTCAGTCATTTTCCAATGCACTGTTGAACAACCCTTAGAGCGAGGTTCTCAAGTTGAAACTTCATCCACCTAATGGGCTATCTGTCATAGAACAGCAGCATGTGTCATGTATGTGCAGGTCAGAGAACGGTACAGAGGAAGCTACCAAAATGGAAGAGTTTCTGTTAAGTTCTCGTTCGGGACAGGGAGGCAGAGGGATAATGAACCAGTAACAAGGGGCTGGGGTAGTGGAGCTTACTATCTATATTAAGGGCCAGAGCATGTGAACAGAGTGTCCAACCATACCATTGTAGCTTCATCATGCAAGCCAGACAGTTCTTTTTTCCACACTGACTGCCTACCTGTGTGTCATGAGTGCACATGACAGCCATTCACACACTGTGGAGCTGTTCAGCAGACCTACTGGAAATCCTCACTGATCACTGATCAAACAGGCCAAAAAACTGTTGCATATTTCATTGGGGCGCCTTTATCTTTGATTACGAGGCGCATGTGCTGCGGAATTGTTTTAACAACCTTATGCAGTATCACAAACTTTTATTTCTGGCCAGAGCTGCATTTAGTTTTGGTTGTGTTCACGACAAGAGCGGCAAACCACTCCCAGTATATCCTCATGACTTTCACTGAGGTCAGGACTCTGTTGACCAATTCATGTGTAAAGATTGTTTCTCATGCTCCCCGAGTCACTCTTTTACAGTGTAAGCCTGATGAATTTCAGCGTTGTTGTCCAGGAATATGCTCGTGCCATCAGGAAAGAAAAATTGATGGCATAACCTTGTATTGTATCTTCACATAGCATTGCTGAGCTGTTACCTGACTAACTGAAGCCCCCCCATGTCATAACATTGCCTCCAGTGTCATGTACAGCAATCATTATGCATGATGGATGCAACACTTCATGTGTTTCCCTTCTTACTCTAACGTGCCCATTGCTCTGGGATAGGGTTAGTCTGGACTCATCAGACCACATTCTCACTAGCAAACTGAGCAAGTGGATTCTTTTGTCCACACAGTTAATACTGTGAGTTTTCCTCGTAATATGTGTACTTTCACATATATCCTACATTCAATTTGTTTATCATTTAGCTTCCTCAAAGGGTTTAAGTGATCTCAGATTACGGCCTTTCACAATATTTTTTTCGGACTGCATATTTCCAGTCATTTCAGCTTCTCCTTAGTTGCCTTTGCTTGACGGCAATAATTCGACTCTTCTGAAACAGAGTAAGATCTTTGGCATGATCACAGGATACTTCTTCCCACATTGTTTGTTTAAGAAATGAGAAGCTACTCACTGCAGCAGTTGGGGTTAAAAGAATTGTTGCCAAGTATTTGGTTATTTAAAACCAAATGGCAATCTTTTTTTGGTCAGGCGGTGTGGTTTTGTTTAGCAAAGATCACTAATAGGCAAGTATCATTAGAAATAAACAATTAACCTAATTGTGTGCTAGATTTTTCCTTAGGTTGAGTTTTGCAGTGCTTATTGGCTTTGTGAGCGGAGCATGGATAGGGCAATAGAATCAAATGTTCTGATGTCGAACATTTACACCTCTGTATTCCACACTAAACACACTTTTGAAGACACACGCTCAGCTAACATGATCTATAGCAGTGGTCAACAACCCTCTTTCTCGAGATCTACCTTTCTGTAGATTTTGCATCCAACCCAAATCTAACACACCTCCTTCAGCTAGTCAATAACATCAGTAGGCAACCACCAGATAGATCAGCTGGGGTTAATTAGGGTTGTCGCTAAAGTCCAGAAAAATTTGATCTCTTGGAACAGGGTTAGTGACCGCTGCCCTAAAGTCATCGTTGTCCACTCATCCATGAATGCTCTTTCAATCTGAGAATTTACATCCTGTCTTCTTCTTCTTCTTTTGATGTTCACAGACACATTCACACTGCTAGCATGTCAACAGCAGCGATTAACGGGTAACCCCTGTTCCTGCTGGGTCTGTAAGTGCAGCCGAAGATGAAAGCCAGAGCGCTGTATATTCAGGCTGAGTGGATGAAAGCCAGTGCAGACTGTATTTACCGCAGCTCTGCCGAGCACCAGACTTTGTCTTCCTGATCCTTGAACCTTAATTATGGTCCATCTGAAGTCCATTTAGATGCACTTTCCTAGCCATTTCATGCCATACCTGCACTCCCTGGTGCGGTACAGTTTGTAGCCGGGCAGCAGCTCAGGCATGGAGCTAGCAGGTTTTCGTATGAATGAGGCTTGTCGTTTGCTTTGAAAGCTAAAAGATGAATGGAACTGTATTGAGAAGCATGCAGCCAGGTTCAAGTTGTCGTTTGTAGCGTATACTTTCAGACTGAGTATTTCCGTTAGCTAGCTCGTTTGAAGGAGTTCTTTATTTTCAAACCACTGGTGCGACTTGATCTTATCACATTGCTGTTTTTAAAAATCTGTGTGTAGCTGTTGTTTTTTTAATCCTTAATGGTAGAGATATTGCACAAATGTGTAATATGCAAGCAAGTCTGCAACCACACAGAGTATTTGACTGTGTGCTGTGAGCATACTGACTAACTCACATATTCTTTAGGTGTTTTGATGAATCAAGGCATTCACATTATCCAACAGAGATGAATAATTCTGGTCAAAAAGAATGTCAAAGAATGTCTCATCAAAAATATCACATTATAATCACAATATATAAAAATGTAATAGGTGGAGGGCAGGAAGTGAAAAACAAAAAGGATGAGATGAATCACACAGTGAAGCAACTGTAAATCTATGTAAACAATTGGCACACTAAAATTGAAACTTTGAATTAATAAGAACTGGAATTGATTGACAGAATCGAAATTGGAATTCCATCCTTCCGTCCATTTTCTTCCGCTTTATCCCACCTGGGGGGGGATTTTTGCTATGGGGTTTCTTGCTATGAATTCACAGCTTCATGTTCTGGTTGTAAGCTGATTTTATGTGCTGTCCAGCAAACCTTCTAGCTCTACCTTAACTAGCTTGCTAGCGGTCTTGGTCAGCCCTTGTCTGATCGGCAAATTAATAAGTGAAACATGTTTAAAGCAAATGTAGACTATATCAAGGGTATCTGTCAAGGGCCAGTTTGATTGTTGTCACTGGGTGCTAATGTTCGCTAACATTGGAGCTCACTGGCATCAAACCTTTTTGTTTTTCTTCATTAATTTAAAAATTGCAGCTTACTTTATCAACTGCAGGAATGTCCTCTTTCTCATCACAAGGAAAGCGCTAGATTGATAACTGTAGTTTTTTGGATTTAGATTTATTTAAACAATGAGAGCCTCAGCCAGCGCAATAATGTCTTGGGTCCAGACGTAAAGGTCGATACGTCAAGCTTATTAACTTTTGTTGGGGTTTTTAGCTTTTTTCTATTTGCTATGTTTGATTTATGTGGTGTAATTCTACACAAAATTACACAATCTTGTTTAAACAAGGCTGACATTTCAATTTTTGTTCTATGCCTAAATGGACAAATGAGCATGTTACAGCCCACTGGGCTTTCTGACAGGGGCTGTGGAAGCTCATTGATATTGGATGCTGATAAAAAGAGGAAAAATATCAGACCCGGGAAAAAATCTTGGGAAAACTAAACATGATAGTGGCTCAGCGACCGATACGATGTGTTTGATTTAAGCATGTTTGGCCTGTAATATTGTACAATTAGCCAAAACACTGCACTTCCCAACACCACAGAACAGGTTGGTCTTCAGCATTATGTGCTCCAACACCAATATCTTGGCTTATGCTCTCTCAGACAGGGTTTTTATTAGTGATGGAAAGATCGATCAGCTATGTAACGGTATCGGTCAATTTTTAATCAAAATATGTGATCGATGATCGGCCGATATTTCTCCAATTTAGCCAATCCCGAGAGCCGATCAATGGCGTTAAACAAATGAGCCTAATTTCTATATTTCCAGCTAGTGTTTCATTGAAACCCCCTCCGGCCAGCTCCCTGCAATTCCTATCTGAACCGCTAGGTGGAAACACATACCCTTTCATTTTCGACAGACTGACTAAAGCAGTGCACGTCGCGAGAACAGTTTTTGCGTTGCGTCCGTCTGGCAGCTTGTTACCGTATGTGACACAGACTCATCCGGAGCGTTTTTAAAATATGTAAAATTAACTGTGTCTCGTTGGGGAACCAAGACAAAGACATTTAACACTACTAATCTGATACGGCTTTTAGAGTACACCCGCTACTAAATACAGTGAATATCAGCAAACAGCAGAGCTAGCACGCACAGCTAGCACAAAACAGATAACCCAGAACACCATACAAACCAGATCCGACTGGTACTAACAGAACAGCAGCAACAATTCAAGATCAACATTTAATGATTGCAGTTTTTTGTTTAAAATAACAGAGTCTGCGTTTAATGACTGCAGTTTTTACTGCATTTATTTAATTAGTTTTTTTTTGTTCAAATTAAGGGTCTAAATTAAATGATTGCAGTATTGGGGATATTTGTTTGATTCACTTTGTTTATTTAATGATAATTTGTTAGAAATATTCTGCTGTTTCATATGAGCTCGTTAAAAATGGTAATAAAACAGTGTAGAACATGTTTCATGACTTGCTTGCGCTAATAATTGCATGTAGCCCTGCCGTGGTACATAGCCCCGCCCTCTATCGGTATCGGCTATCGCGGTTGAAAGGTGATCGGCGATCGGAATCGGCCTCAAAAACACTGATCGGTCCATCTCTAGTTTTGTTCTCTACGCCTGTTTCAGCAGAAGCCTAGTTATTCAGAATCCAACTGTGTACTGTGGTGTGTGATGCTCTTGATTAACATCAAGCTCCAGACAGGTATAGTTTTATCTTCCTGTCCCTTCGACACTAGTTGCTCGATGTCACTCCCATAAACTTTAGTCATCTAAACTTGTGTCACCCAGAATCATGTGGTCAGCAGGGCTGTTATCATGCGGCTAAGCTATTGATGGTCAGCTCCTCTTTCCTAGTTACCAGCACTTTCTAAACGTTGAGCTGTTGTTATATAGATGGCTTTGCATTTACTGAGTGATGACTTGCACTGTGCAATTTTGTGCTTGTTGGCATTTTGCTTCTGCAATATCTAGTGTGTGCATAGCATGAGCTCAGCTCTCTTTCCGCCCACATTACTCAGGTAGGATGTGTCCAGCTATACCTTCTGCTTCCTAGAGGAGAGCGTGAGTAGTGTTACTCTGAAGAGAGCAAGGAACATATCAGCTACAGTTTAGTTCAGTACACGTTTCTATGCACAGTTTCAGTTTTCTTAGTATTGTTCTAATACCGCTGTACTGAATAGGCCTCTCTGTGCTTCAGAAGGATTGGATGCCTAATGCCTTCAAAGAATAATAAACCGTTTTAACCTCTACAGACAGATAACACTCATGCTAATGTCTGTCCCTGCTTGGCCTCACTGCTTTTTTCATCAAGACAATTTCTACAGATTCTGTTCGCTCTCTGTGCTCGACACCGTTCAAGATCAGCTTGCACAAAGCCACAAGATGACAACTTGGCAGGCCACAGAATAGCATCAAATGCTTTATAACGCAGCTCAATGCTAACACGTCAGAGAAAGCACAATGTGTATTCAAGGCAGATAATGATTGAGTAGCTTTTATGTCTGAAATAATCTTTTTGAGAGTGGAACCTTTTAGGGTTTTTTTTCTGAACAATAACCTACATAACAAAGACATGATTGTGTACAATTACTAAGTCTGTGTGATTCACAAATGTAAAGAGATTCATTTTAAAAACACTATTGTAAGTTTAAAATCTTTTTTTTGTCTCGTCCTGCCCTGTTATCTCGGTCTAGTCCCCTTTTCTTCCCCTGTCCTAGCCGTGTTCTAATGTTTTTGTCATGTGTTAGCCATGTGGTCTTGTTTGTTTTGTCATGTGCTCCTTGTCTCCACCCCTCACCTGTTTTCCATCTGTGGCCCAGCCTATTGTTCTCAGGTGATTCTTGTTCCCTCTTGTTACCCTGTGTGTATATTAGGCGTGTCCGCTGGACGTTGAATCCCGGTTAGTGTCACTGGCGCTTCACGATGACTTACTACGTTAAAATCTCGCAAGTGTGAGGTGGCTGCAGGCTTCACAATCAGTTTCTGCAGTTGCTCTCCACTGACTGCGCAAGCCGAGAGACGGCTTGATGACAACATAGCTTAATTTTCATTGGTCAGAAGCTCAGAGGAGGAGAGGTATGAAGCAAGAAGCAGCAGTCGGAGAATAAAACGAGAAAAAAGAAAAGTAGACGGCAAAAAACGACTTTTCAACCAGAAATGGAAAGACATATTTATTCTTGCCACAAGCAGCTCCAAACCAACATGTCAAGATTATTTGAAGTTCTATAAATAATTAATTCAGTTCAGCATTTAAAACAGTAAGTATAGTAAAATATACTGAACAGTATTTGTAATTTGGTTTATCTTTTAGTTGCTGACATAAAATGCTGATAGAACTACTAAGCTGCTTCAGTATACAGGATATGAATCATATCACTGAATCATAACACAAGTTACGCTCATAAAAGAAAAACCCGGTCCGGACCTTGGCCTGAAGAAATTTCCTCTGACTGGACCTTACTGAATTCTAATTAAATACCTCTGCTTCAAAGTGATCAAATATGGCTGGATCAAGACGCCACCTTATACAAATAGAGTCACGTTAAGCATTACCATCATCTTCTGTAGTGCTGGCCAGAAATGCTTCGCTTGTATCTGTTTGATGTTGAGAGTCAGGGTCATATCATTTTGATATAGAGGTCATCTTCACGTGGGCATCAGAGTATGCAAAGTGTGATGCCATGGCATTCATTAATTTTGGCCATATGAAGAGACAAAAAAAGAAAAAAGGTCTGAGTCTTCTGGCTGAGTAGTCTCAAAGTGTAGGGGGAGGTCAAACTGAGTGGAATAGGGGAGAAATACAGCTAAGAACATCAAAGGATCTAATTCTGGGGCAAAATAGCCCCTGACTGACAAGGGTTAAAATAAAGCTTCAGTACAGGATTAAAGAGAAGAGTAAGATCTCACCAGATCCCTCAGACGACAGCAGTGATACCACAATCCCAAAGGTCATTTCTCAGCAGCCGAAGGAGGTCACATGGTCAGACAGGTTGGTTGGTATAAATATAAAATGTCAGAAGTGCCCCCTGGCTTCTGATTCACTCGTTCGGAGCTTGAAATAACTTCTACTGGTGTGGATGTTTTTTTTTTAAGTCTCTTGCTTTTAGGACTGAATGCTAAACACTCCGTACATATTTTATTATGATGCAGGTACTTTCCTTCTTTAATGCGTGGAGAATATGACTAGTATGGAGGTGGGTGATAGGACTGAAGTCTTATATCACAGTACTGCAGTACATAAAATATATACAAGATGTAGCTTTTATGAGATTTTTTTCCAATTTGGTTGAAGTGAAGAGACCCCGCTGCTGATTGATACAGCTAACGGAGGTGGGCTGTAGGCAGGGCTAGTGGATACAATCCAGAGATGTTCACAAGTCAAGTCACGAGTATATATTTTCTTCCCATTTTAAAAACACAAAATTACACAACTGTATTTTTATTTCTTACAGTGCTTACTTTTCTTTGTTTAAATTCTATGCATTTTTAACTCAATTTAGGACAATTTTTAGATATTAGACATTAGATATAAGTGTAAAGCAAACAACAACTGCTTTACATTATAATATAACTTGCTTTACAACTTAGTAGGTAGGTGTTTCCTAAATTTTACATAGCACTGCTGTCATATTTTAAGAAGATCAAATTTAAGAGTGTGTTTTTACTGAATCTGGCCCGATGAGGATGAAGGAGAAGGAAAATAACTGCATTTTAAATATTAGCTGTATTGACGTGGCTAGTGTGAAGTAAACAACGCTGTCCAGGTGTGTTTTCAAATGCCTTATGAAGTTCAGTGTGGTTGTTCCAGTGTCTTTAATTTGTTTCCCACATTCTTCACACGTAGCCACCCTTTGGTTATGTCCAAGGACTTTAAACTCCTGTAGCCGAAGGTTACCACGCACGATACTCCAGCTGAAGCCATGCCACTCTGGTTTGTTTACATTTGACGCTTCTCTCCGATTTCCCGCTCACAATTAGCGGATGTTGTGATACGTCACGAGAAAAAGGGCTGCGTCTCAAATCACCAATATAAAAAGTACAGAAAATGGCAACATATTCACAAAGAAAGTATTTTTTTTATTACTTTCGCACACAGTGCCTGGACAACTTGTGACTATTGTTCACAAGTTATTTTGGTCCAAGTCCAAGTTGAGTCAAGAGGCAATAGGGATGAGTTTCAAGTGAAGTCTGAAGTCATTTTCTAGGCGACTTAAGTGCGACTTCGACTCGAGTCGTTAAGTTATGCTTCACACTCTGTCTCTTTTTATTCGTTGTTTCAAAACATTAGGTTATGAAATGGCACAGATATAAACTTATTTAAGGTACACAGTTTGACCTTTGCATATTGTCATACCTTTGAGGGTACATTTTCATCTGCACACTACCTTTTTTCAGATATTTAGGTTGAGTCAAGAGTCATTAGGGATGAGTTTCAAATCTGAAGTCATTTTCTAGGCGACTTAAGTGCGACTTCGACTCAAATCGTTCACTCAAGTGCCCAACTTTAATACAGTCATGGCCAACAGGCTGCTATGCTAGGTAAAGGCTAAATCAAGGCAGTTTGGTGGCGCCTTCGCTCCCTCGATAACAATGCAGATTAACATTTACTCAGACTGTAACTGACTACACAGCAGCAGATGAGAGATTACTAAAAGAAGCAGTCAAACATTCAGGCAAGGGCCGTTAAAGATTAAGCCATGAATATTTTTGCTACTGTTTGTCATCCCACACCTCTGATGTATGTGCTGCATGGTGTCAGCTTTCCCATCACCAGTTACAATATTGTACTGATACCATAATTTTCATGTAATGCTGTTGTCAGTACCTAAAGAACATTGTCAGTATCTCACAGCACTGAAGTACTGCTTTAGGTACTGATGATGCTCAGAAAAGCATATTGTGACATCATTCATCAAAGTAATGTTGTAACGTTATCCTATTGCCCACCCTTATGCTAGTATTAACTAAGCAGTCACACTTTGGTGTTAACAAGGTCAAGATTTGTGTTCCATAAACAAGCTGCTTAATTGCTTAGCTAATGTTTTATAGACAGTGGACTGTAAAGCTTACAGTTTGCAGTAGGGCTGTGTTTTGGCAAGAATATGGTGATACAATACGTATCATAACACAGCGGTCACGATTCAATATATCACGATATATATACTGCGATACTGCAAGCAAAGTGATATATTGCGATTTTTTTTTTAAACGCTGCTATTAAAACACACCACTATATGAACAGGTTTGCCAATTCGTATAATAACATTGCACCCTTGTGCTGCTTGTTAATGTTGGAGTGGAGATGAAAATGGATAACAACACTGCCATCTAGTGGTCAGAGGTTTAAACACAACACACAGTGATTCACTGTCTACCAGGAATCTGTGTATTGATACTGTGTTTTTGAGAATTGATACAGTATTGCGAATCATAATATCCCGATATTTGATATTTCAATGTTTTCTTGCACCCCTAGTTTACAGCAGCTTTCGGGAAATACAGGAAAAATCTGTTAAAAACTTGTTTCAGATCATCAAATAACAGTGCAATTTTATTCACTGCAAAGTAAAAATTATGTTATAGCAGTTGCTACATAATTAATGCTAATATTAACAACAATCACGTCTGCCCAGCAGTATTTTTAGCAAGATAAAAGTTAATTTTTATTTCTACAGATTGGTTCCTGCAACAGAGTCAGCCAGTCACTGGCCACGCTACGGTGCAAAAGGCAGTTTTTAGACGTTCCGATTGATTTTGTTTTTGATTTGAACTCTGTGAGCCAAGGGTGAATGTGCTGAGGAGAAAAAGTCCCTGAGTCATAATCTCACTTGCAAGGAACCAAAACTTAAAAGAGAAAGCCATTCTGGCGTGTTGTTGGCAGTGAGCAATGTCTCAGTGTTTGTTTGCCCCCGTTACCGCTCACTTCAATCAGAAATGTGTTTCTGCGCACACTTTTCGGATTAAGGCCGCACAGAGGGACTTAAATAGACAGACTTAGATTGAATTTTCTCAGCATGCCCCACGGCTCGCTGGGCTGTAAAGAGCGAGCAGTTGCGCACTGAAGGAGATGTAGCTTCTTTTCGTTCATTCATTTAACGGGTCAGTGTGCCCACCAAAGGTTATTACACACCTGCTTCCTTTCAGGTGCCTTATCGTTTTTTTTGTAACATTGCTACCATTGTTCCTTAGTCACGTGTACCTGTTGGTATTACTTAATTGATTTGATTGTATAAAGGACCTTACAGATGGAAGTATTGAGAAATTCTATTTCCGGTACAACTATTGTCTCTGGGATGGTGGACTTCAGTGCTTTTAGTTAGCGTAGTTGTACAGCGAACCATTACAAAGCTGTTTTTTTTATAAACTTACTTAAGGTACACAGTTGGAACTTTACATATTGTCATACCTTTGAGGGTACATTTTCACCTGCACACTACCCCTTTTTCTGGTGGTGCATTATCAGATATTTAGGATGTTGACAGCACTATTAAGAACTGTTCAGAATCAATTGTCAACCAAATACACATTAATTTAGGTACTGTACAATGGTTACTGTTGTTAACCGACTCTGTATAATTGGTCTAAATTAGAGATGGTAATTCCAAAATGTAAAATTTGACATTTGAGTTGATAAGGCATTGGTAAATAATTCAAATAAAAAACATTACACAGCTACAGGCCTCTGTAAAATTCAGAACCAAACCACGAACTCAGAGTAATTAGCAGGTGGCTAAAAATTTGCACCATGGAGCTAAGCATTAATAGGGTGGTTTTTAAATACCTGATGTAGCTTGTTTTGCTTTGTTTTGTTTTGTTTTTTTTACTTTTAACATTTCATCCAAGGGAACGTTACACAGTAAACATTAACCAGAGTGAACACACTTTGTAGATACTTTATAACTTTCTGCTTATTTTGAACCATAACCACCAAACAATATGCATTGCAGATAGTGGTGGGCAATGTGATGACATATTGCCATTGCAGCAAGAACACAAAATGAAATCGCTAAGGCTGATTACAGTAATAATGTGTTTGTTGTGATATAGCACATCACAAACTGTATATGCCATGTACGAAACAATATGCTGTTATACATTGTGTATTGTTGGCACTTTTATAAAAGTGCATAAATGTAAAAAGTTTTTTTGCTGTGCATTTTATCTCTTCTCAAACATTTTACATTCTCTTCTTTAAGAACCATGAGCTCATTCAACTGAATGCTCCACTAGAGGCTTTTTATGCTTTGGTCAGATTTTCTTATAATTTGACAGGTGTGTGGGTTTTGTTTCATACAGCCTTAAACATAATTAAAGGCATTGTTATTGTTTGCTAAGCTAGCTCTTCCCAAATGTGTTTACAATAGCATTTTCCGTGGTGCTGATTTTTAGCCACCTGCTAGTTACTCTGGGTTTTTGGTTTGATTCTGTATTTTACAGAGGCCTATAGCTTTGTAATGTTTTTTATTTGAATCCTTTGACAATGCCTTATCAATTTAATTCAAATTTGACATTTTGAAATTACCATCTCTAATTTAGACCAATTATACAGAGCCTGTAAACAACAGTAACCATTGTACAGTACCTAAATTAACGTGTATTTGGTTGACAATTGATTTTGAGCAGTGTTAGGGTTATACTTAGGTTTAGTTCCAGAGTGAGGGTTAGGTATATGTTCTGTTGGGGGTTAGGGTTAGGATTCGGCTTCAGGGAACTGAAAGTGGATTGAATAGATATTTAATAAGTTAAATGCAGAGTAAGCATTTCCAGTGGACTACCCAAATAAAGTCTTACTTAGCTTCATAGTAACAGGTAGCTCATTTCCATTTTTGTAGTTGTTAAATTTAACGCTGCTGTTTTACCGGCACATTTAGCCACTTTACCTGCACTGATATAGATATTGTAATACAATATACATAATATTTTAGCTTTATTGTGAAGCTGTATTTTTTAAATGTTTCCTACCAAGGCCGTAGATTTGCTCTGGACATTGGTGGAGACCTACGCCCAAAACCAACAATGTAACAATCACAGAAAACAATCCACCTTTCTCTTTTTTGCTGCCATCCTCCTTTTGAAACCCATGTTGCACATGAGTCTTGCACAGTGTGACGCACATATCACTGGAAAGCTTTCCTTCCACTTTGGCGCTGCCAACAACCAAACGTAGATACAGAGTCTCGCGTGGCTGCAGGGAAAGGCACAGCCAATCACACTGGCCATTTGTGTAACGGGGAGGTAGGACTTGAGTAAAGAACATGATTTAACCCTTTCTGCACCTCTAGGTTAATGAGACGTTGACAGATCGGGGTTTGTTTTGAAGGGGATCAAATTATTGGTGGGGACAATTCAATAATCGCTGGATATTGGTGGGGACACATCACTTCCGTCCGTGCTAATTATATGCCCTTGTTTCCTACCAATTTTCACAGTTAACTGTCAGGACGCCATGTGTAATGTGTGCAAAGTTTAGCCAAATCAATAAAAGCAAATGTCCTTGTGTAGCTTTCTGAATTTTTGGTTTAAAACAAACTCTGAGTGTCTTGCTTTTGAACATTACTAGTGAACTAGGATTGACATCAGTCTGAAGCAGATTGCTATTTTTAGCAGAAACTCTTTAAGGCTTATATCTTGGCTGTTCTTCACATAAATTTGATATGAGTAATCCTAAGGGATTATATTTTAATTTTGCGAACCATCCCATCAATTTGAAGTTGCAGACCATCTACGCCTGTCAACAGTTCAAGCCTACACAAGGCTAAGGCTATTCTAATCCTCTATCCGAGACCACATGTCAAAAACATCCAAATGCTGTTTATCTGTGTCTAACTTTAGAAATGCACTTTCTCTGTATAAAGTCCTATAATCCTTACTGGGCATTGCTAATGCTAAAGGGTCACTTTCACTGTTTTCAAGTATCTTCTGGTGAAAACAAGAATATTTATGTATTTCTTAATCTTGGGATTAGTTATGATGAGCAATTACAGATTATACTAATCTCACAACATATCCCACCAGTCTAGTGGTTAAAAAAAAGGTAATTTAATATAAGAAAAGGGTTTTTTTTAGAATGTACAGAATTTTAATAAATTGTCCCGTTCTGTCAAATCCAATGAATAAAATGTGATTAAAATGTTATTCATTAGTTGAAATTATTCTATGATGTTTGCATTGTGACTTTGCTCTGGGTGAAAAATGTCCTGAAGGCACTAAAGTTGGCTTCCTATTCGCCAGCTGAGAGTTTGGTTCATTGGAAAGGATAAGAAAGGTGCTGACACCCCCTTCACAGCATAGATTTCTCAGCATAGCTCTATTGTTTTTGGTTCAGTGGGCTAGAACATAGGCTGGTGTTTGTAAGCTTTACATTACATAACACTGTACATAACACATTTTATGCATTGCACACTAAATATTTTACAGCACCAACTTGAATGTTCAAGTTCATGTGTCTCAATGAATGCATAAACAGTCTCAAGCTACAGCTAACAGTTAATTCATTTATTTAAAAACAAAATTTATTTATTCCAAAAATTGGAAGAAATGAATGATGGGCAGTTGTTAGGTTGCAGGTTATCACCTGTTATACTAGTTTACTGCAGAAGCGTAAACATCTTCTGACTGCGCTGAAGGGATTCGGATGTTGCATTGCTGCAGATGCACACACGTAACAGCTGGAAACACTGCAACAACATAAAGGCTGTTCATTGACTAAAATTAGACCACAGCTAATTTTGTGAACTAACCATTTTGTCATTCTTAATTAACGCTGTCAACAGAGACGTTTTCTCAGCTGCCTGATTAATTATGTGTGAAACATTTGACTTATTCATTCTGTGGCAATAGCACTGTTCAATTTAGAAGGCTTTATCTCTATCAGAAAGGCTTTAGAATTTTAACAGCCAAAATTAGACTACCAGCCAAAAGTTCCAGAACAGTTCTAAAACATTTGGCTGGTAGTGTATCTAAAACTTTTGACTCGTAGTGTACTAAAACGTTTGGCTGGTAGTGTACTAAAACTTTTGACTCGTAGTGTACTAAAACGTTTGGCTGGTAGTGTACTGAAACGTTTGGCTAGTAGAGTACTAAAACGTTTGGCTGGTAGTGTACTATAATGTTTGGCTGGTAGTGTATCAAAACTTTTGGCTGGTAGTGTATCAAAACTTTTGGCTGGTAGTGTACTAAAACGTTTGACTGGTAGTGTACTATAATGTTTGGCTAGTAGAGTACTAAAATGTTTGGCTGGTAGTGATCTAAAACGTTTGACTGGTAGTGTACTAAAACGTTTGGCTGGTAGGGATCTAAAAACGTTTGACTGGTAGTGTATCTAAAACGTTTGATTAGTAGTGTTCTAAAACGTTTGACTGGTAGTGTAGTAAAATGTTTGACTGGTAGTGTAGTAAAACGTTTGACTGGTAGTGTTCTAAAAGGTTTGACTGGTAGTGTACTAAAACGTTTGACTGGTAGTGTATCTAAAACATTTGACTGGTAGGGATCTTAAACATTTGACTGGTAGTGATCTAAAACGTTTGGCTGGTAGTGTATCTAAAACGTTTGACTGGTAGGGATCTAAAACTTTTGACTGGTAGTGTGTCTAAAACGTTTGGCTGGTAGTGTATCTAAAACGTTAAGCGGGTAGTGTATCTAAAACGTTTGACTGGTAGTGTATCTAAAACGTTTAGCTGGTAGTGTATCTAAAACGTTTGACTGGTAGTGTATCTAAAACGTTTGGCTGGTAGTGTATCTAAAACGTTTGACTGGTAGGGATCTAAAACTTTTGACTGGTAGTGTGTCTAAAACGTTTGACTGGTAGTGTTAATAAAACGTTTGACTGGTAGTGATCTAAAACATTTGACTGGTAGGGATCTTAAACGTTTGACTGGTAGTGATCTAAAACGTTTGACTGGTAGGTATCTAAAACATTTGACTGGTAGTGTATCTAAAACGTTTGACTGGTAGTGTATCTAAAACGTTTGGCTGGTAGTGTATCTAAAACGTTTGACTGGTAGTGTACTAAAACGTTTGATTGGTAGTGATCTAAAACATTTGACTGGTAGTGAATCTAAAACGTTTGACTGGTAGGGATCTTAAACGTTTGACTGGTAGTGTATCTAAAACATTTGACTGGTAGTGAATCTAAAACGTTTGACTGGTAGTGTATCTAAAACTTTTGGCTGGTAGTGTATCTAAAACGTTTGACTGGTAGTGTACTAAAACGTTTGACTGGTAGGGATCTTAGACGTTTGACTGGTAGTGATCTAAAACATTTGACTGGTAGTGAATCTAAAACGTTTGACTGGTAGTGTATCTAAAACTTTTGGCTGGTAGTGTATCTAAAACGTTTGACTGGTAGTGTACTAAAACGTTTGACTGGTAGTGATCTAAAACATTTGACTGGTAGTGAATCTAAAACGTTTGACTGGTAGGGATCTTAAACGTTTGACTGGTAGTGATCTAAAACGTTTGACTGGTAGGGATCTTAAACGTTTGACTGGTAGTGATCTAAAACGTTTGACTGGTAGTGTATCTAAAACATTTGACTGGTAGTGATCTTAAATGTTTGACTGGTAGTGATCTAAAATGTTTGACTATTAGTGTATCTAAAACGTTTGACTGGTAGTGAATCTAAAACGTTTGACTGGTAGGGATCTGAAACGTTTAGCTGGTAGTGTATCTAAAACGTTTGACTGGTAGTGTACTACAACGTTTGGCTGGTAGTGTACTAAAACGTTTGGCTGGTAGTGTATCTAAAACGTTTGACTGGTAGTGTACTACAACGTTTGGCTGGTAGTGTATCTAAAACGTTTAGCTGGTAGTGTATCTAAAACGTTTGACTGGTAGTGTATCTAAAACGTTTAGCTGGTAGTGTATCTAAAATGTTTGACTGGTAGTGTATCTAAAACGTTTGACTGGTAGTGTATCTAAAACGTTTGACTGGTAGTGTATCTAAAACGTTTAGCTGGTAGTGTATCTAAAACGTTGACTGGTAGTGTATCTAAAACGTTTAGCTGGTAGTGTATCTAAAACGTTTGACTGGTAGTGTATCTAAAACGTTTGACTGGTAGTGTATCTAAAACGTTTAGCTGGTAGTGTATCTAAAACGTTTGGCTGGTAGTGTATCTAAATCGTTTGGCTGGTAGTGTATCTAAAACGTTTGGCTGGTAGTGTATCTAAAACGTTTAGCTGGTAGTGTATCTAAAATGTTTGACTGGTAGTGTATCTAAAACGTTTGACTGGTAGTGTATCTAAAACGTTTGACTGGTAGTGTATCTAAAACGTTTGACTGGTAGTGTACTAAAACGTTTAGCTGGTAGTGTATCTAAAACGTTTGACTGGTAGTGTATCTAAAACGTTTAGCTGGTAGTGTATCTAAAATGTTTGACTGGTAGTGTATCTAAAACGTTTGACTGGTAGTGTATCTAAAACGTTTGACTGGTAGTGTATCTAAAACGTTTGACTGGTAGTGTATCTAAAACGTTTAGCTGGTAGTGTATCTAAAACGTTTGACTGGTAGTGTATCTAAAACGTTTAGCTGGTAGTGTATCTAAAACGTTTGACTGGTAGTGTATCTAAAACGTTTGACTGGTAGTGTATCTAAAACGTTTAGCTGGTAGTGTATCTAAAACGTTTGGCTGGTAGTGTATCTAAATCGTTTGGCTGGTAGTGTATCTAAAACGTTTGGCTGGTAGTGTATCTAAAACGTTTAGCTGGTAGTGTATCTAAAATGTTTGACTGGTAGTGTATCTAAAACGTTTGACTGGTAGTGTATCTAAAACGTTTAGCTGGTAGTGTATCTAAAACGTTTGACTGGTAGTGTATCTAAAACGTTTAGCTGGTAGTGTATCTAAAACGTTTGACTGGTAGTGTATCTAAAACGTTTGGCTGGTAGTGTATCTAAAACGTTTGGCTGGTAGTGTATCTAAAACGTTTGGCTGGTAGTGTATCTAAAACGTTTGGCTGGTAGTGTATCTAAAACGTTTAGCTGGTAGTGTATCTAAAACGTTTGACTGGTAGTGTACTAAAACGTTTGACTGGTAGTGTACTAAAACGTTTGACTGGTAGTGTATCTAAAACGTTTAGCTGGTAGTGTATCTAAAACGTTTGACTGGTAGTGTACTAAAACGTTTGACTGGTAGTGTATCTAAAACGTTTAGCTGGTAGTGTATCTAAAACGTTTGACTGGTAGTGTACTAAAACGTTTGACTGGTAGTGTTACTAAAACGTTTGACTGGTAGTGTACTAAAACGTTTAGCTGGTAGTGTACTAAAACGTTTAGCTGGTAGTGTATCTAAAACGTTTGACTGGTAGTGTATCTAAAACGTTTGACTGGTAGTGTACTAAAACGTTTAGCTGGTAGTGTACTAAAACGTTTAGCTGGTAGTGTATCTAAAACGTTTGACTGGTAGTGTATCTAAAACGTTTGACTGGTAGTGTACTAAAACGTTTAGCTGGTAGTGTACTAAAACGTTTGACTGGTAGTGTATCTAAAACGTTTGACTGGTAGTGTATCTAAAACGTTTGACTGGTAGTGTACTAAAACGTTTAGCTGGTAGTGTACTAAAACGTTTGACTGGTAGTGTACTAAAACGTTTAGCTGGTGGTGTATCTAAAACGTTTAGCTGGTAGTGTATCTAAAACGTTTGACTGGTAGTGATCTAAAACGTTATTAAGGCTAAAGCTAAGTTGTAATATAGCTGAAATGCTGTATTTATTATGGGCTGAGAGTAACCAATATATCCTGCATGTTGTATTTTGGTGTATTGAGTCTACAACTATAAATAGATGCAAAGCACTGCACTGATTTTAACCGTGATGTGTCTCTTGCAACCAATTTTCACAACTTGAAGCTTGTTGTAAGCTTAATTGAACTCAGATGTGATCACACAAAATATTCCCTAATATGTATTGTATATATGTGATGGTAATTGAATGATAAAAATATGACACATATGAAATGTAAGAAGTCATTCATTGGTGCAACCTAAAAATCACTTCATGTGGTAACAAGCAATTCAACAAGTTTGTCAAAATGTCTCTAATTAAAAGAATCATTCGTTCAAACTACTTTTTAGTAGAGCAAGTTCAGTTGCTCGTTACCACATGAAGTAACTTTTTAGGTTGTACCTACAAAGCCCCTCTTAGAGTGTAGGTCTGAAGGTATCCTCAGAAAATTGTATTAGTAATAGTAATAACATTATCATACTGTTCACACTGACCGAGGTTTTTAATAAATGAAACAGAAATAACAGATGACGTCCGTTTGGAAACAGCAGTGGTGTTTCCAGTGTGAGAGCGAAGCAGAGATTCTTGTTGTCTGACAGACTGTTCGACTGTTTCTTTATGTCTCCCCAGCGCGGATAACATTTGGTTTCCAAGTGGCTCAGCCAATCTTTCCCCAATGGCCCAAAGCGGCAATAATAATTAAAAGCCTCTGAATGCTTCTAATTAGCCTGCGCACTAGAGGAGAGAGGGAGGGAGGCAGGGAGAGAGATCAAGCTTGCAAGCGAGCGAGCAAGAAGAGGCTGCAAAGCTGCTATATGCTCAGCGTAAGCTCCATTCACAGGCCTGATTGAAACAGTCTTATCTCCTCCAGTGCAGATGCTCCAAGGTTATTTTTAGGGCCGATTGAGTGGTAGCCATGTTGAGTGGGCCGTTCGAGCTGCGATAAATACGCTATTGAGGAGGCTGCTCAAAAACACCAGAATATACTGGTGTTTGTGTGTTTGATGGGGTTTGTGTGTGGGTGTTTGTGTGTGTGTGTGTGTACATATGCTCCTACCACCATATATATATATAGTGTTATCTGTGGGAGTTTGTTACAGATATAACAATGCTTGCGTGCAAATTCACTGTTAGCATTTCTATGCATTTACATCACTAGTGATTGCTTGTTTATATTAATCATAGTACTAACAACAATAATAATAATAAAAGGATAAGGAATACAATCAGAACATTGGAAAGATCAAACATAACACATTAAATAAAGTACTTGGAACAACTGAAGAGTAATAAGAAAGGTAAAAATGTAGAACTGATACATACACAGCAGCTAGGTTATAGTGTTAGCCATGGCAAGCTAGCTCGTATGTCTTTGTTCAGGCAATTAAGGTTGGTGGTGACAGACGGTGGACTGAGTTGGGATATAGCCACCTAGTTCTTATTATCGAGCCAATCATGGAGTGGTATTCTCTGGATCCCATCCGCCACATTTTGATGTGTTAATGCTATGAAATAGTTTTTAATAAATTATTAAAGAGATGCACACATACAGACATAAAGTTTACTTCAGATGTTTTTTGTGAGGCATTTAATTATTTAAATTCACTTGTAATTTCAGTGTTGTTTATTTGTTGACACGTAACTCAGTGCATTAATTTTAGTAATTTATATATTAATTTAATTGATATTGTCAGCAGTTTTAGTGCTACAGACATTATACTGTTGAGATAAACAATATGTTTAGATGACTAGAAGACTTTATTGTATCTTTATTGTATTTTGTATAATTTTATTATTGCGCAGTATTATTTAACCTACATTTAAAAACCATTTCCTGTGTTTAATTAATTAGCTAGTTAATTATTGTAGCTTAGAAAGTATTATAGATAGTAAATTATTGTCTAGTAATATCATTTCACTGGGTAACATAAACTGAAAATAGTGCATCCCTTCTTCTCATCCACCTTAACTATTCTTCTTTTGGCTTGAGCTAACAAAAGAGACCACCGTGTTTTCTGGAACATTGTGCAGTAAAATCGCTGCTGTCTTTGTGACTCTGAATGTTTCCATGCAGAACTGAATATTTCTTTTATAATGTATGTTATTACGTTAAAATAAAACCCAACCACGGTAAACACATTAATGCCTGACTGACTGATTATGCTAATTTCTTCTAAGTCGCTTTGACTTACCCTGACCCCGATGAGCAGCATTCAGTGCATTAAAGGATTTATTTGCATATTATGCAAATATTTTGATAAGGAAAGCATTGGTTATGATTTATATACTACCCATTACTCGTCAGCGTTGTGAAGCAGGGTTGTTTGTTTGGGACCGATTTATAGGACAGTTGAAGTGGGCGGCATAAGAGGCTCTAACTAGAACAGGTTGTAAATATATGCTGTAAATATATCAACAGAAAGGGCTGCTGCTGATAGTTGTTGACCCTGTGTAAGAATGTTAACCAGAGCTTTTTATATTGTATCACCATTCCAGTCTCTGCTCCTGTTACACGGTCAAGCCATAGCCAGTGGTTGGATTAGACATTTGGCTGTGAGTGTAGGGGTTGTGAAGGGCGTTCTAAAAACGCTAAAAGCCATGTACAGTGCTGCAGCAAGATGGAACAATATACAGTGAAAAAATCTAGCAGTGAATTTAATGATCTATGTATGTATCTGTTGTTTCACGCATTGTTAAAAGGTGCAAAATCAAGCAAATAGCAGTGCAGTCTGTATAGGTAAACACATAGCAGCAGAGTGGATCATACCAAAAAATGTCAGTTCATCATTTTTTCCCAGGTATAGAACCCACTAGGCCTGCACAACGCTGCACTGTTCTAGTGTCTTTCTGCTTTAATAGGAAGCAGAAAGAAATGCTGCTTCTGCTCATACTGCTAGTGGTGTAAGAAAATATTGAAATATCGAATATCGGGATATTATGTTTTGTGATACTGTATCGATTCTCAAAACACAGTATCGATACACAGATTCCTGGCAGACAGTGAATCATGGTGTTGTGTTTAAACCTCTGACAGCTAGATGGCAGTGTTGTAATCCATTTTCAGCTCCACTCCAACATTAACAAGCAGCACAAACCTGTTCATACAGTGGTGAGTCTCAATATATCACTTTGCTTGCATTATTGAAATATATCGTAATATATTGAATCGTGACTGCTGTATTGTATCACCAGGTTCTTGCCAATACACAGCCCTACTGCTAAAATAGACCCTTAATATTGAATAGCATCTGCTCAATGATTAAAGAAATTAAACTAAATATTTTAAACATGCTTTCTTTGAACAAATTGCAAGAAAAGTGGTGTTTATGCTAACATATGTCATCTAGGCTATAAACAAATCAACTAATGTTTGGCAAGGGCATAGAAATCCCTTGAGTTGGTTAATGTTGTGAACACACACAGCTGTTCAGTAACAGCCATGGCAGATTTTCTTTGTTTTACCTTGGACGCTTGTGTCACTGTCACTGTGTCTGGTATGAAATGATCTATATTGCGCTTCACAGTTTTCTGCCAAGTGTTTATTGTGCAATGAATTCAGGTTTAATTGTTTAATTGACAAGTTTGAGGGATGCCAGGAGAATGCAACCTGCCCTCTAACTAAAGTACTGAGACATACAGCTTGATTGTTAGTGGCTGGGTTGACTTTGGTATCAACAATGACTGTTGTTTGTTGTTGTTTAGCATTGTTCTGTAGATTAATAAGCAACAAACATTCTCAACGTCAATGTTATTTTTTTTGCCCGTTTTTAAAGCTAGCAGCAGTGCACACCCACAGATCCACAGTGTAAAACACACAATACTTGATCCTACCGGCAAAGCTGAGGTCAGCTTTTTAATCGCCAGTTTTCCCGCTCTAACTTAAATGGTGCGGCAGGCACTTTCTGGCACCTGTGGTGATCATCGTTGGAGGTGAAACAAGAAAACTGGCAAATAATCAAACTTCACCCTATGTGCGGTCGTAAGGAGCAAGAGCACTCTCATTTAAACTATTTTTGAGCAACCGTAAACAATATAACCTATAGGTATGTTGAGAGCCTCTGATAAAGCTTCTTTATGTGGAAGGTCAATCAGAAATTTAATGTGCTCTTGCAGTTCTGAGTGACAGCAGTTCACAGTTTTTTAGAGTTTTAGCTAAAGTTAGACTGCATTAATATAAAAATATATGTATTGAACGTAACAGTGATGATGGTAAGGCCCTGGACACATCACCAGCCATTCAAAATCTCTTTGCTAAAGACAATATAGACACAATAAAGGCAGTGTACATAGTACTTACCTGTGGAAATGGTGGCTCACAATGGTGACACTTAAGGTCTAGTAAGAGACCAAGGGTTGTCCTAGGACAGTGGGCTTGAGTACCTGTGTAAAGAAGAAACTGAAACAGTGTGAAGAACATCTAACATTGTATTATTGTGCATTTTATCGAAACATCTAGGACTACTTGTGTAAATATTAGTGAATGTTAATATTGTATAAATTAATTTAGACACATTTGTTGTGAATGGGTCCAGGGAGGGCTATAACGTACTAATTTGCTGGTGAGCACAGAGCTAGGGAGGACACACTAGTAGAGTCTGTGCTTGAGAGACTGCAGGAGAGTCTAGCTTTATGACAGCATTTGGTTAAGCATTACTACTATTACTACATTGCTACTTGTTTTTGTTTCAGTTTTTGTATCAGTCAAATTGCTGCGTGGCGTATTTTTAGTATTATATTCATCCATCCATCTATCCATTATCTTATCTTATGGGGTACACCATGGACAGTTCACCAGTCCATCGCATGGCCAACCTACACAGACACCTACGAGCAATTTAGAGTGAGTGATCAACCTAACATGCATGTGTTTGGACTGTGGGAGGAAACCGGAGTACCTGGAGGAAACCCACTCAAGCACAGGGAGAGCATACACACTCCACACAGAACGACCCGGATCAGGAATACTACCCGGATAGTCTTGCTGTGAGGCGACAGTAATAACCACAGTACTATAATGAACCTATAAATATTTAAATCCAGTAGACAGAGGCTTTAACCATAATTGTGCATAAGAAGTATGTTTATAAGTATATTTTAAATTGTTTCTGCATCAGAATATTCCAGTTTTTATTTTGTAGCAAACAGTTTTACATATGCATGTATTCCTTTTGAGCCCTGTATAACGTATAATGTAATGCATCCTTCATAATGGACATCCACAAGACACATAGAGGCTGTTTAGATGTGCTGAGACAGATGAGTTCTGTGTACCTAAATAGCAGTGATGATGAGTGCAAGACATAAATCTTTTAAAATCTTTATTTAGCGACACGTTTTCACGGTCAGTTCAGCAGGATTACTGAATAGAGCCAAGATTAATTCCACTGCCTGTGAAATAGCTTTGATGGGCAGACCTAATGTATTAAAAAACTAAAGTTATTATTATTAAAAGTACCAGTTCACTGTAAAAAAAAAAGCTGAGCCTGTTTTTACTTATAAAAGTCATAATTATTATTAATAAGCTATTTAAAAATAAATAAATAAATAATAAAATAAAATATATATTATTTTCAGTTAATAAAAATGGATGAAATGACCTGTTGTTTGCCAGATAGTGAGCCCGCATTCATCTCTAATGTTTAACCTCGGACCTTCCTTATTTTACTTTGTCTCTCCATATTCGTACTTGTCAGATATGACAGCTCAGTTCTTGTTATTTATGAGTCAACTGCTAAAATGATTTATGTGTTATGACCTAATTTATAACCATTTATAAAGGTAGTCTTATTCTAAGCTGTTTACATCTTACAGGAATCAGCTAAATCAATTAACTAGCCTGCCATCTCTCAGCTCTGCAGTGACTTAACGAGTGTCTGGGCATGCACTCAGCTTCTTCACCTGGGTGTCGTATACCAGTAAATATCTAAGCACATGAAAATGTATTCAGCAGGTTCTGTTTGTGTGAACGTTGCTTGCCATTTATATAGCTCTCACTAATTTATCTTGCTTCAGCCCTTCAAAGACGAAGCATGAATTGCTAAATCATAGCAGGAAGTGTGGGTGTGTTCAGCCTTTAGCTCACATTATATATAACACGATTATTTAGTATACCAACACTGTACCAGAGCCCATGTAAACATCTAAAACAGGTTAAAAAAATAAAAGTCTACTCTGTCTGCCTATATATGAGGTGCTAAACGGGCAGCTAGCAGTTCCAAAGTGGGTTTGGTAACAATAAAAAATGATTTATTTAATGCAGGTGCTCTAAGTCGTCAGGAAAATGGAGTGCTCACTCCCTTTGTGAGGCTTTTCTAGTGCCTCTGTTCACATCTCCGGGAGCTGTAGCTGAATGACCTCTCTGTGTGTAAAAATGGACGTCAGTGGGCCTTTAAAAGCTTAAACAGCCACACACCATCCACTAGGACCCATTTTTGACCTGTCAAGCCTGGTTTGAACTGGTTTGAAGTCTTTGTCCTCTTTAACTCATTAAAATCTACCCTCAGAGTAGCATACATGTCGACGCAGATCATAGTATGAAGGATCAGCATGTGGAATTGGAGCTTCCCGTGTGCTACTACGTTTACTATCATGTACACCCACTGGCCGTTCAAGAGGTACTCCGTTTTGTATCTACACTCATTGTCCATATAGGTGCACTTGGTAGTTCTGCACTCACAGACTGTAGTCTTTCTGTTCATCGGCATACTTTGTTAATCCCGTTTCACCCTGTTCTTCAGTGGTCAGGACCCCCACAGACAGGGCTTAACTAGGAACTAAATTCAGCCCTGGATTCTTTTTTCTAGACCAGCCCCCTACAGTCACAGCAAATTCAAAGTGAAAATGCAGAGGCCAGATAGAAAGTGTGATCGCAAGAGCTGATACCCCTGAACTGTCTTCCCTCTTATACTCTCATAAGCTTTATAAGCTTGTATTTTCTTGACTGAACATGAGGAAAATATCAAACCTATGTTAGACACCAACTAGGGTTGTGCGATATTGACCAAAAATTATATCTCAATATTTTCTGTAATTTTGTGGATCATGATAATAAACAATATTTTGCATTATTTAAAAATGTGTTTGGAAAAGTCTTATATTGTACTAGCTCGCACTTCTTAAAGGATATTAATATCCATTCATCCATCCATTATCTTCCGCCGTAGTCTGGGTCACGCATTTAGCTTTTAGTTAATCCCAGGATGAACTAAAAGCCAAATACTTAAAGCAATAGAGAAAAAAACAAAACATACTATTTTCCAAAGCTCGGTAGATTTCTACAAATAAAGAGAAGAAGCAGAAATGGGAGGAGATTGCCAGGATATAAGTGCCTGTAGTGTTCATCACGTATGCACCATTGTAGTCACCATGCACAGAACAATGCATTATAAAAGAATGATAAGCAGCCTCTTTCGTTTTTGAGACAGAACTGCACGTGAACTTCAAGTTAAGAAGAACTTCCAGAGTTACGAGTGGCTCAGACTACTCTTACATTTACGACTTTATATACTACATTAGTTACGAGGTCTGGAAACGTTTGTAATTTAAAAAATGTTCTTAAGTATGAAGTTATAAAATACTTCACATTAAGAACATTATGGGAAACGCACACGAGGTCAGTTGTGGAGTGATCTTTAACGGCTGCTTTCTCACAAAGTCTGCAAACCGCCGTCTTCTGAGCAACGTCAGTCTTTTCAGGTCCAGACCAGCTCCACACGAGTGAAGATGATCCTCACCTAGGAGTTAAATCTAAGGAGGTAGACTGCGAGGCTGACGGTGTCTAAATTTCTTCCCCTGGCGCAGGTGTGCTGTTAGGTGTGTTGTTTAGGCAGCTATGCTAGCTTTAGCCTATGCTAACACACAGTATGGGTGCTCTCACTGCGCACATGTGGAAGCCTATAGTAAAACACGCGGAGTCGAGGCGTTTTGATTGTATTTCCCAGTCAGTAGCGTACTCAATAACATCAGCATCGTTAACATGGCAATTCAGATATTATAAACGATATATATCGCACACCCACAACACCAACACATGTAAATACATTTTTTTCTGTTGTTAGTTGCCAGCTTAGTTAATCAGAATAACCAGACACCATATTAACAGCAAAGTATGTTTTCTGCACTTTCCATTGGGATCAATAGAATTCTATCCATGTATTACACACATTCATTAAAATGGCTTTACTTAAATGATTCCATTGGGGTTTTCCCACTCAGTAAACTTCTAGACACTGCTAGAAGTAAATCCTAAGCTTTCACATTTGTCTGTTACTGTGGACGTGTATATCTAAACAATAAGCCCTGTTTTACTCACAGAATAATTCCTAAAGTTTAAACTCTGCGCTTTCAATTCTACTGTAATAAACAGTTGCCAAAACGGAGTTTACTTTTTCTGAGGAGCAGAGACTAATAGCCACGTCTCAAATTTGCCACCTCCTCCTACAGAGCGCACTGTGTTGGACAAGTCATTGCAGAACCTCCCCGCAATTATTCATTTATATTCAGCCATTAATATTCAGGAATAGTTTAGATTACTCCCTACTTAACATTTAATGTCTGTTAATTGAAATGTTGGTTATTTTTAAGTAGTGCTCTAAATAGGGAACATGCTACATTTGGGACAGGGCCGATCCTCTCTTGTCAAGCGGCAGACTGAACGGACTGGCTAACTTGGACCATTCTGTTCCTCATAGACAACCAAACAAGTTCTTCCACAAGTTTCATGAATGTCTCTACACCTTGTTGAAGCCTTTTCAGTGCCCCCTTTCTGCTTTTTTGATGCTTTCTCCAGTTTGCAATCATTGCTAAAGTAATGTTTTTACAGTGGTTTTGTTTACAGTTATCCTGGTCATGCACTAAGTATACTGTGGGCCAATAAACATATGAATATCAGAATACTCAGAATAATCAGGTTCTATTTTTAACTCTCTTAGGGGCCCATACACAGAGTGACCAACCAGGAATTGTTCTTGTACTTCCAATGGCCTTGTCCATCCATGCCCAGAGAATAGGGCTACAGCTATTGATTATTTTAGTAATTAAGTATTCTATCAAATATTCCATTGATTAATTGGTTAAAAAAATTACAACACATCAAATATATAAACCCAGCTTTAAACATCAGTCAGTGCTCTATAGAAAGACCAATACACCACCACAATTAAGCCGACTAAAGACAAATCTAACACACAGCAGTCTAATCTAACACACAGATTATTTCAGGAGAGAATAGTTTAAAATAGTTTTATATAGCAAGTATTTTATGCCATTCATCCTTATATGGCACTGAGGCTTGCAGCGGACTTAAATGTCTATGTTGCGGACGAGAGCGGAGTGCATTTTACCCATTTTCGACGAATTTTAGTGCTAGCAGGTGGGAGTGGGATTAAAACATCTGTCCCATGCAGACCTCTGCTTTACAGGGTGAAAGCATTTCAGCATGGCAATGCTGCTCTGGGATCAGGTTTCCATCTATCCATGCAAAGCCCATTAATTTAGTAGAAATGACCCAAACTAATCCTCATAAATGTGTCATCTGATATGCCGTTTCACTCAAACTGTTGATTTATTGAGACCTGTGGCTCACACTTGATCTACATGCTTACATATACACGTTATCTACTTTATAAAACGGAGGTGCCTTTTTTTGTTTAATCATATATATATATATAATCAAGAATGGCAGTGAGCCGGGGCAACATGCTATTTTATTGTTGTCATGATATATTGCATCACAAAACTCTTTTCTGAGTACATTAGGGTTGTCGTCAGTGCTTCCAGGAAAACTTAAAACCTAAAGCTGCACGGATCATAAAAAAGAGGGATTTATGCCAATCGTAGACAGTCTTGTGTGCATGTGGGAGGTTGGAGCGTAAAGTAGGCTAGATAGTAATTCATGAGGGTAGAAACTATGATAAAGTGCATTGAGTGGTTAGTTATGTTTCATGGTTCACATCCACTGTCTCTATGTTGCTTTGACTTGCATGCAGGGGAAGAACATGTATATGTTGGTTTCAAATATGAAAGTCAGCATAACAATCATCCAAGGGAGACTAGTCACACAGGACACGTAGGCTGAGCTAATTGGATCTCGAACTTCTGATAAATATCAGATACAGGATACATATTTTGCAAACATGCTTTGCAGAAGGGTGGTCGTATTAGAAGTTTTGGCCGGGAACTCCTGCTTGGACAGCTGGATCATTATAGTTTTTATGTTTTCATTAGTTTCATAAGTTTATGTGGTTTTTCCATTTTGTTTTGTTTATGTTTAGCTTCAGTGAGTTTTAACAATGTTAATATCTTTATCGTTTTAACTTTGCTTTTAATTTTCTGAAACATGTAGTTTGGCTCATGTATGTTTCTGCATGTAGTTTCTGGTGTCTTTTAGGAAAGCTGAAGTCTAGCTCAGTCTGTAGCTGGATTGAGTTTGACTCTGTTCCAGCTATCCCTAAAGAGAGCAGAACCCAGCAAAAAGGTGCTGCTTTTTTCATCATTTTGCAAATGACATTATTTATTTTGTGTTTTCCCAGCCTGCCTTTGAATTATATTATAGAATTATACACAGTCAAGTCTCATTATTATGTCTCGACTAATATCCTGAGTTACAACTAGGAATGTAACAATACACTGTACTCATGATGCTGGCCTCACGATACGATTTTCTGACAATTTTTTGTTGTTGACAAAATCAAACTGAACACAAATTATGACCCACAAAGTGTATATAATTGTAGTTATATGTAATTATATGATTGTTGTAATTCTTTTCCTTAAAAAAATCTGATGTACACCTGAACTTTGCTCAAACCCACACTTAGTTCTACATTTTAGTGGAGAACCAAAGATTGTAGTAGATACAGAATGTATATAACACTGTTGTAATGTTCTTTTCTGTTGTAATTAGAAGTTACTCAAGTAAGCATTGAAATCATCTCAGAGTATAAGGGTTAAAACAGTGTGTTCCAAATATTATACAAAACCAAACTCATATATGCAAATTGTTGTTTTATTATTAGTAGTTATTATTTTATTAGCGTTTATTATCATTGTTTTTTATTACTGTTTTTTATTTATTTATATTATTATTATTTACTCAAAGTTTAATAAGCACTCCATTTTCAAAGAATTAGAACTTTCAGGCATTTTAAGACTTTAAAGATTTGGTTAATCGAATACTTCTGCCCAGGACAGATGTTTTCTCTTTTTGTTCAGTATTTACTGTAGTATAAAAACTTGCATCTTAGTCTTTATTTACATCACTCTCATTGCATTATTGTTTTGCTATTTGGTGACCAAAGGAGGACAGCGGGTTCTCCTTTTTTGAGTCTTAGTTTCTCTCAAGCTTTTAACTCAAGTTGGGATCCATAAGCAGGCTTGTTTACTGAATATTAGAGAATGCAGAAATAACGTAGTACTGGGCAGGGCGATGGGCAATATAACCAGGAAACCAGGGAACCAGGGCAGCCTAGCGGGTTAGCTGCAGGAGCAGGTCAAGCGAAGATAATGGTAAGCAGCAGTAGATGGTAACTCCGACTAGAGCTGGCTTTTCTAGGCATTGGTTTCCCTTCTGAGCAGTGAATAGAGCAGACCCCTCTGGCGTAGTGATTTTCAGGAGCGAACTCCTGTCCAAGCAGTGCGTAGAGACAAATCCCCTCAGTCATAGCGTTTCTCCAGGATAGAAATCCTGTCCGAGCAGACACAAAAACCCTTGACCAAGGGTAACGTTAAAGAACAGTTCACAATTCTTGATAGTTCTTGATAGTTCTAGGGACATCTGAGGAGATGTTGGCACTTAGAAAACCCCAACAGCAGCTAGTATTATATGCCATTATTGTAGCGAAGGAAATTATATTAAGGGTCTGGAAAGGTACAGAGGTCCCACAGGCTAAAGTATGGTTAAAAGAAATTAGAAAACTTCTACACCTGGAGGAAATAAGATTCATCAAAAATAATAGATGTGGGCAATTCTATAAAATTTGGCATCCCCTTTTACAGTATTTGGAAAGTACTAATTATAAAGGCAATGTGACATCAGAATAAATAAAGTTATGATTCGGGGGCTGGGATTGGGTTGGTGATGGGGTGGTGTATAGGTGTTTGTGTGGTATCTGTTTTAATAAATTTTGTGAGTTTTGTTTGTTTAGGTTTTTTTTCCTTAGTGTATGGAAATTAGGAAAAATACTATATATTTGTATAGCATATTGTATTACAGTATCCTGCTTAATAAACAGATATTAATTAAAAGAACAGTTCAAAATAGAGCCATAACAGGGCCAGCGAGTGGCATGGAGAGAGTCTAGGCTGGGTAAACCTCCCTTTAGCATTATGTGGAGCTAACTCTTCACCAGATCAAAACATAGAGCAGAGACAGAGTAGTGTTGACCAGCCTTGAGCTCAGAAAGAGAGAAAGTCCGACGTAACACTGATGATCGTGATAGAGCTTGACTTGGCTTGGCAGAGTTCAGCTTATCCTAACTGTACAAACAAATACAAGTGTACATTAAATACTACACACTGGGAGGAGAGTGAGGGGTATTTAAGGGGTAAGTGCCATGAGTTACAGGTGTGTGTTATCAGGGACTGATGCATGTGTTCTAGGCTACCTCAGTACTCCAGGGACAGAGACCTCTGGTGGCACTGAGCAGACGTGCTTACAATTTGGAGTATTTCTTAGGCATTGTTGCCTTTGGCATGCTCATTTTAACTTTGGACCTTACTTTTAAACAATGCCTATACTCTATAAAATTAAACACTGAATTGAACTGAATTGAAATAAATGTAATCTTTAAAATGCCTGCTGGTCTTTGGCCAAATGCCAAGTACAAGACAAATCTGTCTCCAGTCTGAGCCCAAAATCTAGTATTACCGCACTACAGTAAAGTGGGCTTTGCCGTAATTTTGCCTGAAAATGATGTGGAGAATGATTGAAACATGATTGTCTGATACATATTGATTGTGTCTTGTTTGTCTTTCATGTGGCTGGATTAGTCAACATCTTTATTACTGGTAATGTCCACAGAGCATCACGTGAACATCTTGTATATCTGTACTGTTCCTGAGGCTTTTATCCATCTCTATCTTGGCTTCCATTTCCCCTATTATAGACTGCTTTTCTCTGTGGAGCAGCCTACCTTTCTAATAATTCTTATTATTACTGGCGTGAGGTCTGTTTGTCTTGATGTCTTGTTATCTGGCCGTAAGCCTGCTTATAATTATTCTTTCTGTTTTTTGGCATGTTGTGATGAGGCCCCGTGTTTTGTGTTCATAGCGCGTGAGGGTCTTTTTTATTTCAGATTATGAGGATGGGTAGAAAGCACTAAATTGGCTGTGTCACACAAGCCCCATTTATGATGTGGTAGTATTACGTCTGTGGTCAGTATGGCTGTTTTCCCAAAATATGCAATATTCCTTTCCCAGAAAATGTTGTGTTTTTCTGCCATCTGGTTATTGGCCTTTAAATAATTTACAGAATCCTCTGCATCCTTTATAAATGTTAAAACAAATCAAAAGTCCAGACCTTCACAAGCTTTTGCTCTTTTCAGAGAGGGAATGTCTCAGTTACACAGAAACATACAGTTAAGTCCATAAATATGTGGACTTATGTGACACAATCATGATTTGGGCTCTCCATGCCACCACATTGGATTAGAAAATAAACAACTGGGATGCAATTGAAGTGTAGACTTTCAGGTTTAATTCAAGGGGTTAAACAAAAATATCCTATTGAATGTTTAGGAATTGCAACCATTTTTCTACAGAGCCTCCTCATTTCAGGGGCTCAAAAGTAATTGGACAAATTAACATTACCATAAATAAAATGTTCTTTTTAAATACTTTGTTGAGATTCTTCTGCAGACGATGACTGCCTGATATCTGGAACCCATGGATATCAACAAACGCTGGGATTCCTCCTTTCTGATGCTTTGCCAGGCCATTACTGCAGCTGTCTTCAGTTGTTGCTTGTTTGAGGGTTTTTCTGCCTTAAGTTTTGTCTTACCTTTGAGACCTGGTGAGTTACTCGGCCATTGCAGAATAGTCTACTTCTTTACCTTAAAAAACTCCTGGATTGGTTTCGTAGTATGTTTTAGGTCACTGTCCATCTGTACCATGAAGCGCCGTCCAATCAACCTGCTGCATTTGATTGAATCTGAGCAGAAAGTATATCCCTGTACACCTCAGAATTCATCCAGCTGCTTCTGTCACATGATCACTAAACACCAGTGACCCTGTGCCATTGGAAGCCATACAAGCCTTTTCCATACTTTCTTCTTCCCATCATTCTGATACAGGTTGATCTTAGTTTCATCTGTCTACAGAATGCTGTTCTAGAACTGGGCTGGCTTCTTTAGATGTTTTTTTTTTTTTTTTTGTCTAATCTGGCGTTTCTGTTTTTGAGGTTAATTCAGGGTTTGCACCTTGTGGTGACCCCTCTGTATTTACTCTCATGAAGTCTTCTCTTTATAATAGACTTAGATACTGATACACCTACTTCCTGGAGACTGTTCTTCAATTGGGTGGATGTTGTGAAGGGATTTTTCTTCACCATGGAAAGGATTCTGCGATCGTCCACCATTGATGTCTCCCCAGAATGTACCAAACTGTTAATTTGGCCACTGCTAACATTTCCACTATCTCTCTGATGGATTTCTTCTTTGTTTCAGTCTAATGACGGCCTGTTTCACTTAATTGAGAGCGCCATTGACCGCATGTTGTAGGTTCACAGCAACAGCTTCCAAATGCAAAAAAATGCCTTCTACCTGCTTAATTGATGATGGATTAATGAGGGAAAAGCCCAGGAAATAGTTTTTGAGATAGTTGTCCAATTACTTCTGGTCCCTTGAAAAACAGGCAGCTACATATTTAAGAGCTGTCATTCCTAAACCCATCCTCCAACTAGGAAGTGAATACACTTAATTAAAGCTGAGAGTGTACACTTCAAGCCCACATTAATTATATAACAGTATCTAGAATATGGTTTAGTAAAGAGTTAAAATGCCAAAACTTGTGTCACTGTCCAATAACAACTGTATGTGAACAGTTGTTATGAAAATGAGTAACATTTGTGTTTAGAATAAAGCAAGATTATTATACAAGAACTTTACATGCATAAATGTATTGGTGGATCATATATATTGTCTTGTGCCAATAGACAATATTATTGAGTATCGCAATAATTAAAATCTATGACGATATCATGCCTCTTACCGTCAAGCAACCTACATATATGATAATAAAATATCAAAAACGATTTAATTGCAAATAGAAATGTTTACACCACTTTTAAAAATCTGCAGAGTTGTACTGTAAAGAGCGCTGGGATATATAACGAGGGTAAAACGGATGTGGTATGTGTGACTTGCTGTCTGCTAGACGGTAAAGAAAGTGGAGGAGCTCGTATAGAAGAAGGAGCCAAAGCGCCAGTGTTCGTAACTTGGAGTTGGCACTCACTACGTGAGCTGAGTTTCATCTAAAACAGATTAATCTAAATGTGCTCTTGTGGAGCAGCTTCACCTCCATAGGCGTTTGTATGATCCGCCTTAAAAAACCCTGGAGAGCTAAATAAACTACTTTTTTACTGTAATCTCTGTAATCTTTTAAGGCAGATTTTTTGTACCACCTCGTGTCGTTTCTGAGAATCATTATGCACCAACATAAACAGCATGAAGTAAATACAGCTTTCATGAGTGGTCATTGCAGTCCTGCATAAGGTAAACTCTGCTGCTAAAGTGTACTCAGCCTTAAGCCCCTCATAATGCAGCGCTCCACTCTACACCACGCAAAGCCAGGTCAATCGGTTTCGCCACATGTCATGTAAAAGTGCCTCAGTGCACAAAATTATCGATTATCGCGATAATTCTGGAGACAATTATCCTTTGGCTACATTTACATTATCACCCAAGCTTGTCCAAACTCAAAACATGTCTTTCCAACATCGCAGCTTTAAAGGAGAGGCCAACCACTGACTTTATTTTTAATGTAGGTTAATTAAATGAAAATTTTTATTCCATGCTATTTTGGAGCATTTCTATTGGTCCATTTATCATGAAATTTTGACTACAATGTAAATGGCAGCTGCACTCTGCTGCTAAAGTATACTCAGCCTTAAGCACTCAGCCTATCACGCAAAGCCAGTTTAATAGGTTTCTCCGCATTTCATGTAAAAGTGCCTAAGCGGCCTCCGTGAGGCTGTTTGTTTTATAACACGATATAACCATTTATCAAGATAATTCTGGAGACAATTATTGTTTGGCTACATTTGAGAATGGGAATTAGTTTCCAGCTATTTTGGAGCATTTCTATTGGTCCATTTATCGTGAAAAAAGGCAGCCCCATTTAAATGAGTTTAAAAAAATGTTAATTAAATTATAAAAATAAAAATCAACAAAAATGGAGAAATGTGTTTTTCTTTGAACAGCGGCGGTATGTCTGTATGTGGTGTATTTGAGCTATTCATGTTTGTGTGTGCACATGTGCTTAGTATGTGTATTGTTATCTGTCGTTTGGAAGTATGTAATATGGTAGTACAACAATTCTAAATAAAGGCGTAAAATAAACAGAGTAGGTAAATGATTTGGATGGTGAATTTAAATTTTGAGAGTATTTTTGACACGATTCTGAAACGGTTTTGAAAAATCTGTTTATCTGGAGCTCTGCTGACAGCCTTCTGGTTTCTGATATGATACCCATATTGTGTATTCAGGAAATGTTCTTTTCTTCTAAAGGTACATTTATTTTGTACGTATATTACTTGATCACTGCTTTTCAAAGGAAAAAAAAATTAACCAAGCCCATTTCCAGTGCAGTATTTTATAAACCTATGACCAATTGCAAAGTGAATTACTTTTGCCATCGCTGGTAAACGTTCCATTTTCAGGCGGAGGAGAGCTCCGGGTTTTTTAATATAATGGATGCACTCAGGGTCTGGGCTCAAAGAAAGTTATATTCCAGAATAAAAGACACGAATGTGCGTTTTTCTCCCTCTTTCTGTTTCCATCTTTGTAAAGCCCAGCTGAAATTCTCCCTTGAGCACTTCATGAAGCGTATCAGACTATGAAATAATTGCAAATCATTATCATCTATTATAATTCTCCCATTATCCCGTCGGTATTCTGCAAGGTGTGTTTGATTGGCATGCATTATTGACGCATGGCCCAATTAGTTCACAATAATGATGGCTGCCTTTGAAACGATTTGCCTACTCAGTTAAATTTAGAAGCCTCAGCGCAGTCTTTCCCTGCAGCTGCGCTCGTGTAATTGTAGCATTCGTCAATCATTATGCCCTTTTTTTCAAACTGATTCATGAAGGTTTTTTGGAATGAGAGGTGTCAGTAAGTAGATTCTGAATGTTTAGATGAGCAGGGCATATTGCGTCACACTGACATACTGTAGTGCTGTTACTTGGCTATGCTTTTAAACTGTAAATATTTGGTCATACATTTAATGTTTAAAGCAGTGTTATGCAGTGAAGAACATGTTCACTGAAAAGTGCTTGGTTAAAAGTGTTTTAGTAGAAGCTAGCAGGGCTGTGTATTGGCAAGAACCTGGCGATACAGTACGTATCATGATAAAGCGGTCACGATTCAGTATATCACGATACATTGCAATATTGCAAGCAAAGTGATATAACACACCACTGTATGAACAGGTTTATCAATGCCTACAATAGCATTGCGCCCTTGTGCTGCTTGTTAATGTTGGAGTGGAACTGAAAATTAATTACAGTACTGCCATCTGGTGGTCAGAGGTTAAAACACAACACACTGTGATTCACTGTCTGCCAGGAATCTGTGTATCGATACTGTGTTTTCAAAACTCGATACAGTATCACAAAACATAATATCCCGATATCATATATTTCAATATTTTCTTACACCTCTAGAAGCTAGTAGGACATTCTAGGCAGCACGGTGGTGCACGGTTGCCTCACAGCAAGACGATCCGAGTTGGATTTCCAGTCCGGGTCGTTCTATGTGGAGTGTGCATGTTCCCCCTGTGATTGAGTGGGTTTCCTCCAGGTACTCGGGTTTCTCCCACAGTCCAAAGACATGCATGTTGATCGCTCACTTTAACTTGCCCGTAGGTGTGCGTTAGTGTGTGTTGGCCATGCACTGCACTGGCGACCTGTCCATGGCATACCCTGCCTTTGCCCGATGGCGGCCATTGCTCCAGTGCCCCCCGTGACCCCGACTAACGGGATAAGGCAGAAGATAATGGATAGATGGATGGGTAGTTGCACATTCTGCAGTTTAAAGTTGCAGTGCCACACAGTTGTCACACACTCAGACTCTCTGCCCACAGGGGTATGTGAATCATCTGCTTTATATTGTACGCTAAAATGACCGTAAACATTGTCCCTCACAGCAATGTTCTGTTAAGTAGGACAATAAATAAATAAACTAGTAGAAAGCAAGCTCTATGCACAAGATGGAGAAGATGATGTAGGCTCTGGACTGGAAAAGTAGATGCTACTTTGTTATACCATGAGTTTGGCATGAAGCAGTTAGTAGTTAACAAGTTAACAAGGCACATACCACTTTGTTTCCCACAGGTGTGTTTTTGTTGGAGCACTGTACAGCTTACGCTAAAACAATGGACTGTGATTGGTGGGTTTTCATGTCAGATAAGGGACCAGTTGCTCTTAAAGTAGCAAGGTCTGTGCAAGAGCTAGAAGCTAGAAGCTCTAGCAGTAGTCAGCCATGCTACATGACTTTCGAGTCTTTTTTCTTTTTCAAGTTTTATAATTGACTTTTTTAAATCGAGTCACAGTCTTGACATCAGCCTCTCACAGACTTTCTTGTCTTTTGGTTGTGAGGGGGTTCACACTAGATGATTAGGCAAGCTAACGTGATCCAGTGAGCTGTATATTGTTATATGAATTAAACAAAGCTTTGATGCAAAATATTTCCATATGATTACTATCACTTTACATACACCATGTAGAGATTTGCCCCATTCTTCAGAAGTAGTTCACTTTGGGTGTGTCTCAAAACATAGTGAGCTCCTACATAGGCAGCATTTTACGTCATGGTATGCGCTCCCGACATGTAGGCTGTCCCAATTCTTACCTTAAACATGCTGTCTACTGAGGAACCTTATTTAGACCTGATTTTAAGGAAGCATCGAACTTTTCCTCAGCTGCTAAGGCAATCCCATGATGCAACGCAGGCAAATCTATGAGCAGTGAAGTTGTTTTCAAAGTGTTTTTGATTCTTTCTGGAGTTTTAATGTGTTTCTTGTCATATAGTTACACAAAACAGTATTTTATTAGCAACTCTGTAATGAGTCGTTGACCATGTAGCAGTTTTATACTCAAGCCTTTGGCATTTATGCTAGTGGATTTTTAAGCCTCGGGCTATTGTTTTGGGTCGTCGACAGGTAGCTAAGCAACTAGCTAAAACGTTGGTCGCGTGCTATGGGCGGGAACAAGCTGTGATAAGCTATAAGGGGACAACTCTGCCTACTTAAACAACTGCCTATATAGTCAGTGTCACACTAGGTTTTGAGACTGACCCTTTGTTTTCAAGCTAGTATGCATAATGTATACATGATTTTGTTACTGGCAGCAATAGCTACAACTTCTAAGGGTAAATATTAATTCATCCATTTATTCACTCATCATCTAAACTACTTAAGCTTCTGGGTCACAGGTTGTTCTGAAGCCTATCCCTGCACTCAATGGGCAGAAGGCAGGAAACATGCTGGATAGGCTGCAAGTCCATCACAAGGCAGCACCGTCCCTATTTAGTATCTTGGACTCACCTGACAGCATGTCTTTGGTCTGTGGAAGGAAAGCAGAGCACAGAGAAAAAACATATAGGCTTAGGGAGAACATGCAAATTCCACACAGAAAGAACCTTGGTCAACTATGCCGCCCAAGTTAAACATTATAGGGTTTAAATATACTATATAAGAATGTTTTTTGTCCCCAGTCTTTTCCTACACAAACTCTTTTCGCTCTCTCCGCCCCTGACTCTCAGTTGATGTCATTTTAAAGGTATGTATGATGAAGGTAATATGGCCGGTAGGTAGACACTACCAGCTGTTCTGCTTGAGCCCCTGAAGCCCTCAAATGGCTTTGTAAAGTAATCTGTGTGTAATTGCTTTTATTTTAATAGCTGTTAATCCAAGTGTATCCAGACTTTGTTTTGTTGAAAAGTGCAGGACGTTCAGTTTTTTTGAAGGCAGAATACGTTGCTCTTAGATCTCAATGTACAGTTCTGTAATACAGGTGTGTAAATGACCTTTGCCAAAGGCACTGACACACTGACCCCATACCATGAAAGACCCTGGCTGCTAAAAACAGCCTGAATGGTCCTTTTTTGTCTTTGGGCCGGGGGACATGGCGTCCATTTCTTCCGAAAAATCTGGAATACTGACCATGGTACACATTTCCACTGTGTGATAGTTTATCCCAGACGTCCCCAAGCCCAGAAAATGCCATTCCTGGACAAGGCCTCTGCATTGCACAGTAAAGTTTTAAGTGATATCAGAGAATGTAGCTCCATATTGTAGTGCTGGACAGAGGCCAAAGTAATTACTCGCCCATATGACTATATCAGCTATTGTTGAGCGACGTTGAGGGATCGGATATCGCGGGCAGTCATTTATGCTTGTGCTCTTGGGTTTTTACTGTCTGCACTGAAATAAAAGTTAAAGTAAATTTAAGAAATGCACTTTTTGTAATTGCATAGTGTCCCAAATATGCTTCGTACTGTATTTCATTGTTGATAATAGATCCCTCTGAATCTTACACTCTGCTCTCTTAAAGGCTAAGCACCAGCTAATATAAAAATGTCAAACACATATCTACAGCGGAGCTTGAGATCCTAACTTGTGATTATTAAAAGTCAGAAAATGTTTTATTGTTTACAGAGTCAAGAATTGCGGCTTAAAAGACTGTTTAGCTCCGCCCTCTGTTCGTAACCTGCTGTAGGTGTTATGCGTGTGACGTAGATGGTGGACAACAACGCTAGAAGACGCACTTATGGTAATGCAGAATGACAGAAAGGTGTTGTTGTTTTTGGCTGCAGTAATTGGATGTATAGGATGTATAGTGTATAGGACCACCATGCACAAACAACCCAAAGACCCCTAAATATCTAGAAAGTGGACTAAACCGTCCTCTCACTCCGTCATCTGTAGATCATTTCACGTCTGAAGATTATCACAGCTATGGGACGTAGACTTACACGATGACTGGATCTTAAGTCTGACGCTGTTCAACAATATGGGCGTGTAAGTAAACCAGCGAGAGGAGTTCAAAAGCCTCCGTGTACGTGGAGGTAAACCGGGTAAGCTCAGTTACTGAGCCTGCTTTAGCTGATGTTAGCTAACATTAGCTTCACTAGCTAAGTTCAGTGGCTCAAGTTATGCTAAGCTAACGTAGTTGAGTTATGAAGATTTATAGGGTCGTACAAGATCGAGTTCCTCTTTAATCATATTTATAATAATAACTGTACCTCTATATCTGAGTTTAGCTGGTTGCTAGGCTGTTGTCATGAATGTAGTTGTTTATTTAGCTAGATACTGTTTACACTCAGGATGAGCTGCTGACTAAAGGTATCAGGACTAAGTGATATGGTGGTCTAAGTGATATGGTGGTCTATTTCTACATTACAGCTCTTTCAAATTTAAATTCAGAAATATCATTAGAATCTGAAGAAGCAGTGCTGGAACGTTCTCAGTCCCAGTCAGTCATAGTGCTGTTGTACCGCGACGCTGTTCACTGTTGTCCACCAGTGACTTCACACGGTAGCGTTCAGGAGTTTCTGTAGCGAGCTCAGGTTTTTCTGGCAATTTAATTAAAATTGTCTACTTTAAAGCAAAATAAACAGCGAATTTCATTTTAAGTCATGTTTATATATTTGCATTATCTAAAACAATGTGAAAACACCAGGAGGGTCCATAAGTGATGGTTAGCCTTTAATTTAAAAGTATTAACATCTGTGCTGTGCGTTGTGCCTATTTAAAAAAGCAGCCCGTTCAGAAACGCTCCTCGTAATGTTGATGTGAATAGACGAGGCTGAACCGCTGCAGGCTGAACAGGCGGATCATGTCCATATGACTAGACACAACAATGATGGCCAATTTGTGTATTTTTAGGAACTAACAAGACTATGTTTAAAACAAGTTGAAGATGTGCGTAAGGCTTACAAGTCGTCACAGATTTCTACGGTTTTACTGCAAACCTCTCTCTCTCTCCAGTATCAGCGCGAATATTAAGAATAGGTGCTCCACATTCGAGCAGTTAGCCTACAACAGAAACAGCTGGGAGGTTCTGATGGGTCTCAGCACTCGTTTAAGGAATGGTGCTGTAAGTGTGCGTTGACATGGACAGACACTGTGTGGAGGAGCAGCTGAAAGTGTTTGTGAGGAGAAAAAGACCATAAACACAGTGGATTAAGCTGACAAGGGGGTTTTGGTGGGGGGGGGCTAATCCTAAAGTGGGCTTTCTGTTGAAAACTCTGTCTATCACTTAGTTATTTTCACTGTCACTTCTCACCCACCTCTGTGCTCTGTCTCTCTCTTTCTTCCCACACACTCTCTCCCTACTTTTTTTCTTTCTCTCTGCTATCACTCCTATTTCTCTTTCTTTAAACTTCTCTCTAGGTGTCTCTATCTCTTTGTACACTGTCTGTCTCTCTCACTGTCTCTCTCTTTCTGTCTCTCTTTCTCTCTTTTTTCTGTAGGTTTGGTTGAATAGGATGTTTGCCCTCATTTTTCCCCCACTCTTAGAACAGTCTTCTCCCAGCTTATGACTCATCCAAAAGCTTAATCCTTTGATAATAGAGAGATTAAACCCTCGTTTTTTCATTCCACGTCCAGAGTGTGTGTGTGTGTGTGTTAATCCCCTTTCAGCTGAAACTGATCATAATAAGAATCTAAAGTCGTTCAGATCTACGTCAGCTGCGTCTGTTTCTCTTCTAGCATTAAACACAAAGCGATGGATTGCTGAACATGCGTTACCCTCTAGTCGCAGTTATCTTCGTGGTGTGGAACAGCGTATGATGAAGCATGACAAAGATTACATTCAAGGTGCTCTCAAGGTGCTAACTGTGTAATGTCAAATAAACAATGAACTAGAAAGACCTTCCTTTGTCTGAACAAATGGCTTTACTGTTACCACATTAGATTGGGGCTAATGTATTAGCACTTTGTACCCCACCAGTCTGAATGAACTCTAGTTGGAATGCAATTGTGAAGCCTCATAGCAGTTTTATCATGTTGCAGTGGACATGTTAACAGAAGACACATTTCCAGGCGTATGTTTTTGCTGGATTACAACAGCGTATCATATTAAGGTGATATATGCCTTTTGTGAATTGTTGAACCCGTAATACTTTTCATATGAATCATATCTCTTGTTGTAACTTCTTTCTTGTCGTCAGAATGAAGAGGGAGACCAGCTCAGAGTGTAGACTTTATTCTGAAGATACCGCGGTACAGTTGTTCTGTAAGCTCTCAAACCCGGGTCTAACTTCAAACTAGCAAACACACTGTATTTAAATCCAGGCTGAACACAGGTCAACCAGCCTCAACCCATCTGGCCAGATCTCCTAGGCATGGGGCTAGTACTCGGGCCATTCCTGCCATAAACCAGCAGAATCTGCTGAGCCATAAACCCTGTATGACGGGATTCACAAAACCCTGGACTTCCCGCAATCTCTGTAGCGTTCAGTGGACTCCTCTGTAAACATGAGCTTTTAACAGACACCATAGTATATAAAAATATTCAACAATCCTCCCCTCGTACGTAAAAGTACGTACACATGAGTTGTTAACAGACGCCATAGTATGTAAAAATATTCAACACTCACTCCTTGCTCACTACAGCAGGTGTAGAAATAAAGGTGTAGAAAGAAATCCAGGACTTGGATCTTCTTCAATAACAGTAGTCCTGTTTAAATGGATAATATAATAAGAAATCCTGGTAATGGGTAACAGCACCACCTTTTTGTTGACCAGAAGATAAACACAAAAAGGTTAAATATTAAAGTAGAGCTCAAAACAAGGCTACTTTCATTTAAAACATTCCTGGTCATGGACTAATTAGCAGGAAAATTGAATACGTGAAGGTGCCTCTGACTAAGCTCGGTAATTTCTGTCCTGTTGAGCGACATCTGTTGAGTAGAATGAGCCAACTTTACCGCTATCATGTCTGATTAACTGGAAGTTTGTTTTGGGGATTTATTTGGATCCATTCAATTGTTATCCTTAACACTAATTCGGGTTTCAGACCTACAAGCCTTAAATGAAGCGAGTATGGCTAACATAACATACATGTCACAAAGGGACATACAGTGAAGACATTGATTGCTGTGCTTTGTTGGAAAATACATGACTAATGTCAGCACTGCATGAACATTGGTATCATAAAAACATTGTATTGTTAGTGTAAGGGTTTGCATTGCAGAAGTTTAAAAGCAGACACTTACAACATATATATATATATATATATATATATATATATATATATATATATATATATATATATATATATCCCACAGTAAGCAAGCCAGAGGCAACAGTGGCAAGGAAAAACTCCCTCAGACCGGAGGAAGAAACCTTGGGAGGAACCAAGACTCACAAGGGGAGACCCGTCTTCCCCTTGCCAAACAGTGTTTACAAATTAATAAGCTTAATACCAAAGAAATGCTAAGAGAATATCTGTTTGAATTCTGAATGCCAAAGCTTTAGAAGCTGCACTGGTAAAGGCAGTCTCTGAGTGAGGCAATCTCTGACTGAGGCAGTCTCTGACTGAGTCTTTATGTAAAGTGGGCGTGGGCTAAAACAGTCCCATCCTATCTCAATGCTGGTGCATCTGGATGGCACAGTGATGTAATTGAGGGTGTAGCAGTTGGCACAAATGAGCAACAGAGCTGGTCGGTTTTAGGTGAGGAGGAGGTCCTGATGGTCAGTCCTCCAACAGCGTTCAGTAGGACGGGAGGACAGTCATTATCTCAGGAAGAGTAAAGAAGGAAAACTAGTTCAGCTCAGGAGTATGACTGTAGAGAATATGAAAGAAAGGTATACTATGACAGTTTTCCTAGTGATACATATGCCTGGTTCTGTGTCTGATCCACATGCACCAGACAACACAGCCCTAATTAGACTACTATATGAGTAAAGCATTAGGCTGCAAAACAATGTGAAATCACAATATGAAGTTTGGGAAAACAAAGCACTTAACATGAAAATAACTTTTTTTTATTCATTTAACTAAGATCATCCACAGATCTGTTTTCCACACCAGCTCCAACCATTCTTGGTTGGTTGCATTTTCAGAAATCTAAAATCTGGGGCAAAACACATAAGCTGTTTATTTGAGATTAGATTATTTAACTAGAAATAGAAAAAATGAATGTGCCTTATATGCTGAGGCAGTATATCTGTGCACGTCTAGCTTTTCCACCAAAAGCCCATCATTTCTGATGCAAGTCTTTATAACGGACAGCCAAGAAAAAGTTTGTTTCTCATCCAACCACTGAGTATATCTGTGTATTGGCAAGAACCTGACAATGCAATACAGGTTATATAATATATTATAGATTTTAGTAAAATAACCCCCCGTGAGAATATGTTTGGTTATGCAGTAGTTAGCAGTGCAGCTTACGCTACTTGTTGTAATAGAAGAGCCTAAGGGAAGCTAGGTAACACTGCTATCTAGTGGTTGGGGGTTTAAACACAACACCTCACAACACAAGATGAACCACTGTCTACCATCAATCTTTACATTAATTAAAGCTATTAATTAAAAACTGATACTGTGTTTTTGAGAATCAATACAATATCACAAAACATAACATGATACTCAAGTGTACTGACATGTTCTCTACTGCCTATGAGCTCCTAAAGAAATATCTACAGAAAGAGATTGAAAAAAGACACTGACTAAGAGAGAGAGAGAGACAGAGAGAGAAAGGAGAGAGAGACAGAAAGACAAATAGACTAAAAATACATTGGCTATGAGAGAGAGAAAGAGAAGTTAGAAAGAGAGACAGAAAAAAGAAGAGACAGAAAGAGACTAAAAAAGACATTGGCTAAGGGAGAGAAAGTAGAATGAGAGACAGAGAAAGTAAGGAGAGAGAGACAGAAAGAAAGACTTAAAAAAGATATTGACTAAAAGAGAGACAAAGAGAAATTAGAAAGAGAAACAGAAAGAAAGGAGAGAGAGACAGAAAGAGAAAGAGACTAAAAAGACATTGGCTAAGAGAGATAAAGAGAAGTTAGAAAGAGAGACAGAGAAAAAAGGAGAGAGAGACAGAAAGAGAAAGATACTAAAAAGACATTGACTAAGAGAGAGAGAAACAGAGAAATTAGAAAGAGAGAGAGAAGAAAAGAGAGAGACAGAAAGAGAAAGATGCTAAAAAGACATTGACTAAAAGAGAGAGAGACCGAGAAATTAGAAAGAGAAAGAGACAGAAAGAGAAAGATATTAAAAAGACATTGACTAAGAAAGAGACAGAGAAATTAGAAATAGAGAGAGAAGAAAAGAGAGAGACAGAAAGAGAAAGACACTAAAAAGACATTGACAAGAGAGACAGAGAAAGATTGACTGACAGTGCGAAAGGATGGAGGCTAAAAGAGATTTTAAAAAATGACTAAGAGAAAGATAGAGAAAGGGGAAAGAGAGAGAGAGAGAGAGAGAGAGAGAGAGAGAGTGGCCTTCTTTCCAGAACTCAGCCATGCTAAGCCAATTAAGCGGAACGACCCATTTCCAGTCTGAGTCCACTCTCTCTGCATCCCTCCATCACCAAGGATGGAGAAAGCAGTGGGGAGAAAGAGGCACGCAGAGAAGATCAGTTTCACTTTCCTGAGGATCAGAGTGGCCATTTTCACCCCTAACACATCTTTCCAGGTTAATGTCTTAGTCACGCTCATGATTGGCTGCGAGATGCCTTTAAAATACCGTGTATTAGATCGTGTGACCTGATTCTGACTACAATACAAATGCAGCAAATCTAACCCAGAGTAATAAGCAGTGATCTTTATCTGATTGGTTCCAGCAGTTCATGAATTCGATCACAATCTTCCCTGTGTTCCATTAAAATCTGAGGTTGTGAGTTGTTCTGTAGTTGGTGACGTTCCCAAATAAAGAACCACTTTTCTTTATGGGTTAAATTAATGATTTGTTCAGACATCGCCGCAGTAAACAGAACATTTTCAACATTTGTATCTGGTATTGTTTTTAACTCCAGTAAATGCTGATGTTGTTGCATATATGCTACTTGGAGTCTAACACTCTTGGTAATGACTTTGCATTAAAGTAAAGCTACTACAGTTAATACTAGGGCTGTGTATTGGCAAGAACCTGGCAATACAATACGTATCATGATACAGCGGTCACGATTCAATATATAGCGATATTTCAAATCCTACTATTAAAACACACCACTGTATGAACAGGTTTGCTGATGCTCACAATAGCAATGCGCCCTTGTGCTGCTTGTTATTGTTGGACATGGTTGGAAAATGGTTTCCAACACTGCCAGCTAGTGGTCAGAGGTTTAAACACAACACACAATGATTCACTGTCTACCAGGAATCTGTGTATCGATACTGTGTTTTTGAGAATTGATACAGTATCACCAAACGAAATATCCCAAAATTCAATATTTCAATATTTTCTTACACCCTTTGTTGCTACTCTCTTTAAAATAAAAGTTTGTAGCAGTGCCACGGAAGAACCATTTAGGCCGCAAAAGCAGTGGTTCTCTAAGTGGTCCTTAGGGTCCCCAGACAGTCTATATTACTGACCTATCCTATTGCATTGTGAGTTAGGTAGGAAAAAAAAGACTTACAGGAAAGTCACCTGTTTACTAGGTGGCCATCTTAGCAACACATAACACAGAAAAGACATGATTTTTAACGGGGCGCCATCGTCACATTATCATTGACCCTTCCCCTTGTGCACACAACCAGCAAGCTGATTGGTCGCTTTTTCTCTAGACAGACAATCTTTCCCATTCATATTTCAAGCAGTGACCAGTTTCCACATTTATGACGTCTCTGGTAGGAACAAAAAATGTGCATTATCTTGGGGGATGGCTGGTTTGAGAACCACTTCCCTAAAGAACTTAAGTTGAAACAACCTTTGATAGAACCTTTAGATCATTTACTGTCCACTATATTCTTGAGGTGCCCAGCATTTGGAAATCTACCAACCTGGAGAGTTCAGATCTGGTAAACCTGGCTATACTTTTCAGATTACCCCAAAGGTCTGCATTTCCTGGACCATGTTATATGAGTTGAAAAAAATAGTTGGAGCAGAACTCTACAGGGTGGTCTGTCTCCAGGATCCCTGGTATACATCCTGAACCTTCAAATGATCTTGTGGTTGAGTTAGTTAGAGCTGTTTTGCTAGAACTCTATGGCAAGACCAAAGACTATTTAGGAACCTAAAAGAGTGTACTGCTTCAGTATTTGGTATTTGACATAGTGCACCATCCTTTCACAGTGTTTGAGTAGGATAAGTGAGGAACCTAGTGAGGGCCTTAGGGCTTGATAAGATGCAAATGCAATATTAGACCCTGATAATATTGGTGAGGGTGCAATCTGTGGTGACACTGTGGAAGTGAATTTGCTATATTGACCAGACACTGTGGCTGGTCACCCACAGTTAAGTAAATTAGTAAATCAGCTTGGGTTGATGCTTATGGCGTGCTGCACACAAGAGGAACTATTCAAACCCAGCGCAGCATAAACACTGACAATAGAGTGTAATTTAGCTATGAATAACTTTGTTGGTATTGTAATTTAGAGCCTTAATTTAGACCACTGGCTAATTAAAATGCCTTTGTGGATTCATTCATTACATAGTGGTGATACAGTGTCAGAAGTAAGACATTAATAGACTTAACAAAACAGTCTACGAAGACAGCAAATTTAAAGGGTCTCCTTTGCAACATAACTTGCAACCAAAGATCATACAAAAGGAAGATGGAACATGTCATTTCAGGTGAATGTCCCCTTTCTTGTTTCTCCTTTGATGTCTTCATTAAGAATGTGTTAAGAATGTATGTTTGTCCTTGGGGTCTCATCATGTTTCCCAGTCACTGTACGGTTTACCTGTATTTCTTCTGTTAAATATTTATAATTTATGCTTGCATAAATTATGGGACTCTTTTTCTTACTGCATTTGGGCCTCACTTGGAGAAGCACATCTGGATAGATGCACCCAGAAAATGTAAGATTCTCAGGAGAAACCAAGACTGAAACAGAAACAAACCAAGCCTCAAAAAGAAGCTTTCTAAGACCAAAATTAAGAACGACAGAGAAGAAAACAAGACTGAAAATGAGGGGATCTTTAAGAGCATAATGTAGATCCACTGAGAAGTCTCAAATGATAAAAACATTAAGAACACAAGGAAGAAACATCGAACCAAACTCTTTAAAAGCATAAAGAAGAAAATTAAAAGGAACCAGGCCTCGTCTGGTCCGCTTGACAGTCCGCTTTTAAGGCAGATCAAACTATGGCAGTGGGAAGAACCAGAGAATTTTTGGTAGATAAACTAGTGATCGAAAGAGCAAATCTGTCAGAAGTGAAAAAATTGAAATTGAACTTTGTCACTTGGAGGACACAGTAGTGCCCATTAAACCATAACTATGCTCATTGCTCAGCATGTTGTCTTTGTTGAAAGACAACAACGTCAACCCAATAATGTAAGTGAATGGAAGAAACATCATTCATAATGCCCTATCTTATAGATTTCACCCCAGTTTTAGAAAGCTCTTGCATACAACATAAAGGCCTATCAAAATGTATTAGCATTTGAAATGGAATTTCAATGGAAACTTCTTTGATTATCTTTAAATTTTCTTGCCATTCAAAATTCCATGATTTCACATTTAAATATTTCAATATCCAAAGTCAGTGTACTCAGCCCCTCCCCTGGTCAAGCCACATATCACAATATTAGTACCTTATATTGCTGTTAAATAGTTAAAATCTCTCATGCATTGTGTCTCTCTTGGAGAACACTACCTGGTTATTGGGCCCCAGAAAATATAGAGTATAAGACAGATGTCTTTGAGGAAACTGCTTTATGAGCATGAGGAGGAAACACTGAGGTGAGGAACCAAGACTGAAACTGAAATCCCACCAAAATGAACCAAGCCTAAAAAAGAGAATCTCCCCAAGAGCATGAAGAAGAACCTCAGAGAAGAACCAAGCTTTAATGGAAGGAACTCTCTGATATCCAATGTCAGATTTTGATATCCAAAATACACAGTTTACAGCTTTGCACATTGTCAATGGGATATTATTTCTTATAATGTTTATTTGTTTGTAGCTTATTGGATTACCCATTCAACCCTACATTCAAGTAAAACGTTGAAATAATAACTCAAGTAAAAGTACCTTTCCAAACATGACTTAAGTGTCTTCCAGGCTTGCTGCGGAGCCTACTATATGAAGCACCTATCGGCATAGGAATGGTATGTTAGACTGTAGTGTTCTCTTTGGTCAAAAATAAAATGATAAAGGTTTAATGCAACAGTAAATTAGTCAACAGCATAAGAAAATAAAACAAATCCAAAAAAAAGAAATGAACTAAAATGAATCGAATTGAGTATAAAGTACTTCTTTATTTACAATGGATTTTTAAAAATTAAATGCCACTTAGTAAATTTTAGTTTTTTCTTCATGTGTTTAACACCACCTTTTTTTTGTAGAAAAAAAATTAGGTTTTTGACAAGCCAAGTTTGGCAGCTGTTGTTTTCAAGCGACTTCATTACAAACGCTAAACGATATACACTTTTAACCTTCCTGTTATGTTACAGATCTAATCAACCCATTTTAGCGGTATATCAGTTAATATCCCAACCATGCTGCAGGATAATGAAGCTGAATTTGACGCTGTCCCAGACCTTAGCAAATGGGACAAAGCAATATTGACCTTGTGGTTCTGTGAAACAGCAAAAATGAGCTAATGTTAGGCACCTGTCCAATAGAAACAGAGCAACCTTGCCATTCGTTTTCATACCTCGGCTTCTTTTTTAGCTTCTTTTTCACAAACATCTTGAGTTTTAAACGGTGCAGCACTTACAGTTTGTTGCGACGGCTTGAATTTTCATGGGACATTGCGAATAGGAAACCAGCCCCATAAATTCTCAGAGATCTCGTAACTGTAAAAACGTCTCACTGATGTTAAGTTGGCTGTTTGCCCTTGCCTAAAAACTTTCCCCTCAGTCTTTGTTCTTCAGATCTTTTCCTTTTTGTCTATTTCTCAGCCATCTCCTGCTCTTAACTATGTGTGGAGTTCAGCACATAGCCCCTCACCTTCCCCCTGTCCTGTGTACACGCACAAACTTTTACTGATTGGTTGGAATGTTGTCGTTTAGTTCCCATTCACTGACCCTGGGCTAACATACAGTGGGAGGATATTCGCTGAATTTCAAAAAAGTGTATTGAATTGATATGACATACCGCACCTTTACCAAACATAGGTACTTGTACAGTTGCATGCCCTGTGTGAAAGTTTTAATAACACTGAAGTTTTCTAAGGTCATTTTTGAAATCTAAATACATATTCAGAGAAACCCTCTCTATTTTTAATGCGGGAATGCTGTTAGAATGCTGTTAGTTGAAATGCACAGTGTCACCCTTTGCAGTTAGTAGAAAGCACAAACGCATATAATCACTAATTAGCAATCAGCATGCCAATCAAAGAATGAGGGTGATGTCTCGTTCCCACTGAGACAGAGAGCGGAGGGGGTAATCAGAGAGATGAGAGAAGGTAGGTGGGTGGCAGACAAGTCTGCACCATATGGACTTAAGAATATATAGGGATGCGCCACTACCACTTTTTTCTTACACAAAGGATCTCCCATATAGAAAACTCTGTCTAACATAGCTGCTTCATAAATGCATATAAATCAGTTTCACCTTTTAATTATTTTGTTTTGGTCAAAGCAGTGTTCATTGTTTCGCAATAAACCATGCCAAGCTTGAATGTATGGCATTTACTACTTGGATGATATTTTAGGGGTTTCTTTACTGGTTACCCTGTGGTGTTGGGGGGTCAAAAATAACCCCTTTGATGTACTTGATGTCCTTTATTTTGGAGGCAAAGCAAGAGCCAAGCTGAATGGAGAGAACATTTAGTTTATCCACATTCTACTTCTATGATCACCTTTACTGCAATTGCAAACTATAGATAAAACTTACTTTCATCACTATTACTACCAAAAAGACAAAAAAAAAGACAAAAAAAAAAAAAATATATATATATATATATATAATATTTTTATTTATTTATTTATTTTTTTTTGTTGTCCTTTTGGTAGTAATAGTATATATATATATATAACAGTAAACTATGTGTTTATATTGTCCACCTTGTGTCTTGTTTGCATAAAAGAAAATATAAAGTCTTTATAAACATAATCACAAAACACTGTTTATTTCTATTAAATAGTTCACATGCAAAGATTTTAACAGTGGTTTATTTTGCGCCATGTTTAAACCCCGACTGCTAGATATCAGTATCTATCTTCAGCCATTGGACTCTTCCATTCCATTCTAAAGAATTAGTGGTACACTGCTAAAATAGCAATAGTAATAGCAATAGCAAAGCTATGTTTATGTTTTTACATTATGACAGTCTTCTCAAAATTCGATATAATAATTTACAGTATATCACCTTGCTTACAGTACCGCAGTATATTAAATCATAACTCCTCCTATCATAATACATACAGTATCACCAGGTTTACACCAGTACACAGCCCCAGTAAGTGTCATTATCTGTGCGGTGATAATGGAAGCAATTAATAACATTGGTTAGACTTTTATAAACCCTGTATTGTGAGTTACATGGGTCCACCTGCATTTCTCAAATTTACCTAAGGTATGCAGAATTTTCCGACAGGTCTATAATATACCTGATTGAGGTTATTCTAATATATATATAAATTAAATCTCACCTCAGTTTTCCTTTTAATTAAGTTTTTTAATAAGGCATGTATGGTTTGGAAAATCAATCATCAGGGAAGTAATTGAGGGTTGTTGCAGTGTGTTCTCAGTAACAGGCATGAAACCATACACAAGATTTGATGCGATTTGATTAGATTGGATTTGATGCAGAGTGTTGAGTTGATTTTTCAATACAGCAAAATTGGCAGTCTCTAATTAGTGGCCTTTGCTTGCATGTATTTCCACTTGATGTGTGCGATATACATCATCAAGGATAATATGTGAATTGCTGTGTTAACGATGGACGAGTTGATGTTATCGAGTTACCTACCCACTGGGAAAAAAACAACAAACACCTTGTCTCCACGCGCTTTAGTACAGGCAGCTGTGAGTACGCATTGAGAGTACCCATACTGTGTGCTAGCATAGGCTAAAGCTAGCATAGCTGTCTAAACAACACACCTAAAGCTGAAAATGAGTGAACGCACTGCACCAGAGTAAGAAACTTAGACACTGCCAGCCTCACAGGCTACCACCTTAGATTTAACTACTATTGAGGATCATCTTCACTCGCGTGAAGCTGGTTTGGTTTGGATCTGAAAAGACTGACGTTGCTCAGAAGACGGCAGTTTGCAGACTTTGTAAGAAAGCAGTTGTCGTTAAAGATCGCTCGACAACTAACCTGGTAAACAAACGTTTCCCAACAGCCTTCGTAACTAATGTAGTACATAAACTCATTTGTAATTGTAAGAGTAGTTTGACCCACTCGTAACTCGGTAAGTTCTTCTTAACTTCAAGTTTGCTAGCATGGACAACGCTCAGAAGTGAGCCGAAGGAGGAGATGAAGAGGTGGTGGGTGCGATGTTGTTCGGCACGGGAATGGAGCAAGAATGGGGTTGTGTATATATAGTAGGTAGGGGTAATTAGGGCGTGGTCCAGCTGCCAAAACTAAGTTATGTGGTAACTCCACCATTTGGCATTTAGTTCATCCTGGGAAAAGTTCAGTTTGCGTGGCCAATTGGCCCTGCTTCCTTACTGACGTATGAAAGATTAATTGTGTACCTATTTATAGGCTTGGCATCCTACAATTGACAACAATTACAAGTAAATTATGTTTTTTTTACATAAAAGTAATGCAAATACTTATTTGTTGTTCTTTTTTATTATGGTTATAATAGATACTTTTATGGTATAATAATGAGGAAACCTATGTAAGTTGGTGGTTCAGTTTTCGACTGGCAATGCCTATTCAGCGCTGACACAGTGGGTGGAGTCAACAAAGAGCTACTTGAAACACTCGCAAAATTGGGGTTCTTAACGTTACATTGTTCTTAAAATTGTTCATAAATCACTAAGATCAATCATTCAGTACATGTATTTTGAAATTTGATACAATTTTCAATTTAGTTTGATTATTAAAACCTTGGTTTTTGATAAATATGAGCCCTAATTATATATTACAGATTTACCTCAGATAAATATAAGAATTTCTCAAAGATTGCTGTGGCGTCCCCTAATTAAAAAACCCTGACCTTGTCCAATGCAGACCCAAAGCGAGAAACTATTGAGAAGGATTTATGTTTTTTAGGAGTCAATTATGTTTATTTTAAGTGGCGGAACTTTTCCTATCTTGGTATATGGGCTTTGCGGCAAAGTAACCTCACAGGCCAATCCCGTGCGGCGTAAGATCACCAAAGGCTCCTCAGCCAATCAGATGTGTGCAGATTGTGGAGTGCGACACACACAGGCGAGGTACAAAGCGACAAACAGCAGTCGGAGAATAAAGCTAGTAAGAAAGAATAACGTGCTCTAAAAACAGAAAAGTCAACAGTGAAAACCAGGAATGGATTGAGACCTGCTTGTGTAAAACCAACATGTCAATTTATGAATTTGAGTTAACGAGAAGCTGTATGTTTTATTTACTGTTTCTATAAAAAAAACTCTTTTTTCGAAAGCATTATGTTTTTAATGTAGCTCTTGTTTTTACTGAAGTAAGTAAAAAACATTTATTAGAAACTTATAAATAATTAATTCAGTTCAGCATTTAAACAGTAAATATACTGAAATATACTGAATGGTGTGTGTTGGTGTTTCAGTAGTTGATGGTATAAGATGCTGATACTAGGCTACTTCAGTAAACAGGATACAAGTTAAAAATGATGATGGTCCGGACCTTGGCCTGAAGAACTATCCTCTAAGTGGACCTTACTGAACTGAATTAAATACCTCTGCCGTAGACCTTTTACCTTATTTATGACAGCCCCAAAAAAAGCTGTGTTGGGTGCTGACAGTTTATAAATAATTAAAATAAACCCATAAATGATGGTACAAGACCGTACTTGGCATGCACCCAAAATTGTCCGTATCAAATAAACAGCGCTTTCATCTTTGTGAGACGGAGAAGGTGTCCTGAAAAGAATGAAAACTGTAATAAAGGCAGTGAGCACGCTCAATGCTGAAAAATCAATATTATATTTAGCAGTCGAGACTTCTGTGTGATTCTTTTTTAAATACACTACCGCTCAAAAGTTTCACTTTAGAATTTCATTTCATGCAATTTTCATGCAATTCACAAACAATATTGTCCATTTCACAATTAATGTAAGTGTATCAGAGGATTTTTAAAGAATAAAAATGTTTGTATTTAAGCCTATTTTTGTATAGAGGCTTATTTTGCATATAGTCCTATTATCAGTAATTCTCAGTCCTCTGTCTAAATCTCCTGGTACGACCACCAATCCAAGTTAAGGATGTTATTGGGCTAATTGGTTGTTAGGACACTCTTCCTCAATTGTGATGCACAGCTGAAAAACATTCTACTAATAAGTGAGCATAAAAGGGAGAACAACATTCTAGGTTAGTTTAGTATCTGAAGCATCAGCAGTTGATGGCTTGCTTTCTTTAGAGACCCGTCAGTCCATTGTTGTGTTAAGAAAGGAAACAAGAAAATTTCCATTGAAAACAATACAATTTCACTGTGATCCCAAACTTTTGAGCGGTAGTAGAAAATGAAGAATCCATTCTTTATGGCTGTCTTGACTTCAAATGAAATAAATGTAGTGTGGTCTCTGACTTGGGCACAGTAATCTCCCACCCACCTCTGTAGCTCATTGGATTAGTAAAGAACATGTCGTCAAGCACAGTCATGTACAGAAATTAGTAGAAAAAAATAGTACTTTGGTGGAGTCGGGGGCAAAAAGGGTAATTTGTTGCCTGAGGGCTACAACGTGCAGCAGACGTATATTGTGCAGCCCAAGCAAAAGCAAATATGAGCACTGATGCAGAACTCAGAGAGAACAGATGGGCGAGAGAGAGTGAAGCCGACTGAGAGAGAGAGAGAAGGTGAACAGGATAAAGGTGAATAGAAAGTGAAAAGGAAAAGAGGATAATGCAGTAGAACTAAGAGAAAGGAAATAAGGAAGAGTTAGATAGAGAGCTAGATAAAGAAAGTAAGAGGTTGGGGTTTTAATTAATCCGATTACGTACTTGCGTGCCTGGTCTCCGGGAGGACGTTTTCACCTCAGCGAAGATCAAGAGTCATTTAAGAGTACTTTCTTTCCTGAAAGAAACGGCAGATGCAAGACTTGAAGAGATGCTGAGATAGAAGAGTCGTTCAAAAGATAAAATTAGAGTACATCAAGAACTTCGCTTGCTTTCATTTTTACTTTTCAACTGTGAATATGTCTGAAATCTGTTAAAAGCTCAATGTACATGCACGTGATCTTATACATCAGTTGGATTATATAGTAAGCTAAACTTAAACCAACCTGCTGCCAAACGCACCATCGTAAATATACTTATACTAAAAAATTGGTGTGCTGCTCAGCACCACTATAAACCTGGTAACGACATGGTGATTAGGACCAATCCCTGTCAGGGGGAGGTCTTAAAATAAACGGCATGATGATTAGGACCTATCAAATTTAGGGGGCGATCTTTAAACAAAAGACACAGTGATTAGGACCAGTCACAGTCAGGGGGAGGTCTCAGATCAAACGACTGCTTGATTAGGACTGAAACTCGCCGGGGTAAAGAAGGATGCTGGAGGCAGGAGTTATGGTTTTAGCAACCATACAGAATACAAATCAAACACAAAACCTAAATGCCAGCCACTTTTCAGATACTTTTAGGACATACACTAGTCAAACAAATTGGAGTTTGGGGGTTAAACATGCTTGGGCATGGTTCGGATGATCTAGAGTGAGTACTTCCTTAAGCTAGACTTGTTAGTTCTTTACTCTATGGCTGCATTCAACCTCTCAATCAAGGCGCAGGGGCATATAGGCAGAGAGCAAGAGATAGGGTGGACAGAGCGATATCCCCAGGCCTTCTTAGAGCAAGGTTGGGAGGTGTAAGGGGGAAGAGGGACTCCTTGCCTATGGCATGCCAAGCAATGCCACTTCACTAGCAGGCTTCTGACCTTCTGGTGGGTCTGTAATCTGTAGTTCACTTTAAGCTCTTCTTCAGCCTATAGCAGGTCTTCATCCTTCTCCAGAGTTTCGGCACCAAATTGTCGTCCCTCTCCTGCCGTCTCTCTCAGCAGTCGTTGTCGGAAGGTGGCTTCAGAACAAATTACACTAAGATTAGAACCCATCACAGTCAGGAAGTGATTTTAGAACAAATGATGCCTTGATTAGGATCAGTGACAGTCAAGAGGCGGCTTCAGAACAAATCATACAGTAATTGGAATTTGAAACCAAAAAAAGGTCCTCTTGCTTTAAAAAGTTGTTTTCTTTTGAAGTGTACTGTCAGCTTTAATGCGACTGTCACGCCTTCAGCTGCACCATGCACCTCTAAGATTTCTCTGAACTACATTCCTCATAATCCACTTGAATCACATGATTTAGTCAGGGGTACACCACCAACTAGTCACAGCCCACCTTGCTGGAACTCTTTACTGGAGTAGTGATTCAGTGCACCAGGGACTCTCTAATGAGCTTACTACTTAAGCTCCTCAGTTTGTTACTCAAGTATTGCTATCGTTTACGAAGCATGCTGAGTGTCTGTTCCCATCTGGTGTTGTATGTCTCGTTTTTTGACTATTGCCTTGGTCTGTTGCTCTTTTGATTGGTTTTGACACTTGCCTGTTTTGGACTTTGCTTTACTTTGGGTTTGACCTGGCCTTTATTTTTGACTTTTGCTTTGTAAACAAAGCTCAACTTTTTCTTAATATCTGCACGTTTGACAACAGCAAGTCATTGAGGGATATATCATATTGTGGTCAAAGTCTGCCGTTAATAGAACTAAATTGCTTGGCGGAAGACTTGTGTATTAAATTCTTGACATTATTAGGATAGCCGTTATATATCCTACCCAATATTAAAGCTAGTTATTAAAACCTTCTTTGGAGTACAATGTTTATTAAGTAAAAATGTAATAATTCAGTTACTTTACCTGTGATTCTTGTTTCCTGTTCATATAGGAAGTCCTGTCCAGGGCAGTCCTTTGCTGACATCACTACCGCTTCCTGGCCGGCCGCTACAGCCTCAGCCTGACCTGAAGCACATTCTCCCTCTGAGGGTCAATGGCTCCTCACCACTTAGCCTTTTCCCCAACTTCAACACGGTTGGTGTAATCATGCTTGCACACTTTTATACACCTGGCACGCTCAGTGTTGGGATTACTGCCCAGTTACTGCCCAGCCCATGTTCATCCCCAATGTGTTGTTTCCACTTTACCTCAGGATGCTCATAAACTTCTTCAACCTGAGGAGAAATTGTGCAAACAATGAATCTGGGTTGGAGTGCAGATTTGCTGCATGATGCTGAGTTATCGGTTTGAAATGCTACTGAGCTGGACTGTGTTGCTGTAGCTAATCAACACTGAACCGACATTCTTCCACTTTCACCTGGGTTCACAATGACCAACAGAACAATAGCACAACAGCAGAAACAAGTCAAAGGTAATTAGTGTAATGAGATGGGACTCAGAATTATGAATACAGACACAAGTGAGTTAATCATTAGATTCAGATGAAGCGGCTCGCTGAGTATGTTGAGATAGTAGCAGCAAAAGAACGCATTTTAGCAAACTAGCTTTTATTGTTTTCACTGCTCACAGCTTGACAGATCAGTCAGATTAAACAGAATTCAACAACACACATTTCAATCAATCAACCTTTATTTTCTCTCGGTAATACATTGAGGGTAACTCTCATTTACAATGCATTTAACAGCTTAAAGAGACTGAAAATACATAAAAATTAAAATCAATATTTAATCAAGAAAGCTAAAATAAAGAACTTCATGAGTAAAATAAAATAATTAGATGATAAAAAATATTAGAAAAATAGGCAGACAATATAAGAATTTAATTAAGAAATACATAATTCAAAAAAAAAGTTTAAGTGGACAAATATAAAAATATATGACAATGAAATAAAAAGATTAATAAAATACAAATAAATTGAAATAAATTAAAAATAGGAAGAAAGTAAATGATGAAAATAAAACAAAATGTAAAACCGAAATTGGATAGATAAAAGGACAGAAAAAATAAAAAAGTTAAGAGTCAAAATAAAAACTCAATTAAAACAGGTCTGAAGGTGGTTAGAAACTAAAAGTTTAAAATGATTTAGTGACACCAGCGAGCTGAGTTTTAGAGTTTCTTGCAATGAATTCCAGCTCACTGGTGCACTGTAGCTAAAAGCAGATTTTCCCAGCATTTCCGATCACACGTTGTGTGTTATTAATTAAATTAAAAAAGTAAATATTGATTCACTTGTACATGTGCCATTCTTTTTTATTGTTTCATTAAAGTTTGCTAAAATACTTCTGTAAAAGAAGCCAATGTGTTTAAAGTTGTAGCTTCTGTGACTGAAACGTCCTCGTTATTAGCCACGAATGTCTGCCTGTTTAACATCAAGTGAAGAGATTTCCCTGCTTTGATTAATGTAAACATGGTTCCCAGAATCCATTTTTTTGTTTGCTTGAAAATGGTCTACATGCATATTTTATCAGTTCTCAAACAGGCATACCTGCATTGAACATCTCATAAAGTCAGTTTAGTTTTCTTTAATGAAAAATGTATCATTTGCACCCCCCTGTGTTCTTCCCTTCGTACAACAAAGCATTTAGTCTGTTTCACATTAATGTTCCGGATGCTCCCAGTTAGGCTAAACATTTGACACGAGGGAAGAGGCACTTTCTCAGAAATTTGCAAATGACCACTTATTGCACCGAATGCTGCATACTGCAACTACTTCTGTTCCTTGATATTTCTCATTAAAAACAAACCCATTTATATTCAGTGTTCGTGTACTTTGCCAGTACAGTACATTCAAGGGTAGTTTTATGTGGACAAGCACATTTAATCCTGCATAATTTCATTTTGGCCGCTTTATCTAAACTATTAGAGTTTTTCTATGTAGCATCATAGGAAAGCATTCTTGAGCATTGGGCACCAATACACACAGCAAGACTGGAGAAAGATTGGTTTGATGAACATGAAAGTGAAGTTGAACATCTCCCATGGTCTGCACAGTCACCAGATCTAAATATTATTGAGACACTTTGGGGTGTTTTGGGGGAGCGAGTCAGGAAACGTTTTTCTCCACCAGCATCACCTAGTGACCTGAACACTATCCTGCAAGAAGAATGGCTTAAAATCCCTCTGACCACTGTGCAGGACTTGTATATGTCATTCCCAAGACGAAGTGACGCTGTATGTTTGGAAATACTGTATCGATTCTTAAAAACACAGTATCGATTTCTGATTTCTGGCAGACAGTGAATCATCGTGTGTTGTTTTTAAACCTCTGACCACTAGATGGCAGTGTTATAATCCATTTTCAGCTCCACTCCAACATTAACAAGCAGCACAAGGGTAAGCATTGGCAAACCTGTTCATATAGTGGTGTGTTTTAATAGTAGGATTAGAAAAATCTCAATATATCACTTTGTTTGCAGTATCTCAGTATATTGCCATATATTGAATCATGACCACTGTATCACGATACGTATTGTATCGCCAGGTTCTTGCCAATACACAGCTCTACTAAATATACTGATTCATAGTTAATAAGACAAAATAAACTACCAGATCTTCTCAGTTTTATGACCATCCCAGTCCCGAGCCTTCGAATTCCATCTGGTGACTCTTAAATGCTTAGTCAGTTTGTCTGATCTGCTACACATCACATATCGTCCCTCTAGTGTGAACTATAGCAGATGAAGGCTGACGTACAGAACTTGGCGTTCTCCTCCAGAATATGGAAAACAGCGAACCTGCTGCTCTGCTTTGGGGTCCTTCATCAGTCCAGTTGTTGTATCTAATATGATTCAGCTGACAGCAGCAGATACCAGATCAGTTCACTTCCTCGTCTAAGGCACAGATCTATATGCTTTCTGCTCATGCACAGGCTCTTGAGCTAAATTTGGTCAGACACTCAAATCTGAGCTGCAGAATAAAGACATGAGGGTTGGGGGATGAGCGCAGAGGGTCCCGAGGTAAAGAGGAAGTGATAAGCCATTAGCCTGCTGTAGATTAAAGGACTGGCAGACAAGCAGTGTGTTTGGAGTAAAAAAGAATGCTCTAGCTTAAATAAGGATATGTACAGCACACATGGGAATTACATATGTACCAGTGGGTTTGTGGAGTAGAATAGACCACCGTGTGGCGAGATGCTGTAAGAGAAGCAACTAGATTTACAAAGCCATGAAGAATGGAACCGTTAAATCAGTGAATGTTTTTTTAATTGGTCCTTTAAACTATAGATAATGAATGGATATCCGGTTAAACACAGGGAGGGAACAGTAGTCCCTATGACTGATGGCCTTATGGGGCAAAAAAGAATAGTTACAAAAAGAATGCAGTTGATACATCAGCCCCTGACCTCACAAACTCTTTTCCCACACACACACCTCAAAGTCTAGCTTCAACGCGGGACGACTCTATATTAATGTCCATGGATTTGGAATGGGATGTCCAGCAAGCTTATATATGGTCAGGTGTCCACATACGTTTGGCCATGTAGTACATGTACACTGAGGCACAGTTAATAAGATAAAATAAATACTAAGACTAAACTACCAGATCTTCTCTGTTTCATCCTAGTCCTGAGCCTTTGATCTGGTGACTCTTACATTCTTAAAAGCCTACAGCGGCACAAGTCACAAGACAAGGTGCTTTGTAGCTTCAGACCAGTCAGTGTCCCCATGTTAACCCCTGTCTGCCACTGAAACAGCTGTAATTGGAGCTTTGGAATCAGAAGAAAGTTACCAGGCCATTTTTTATCAGGTGAATGACTAGGTACTCGTTTACCTGCTGAAGTGATGGTACCAGGATGCTCTGTTGGATAAAAAGAAAGCTAGTGGACGGAGTGTGATGCATTCATTTGGAGCCTATGCATTCATGTAAACATACCACCTACTTACATTACTTGTTAGGCTAAGGCTAACCCCAGAAGCCATTTCTTTATGTCTCCTGCCTTAAAACAAAGTAAACTACTTTATATTAAACAACCTAGATAAGGACTGCTGGGTTTTTTGGTTCAGTTTTGTTTTTTTAATTGTGACCGAAACCCTACTGATGCAGCCACTCGGCTTCGGGGGACAAAATTAGTGTGGTTGGGCGGCCAGGGTCCCTTTTGTGTGGAGTTTGCATGTTCCCTCTCTGCATGGGTTTTCTCTGGGTGCTCCAGTTTCCTGCCACAGTCCAAAAACATGCAGTCAAACAAGCTGGAGATACTGAATTACCCCCTAGATGTAAATGTGTATGTTAACATGCTTCTCTGTTTGTTGGCCCTGCGATGGACTGGTGGCCTGCCCAAGGTGTTTCCTGCCTCCTGTCCAATGAGTGCTGGAATAGGATCCAGGAACCCCCTGGAGGTTAATTAGTTTAGACGATGAATAAATGAGATAGATAGATAGATCTTTATTGAATGAATGTACAGGGAGGCTTTCCTAGGTTAGTTGCTAATTTGCTCACCGTAGAGGAGCTGAGGCTAGCTTCAGTGGCAGCAATGTGTTTGGTTTGACAGTTATTCTTCTGGAAAAGCTTCTTTTCTTTTTGGAGGCTCCTCCACACATTAACCGAGATCTTACTCATCTAATCTTTTGTCTTTGGTTTGGTAAATTGACTTATCTGTGCCAAGCTTTTGGAAATTGGACAGGTATTCAGATTTACTGATATGTCCTAGAATACTATAAGGTTTTCTGATTAGTATACTGTATTTTGCATCTTGGTTTGCACTGTTTGTAGTGAAATAATAATATAACTGTCATAACAAAGCCAATGCTTATCTAACCACGTCCTGCATTGCATTCTCAATCACCTGAGGAACAGTTGCTCCTCAGGTTTTTTTCTTAATTATCACACTAATAGTATAAATAACATGGAACCACAGTCTATGTTCTCTAGCCTAGTTCCTTTATTTGGTTTTAGATAACATTTGAAATGTCACTATTCCTCCCTGAACTATGCTCCATCAGTCTCCCTGAGCATTATAGTCATTATAGCTGTTACCTGGTCATGTTGGTTCATGTGCTTATGCTCAAGTGAATGTTTTTTGTTTAATTTTAGTCTGCTTTCAGCGTATCACCTACATTTGGAGAGGCCGTCAGTGCTGAAGTGCACCCAGGCTGCAAAGCGCTAGCGAGGCTAAGCGTTATGCAACCTGAATAAATCTCCTCAGGGGAGGAACGACCCCTACGATTTCCCCTCACGGCCGCATCACACCGCCCTGTCGAAGACTGTTAGCAAACAGCGTAGCCGCTAGTAATAGTTTGTCTCCACGAGGAAAATGAGAAAGCGTTTGATGGAAGATTATGTACTTGATTTGAGCATCGCATTAAACTGATGAAGACGGATGGCTCTGTCTTGGGGGTCAGTCGGGACCTTTTTTTATATTTGGTAGCGTTTGCTCATTTTTTGGCCAACATAAATGTTGCATGCAATTTTGCAAATGTAAAAGAAATAGCTTAGGTCAGGGGAATGTAATTAGAGTTCTGTACGGTCCAGTTAGAGGAGATTTCCTCAGGCCAAGGTCCGGAACGTCACCACCTCTAACTTGTGTTATGATTCAGTGCCATATCTTGTATAGTGACGTAGCCTGGTATCAGCATCTTATACCATCAGCAACTGAAACACCAGCACATTACACATACCGTTCAGTATATTTCAGTATATTTATTGTTTAAATGCTGAACTGAATGAATTATTTATAAACTTCTAATAAATGTTTTTTACAAACTTCAGTAAAAACAAGAGCTACATAAAAAAACAGAACCCTTTAAAAAAATAGATCTTAAAATATCCTAGTTTACTTTCTGGCTATTGGGGGTTTTAAAGAAAGAGGCTAATGCTGCTGATTTGTTTAGCCGTTGTTTTTGCCAACTTTCTCTCGAATTTAGTTGTGGTCAAATCCACCAGCTAGCTAGGTCTCCATCAGTCACATGATACTTCCAGCAATAGGAGGCTAGCGCTTGCTGAGCCAGCCACATCTTTTCAAACTACTGCCAAGGAAACGTAATTTAACAGCTCAGCAGGCTTGGAGGAAACACTAACTGCCAGTTACTTTACATCAGCTAATAGATGCCTGGGCCTCCAGCCGCTGGCAGTCGTGGGATGAAGGTTAGAGATCCTGTGACCTAAAGGTCGCTGATTCGACACCCTGGGCCAACAGCACACAACTGAAGTGCCCTTGAGCAAGGCAACTATCTCCCAACTGCTCCCCGGGCGTCGTGGATATGGGCTGCCCACCGCTCCGGGCAAGTGTGCCTCCTAGTGTGTATGTTCACTAGTGTGTGTATATGTGGGTGTTTCTCTGCACGGATGTGTGCAAACACAAGGGGCAAATGGTGGCCAATACTAATACTGATGAGTGTAACATCACCTACTGACACTGAGCCATTTGAGAGCCCCTGCTACTTATTTAGCACAATACAAGCCCATGTATGATATTCACAGAAACACTTTGGTGTATTTCTGTATCATAATGACTGTTACACAACAAACATGCTGCAAAAGACAACGTAAGAATGTTAACTGGGGTTAAGCACTAAACACTGGACTGCTTCTGAAGAGGCTAAGCTAACACCAACCTGTGAGAAAACCAAAGTAAACCTTCATATGTTCCAGTGAACTAGTTCTGATAGCGACTGATCTACCGTCTCGGTTGTTGCCCCACCAAACGGCAGACACAACTGCGAGAGAAATATTTGCGCTCGAGTTTTCAGAGGGGGTGGTTTTGACAGTTTGGGGGCGGGACATGGGCTTCCATCGTGACTCAGCAAACTAGCTAGCGTCGCCACAGCAGGCGGAAATGATCATACAGTTAAGCCCGCCCTTATAGAGGGCAGATGTGATTGGTCAATTTTACTGTCATTAGAAATTGGTATGGCGCTGAATTATAACTGCCTGGCCCCCTCTGTACATGAACAGCGGGACCACCAATCACCAACATTCTGCTGAGTCATCACAGTCCTTATAGGGGGAGACACAGGCTCACAGGCTTCCACTTAACCCCTCACGTTTGAATAATTTATTTGATTATATTTTTGTAATTGTTTAGATGTTGATTGTCAAACTGTAAGTAGATAAAATAAAATAATATATGTTTTAGGCCCTCTGAGAGAGCATAGAGAGCCATGACAGTTCCCCTTTGAAAAGTGCACCTTAGCTGCACAAGATAAGATCACCTACAGTTGTATGCAAAAGTTTGTTGATGCTCTTGAAGAAAAAATGAGCAAAAGTTATGGCACAGTTCATATTTTATGTTTGAATTGTTTTTATTGTGTTTGTTGTTGGCCACTGGTCTGATGCGTGGCCCCGGTGACAGGTTAAGTTGTTGACGGTTGTAAATATAAGTGAAGCAGAGAATGAAACGTTGTGTGTTTTCTCTCTATAGATGGATCCGGTTCAGAAGGCGGTGATCAGCCACACGTTTGGCCTGCCGCAGCCAATCAAGAAGAAGCAGATCATCTCCTGCAACATCTGCCATCTCCGCTTCAATTCTACAGTCAGTGAGAATCTCTCTCTCTCTCTCTCTCTCTCTCTCTCTTTCTCATACTCGATGTCCCTTTTGTTCTCTCTGTTCTCTCTTTCCCACTCATTGTGTTTGTCTCCCTGGTCTCCCTCGCTGCCTTACTCCATTTACTCATTATTTATTACTTTTTTTTTTAAGTTTCTTTCACTCATTACTCTTCTCTTCCTGTTTCTCTTTGCTTTCTCTATCACTTTCTCATTCTTAATGTCTTCCTATCTCTTTCCTCTTTTGCACTCTCACACTTTTAGTCTTTCTCTCTCTCTCTCTCTCTCTGTCACTATTTGTCCTTAAGTGAAAGGTAGTAATACAGATTACAACAGTTTAAACGGCAGCGATTAATGTGTTTACAGGTTTACTAATAATAAAGAGAAAGAGTTAAGAAGTTGTTCTAATATATAATAATAAACAGAGGCTGTGTCCAGAGTTGGCTAGTGGGCGAGGTGGGTGTTCAGTTCTCTGAAGATGCTGGTATTGATTTTCTGAATTGTTTATGGATGAACGTCTTCGAAGGCCAGCAGGATGAAGACGAGTCTTTGAATTAGGGAAGATGTCGTTGGCTTTCTCTGCCGCTCTTCTCAGGGATATAGCCACTCTTTCTTGTTGAGCTCTGTGTGGATCACAATGTGGCTTCTGATGTGAACAACTGCAGTGTTTTCTGTGTCCAGCTCTAGATGTTCTTGCTGATTAGGAGCAGGGAGAGAGGGGTGGGGTGGAGAGAAAGAGAGACAGAGAGGGGGAGAGATAGGTGGGGTGAGAGAGATGGGGAGCGTGAGGGAGAGAGAGAGAGAGGTCATAACAGTCTCTAGGTTATTGGGGTCTTTTTGGAGTGATTTTAACTTTTTGCCCACAGAGGAACAGTGAGAAATCAGAACTTTGTGCCAAGAGTTTGGGTAGAGAGAGTAGAAGATATGATTGTTGACTTCACTGGTCTTTTGAAAATTATCTTTGAGGAGTTTTTGTTTAAACCGCTTTCTGGCAGTCGCACTGTTTATTTCAGGAGGGTACGTACAGCCCGACGCACACCGGATACGCCTGGTCACGTAGGTCAAATTCAGAATGCTGGCAGGGAGCACTGATGAACACAAAGTTTGCGTTCATTTTACACTACTCATATAAATTTAAATGAACTTAAGCATTCACCATCACTTATCCCAGTTTAATAAGGCCTCAGCTTGATACCTCTTCAGAGTCTGGCTGTTTACCAGCTAAAGGATACAGGCTGAAAAAGGCTAGTAACGTTAGTGGAAATAACAAACCAATTCATCTGTTTATCTAGAAGACATACTGCTTTTCTCTGTGCACATTACATTTCAAGCCTAGATCTATTGTGGCCTTCTGACTCAGTATGGCAGTAATTTAATGTAGTAATGGCAACGTACACCATGATGCTCTGAGGAACTGCCTCCAGTGTGCGATGGCTTCAAGTGTGCAACACTTTACAGGACTGCGAAGTTAGGCCATGTTCTCTCCAGGCCAGCAGGGGAGGGCTTGTTTGAATGAAACTGACTTTTTTCTTAATCGTCAACTATAACTATAACCGTCATGTGATATTGACAAAAAATGATATCTGGATATTTACTAGCTTGCACTTCTTAACGGATATTAATATCCATCCATCCATCCATCCTCCTCTTTATCCTGCTAGTCTGGGTCACGGGGGGCTGAGGGCACTCCACTGAAGTTTGCTGAGTGTGTGTTTGGCCAGACGCTGTACCTGATGTAGGTTTGTCTTGGACGACAGGCTCCCGAAGCTCTTCATACTCCTCATACTTTGTGTGGTGGTTTGTTGGAAGATGATGGAACAGGTTATCTGTGGAGAGATCTTTAACAGCTGTTTCTTACAAAGTCTGCAAACTGCCGTCTTCTGAGCAACGTCAGTCTTTTCAGATCCAAACCAGCTCCACACGAGTGAAGATGATCCTCACCTAGGAGTTAAATCTGAAGCAGTAGACTGCAGGGCTGGCGGTGCCTGAGTTCCTCTGGCGCAGTGTGTTCACTCATTTTCAGCCGTAGGGGTGTTGTCTAGGCAGCTATGCTAGCTTTAGCCTATGCTAGCACACAGTATGGGCACTCTCAATGTGCACTCGCAGCAGCCTGTACTAAAGCGCGTGGTGTCAAGGCGTTTTGATTGTTGTTTGTTTCCCAGTCAGTAGTGTACTTGTTAACATAGTACTCATGTCACTCCACTGCTGCGCTACCTTCACTGGCTTCCCGTAGCTGCTCGCATTCAGTTTAAAGTTTTGATGCCTACAAAGCCAAGAATGGACCAGCTTCTCCTGATCTTCGCCCTTCAAGTACGGCTGGGCTTGACCGGCCATCACTCAAGATCCACGAAAGACACGCAACAAGATGCTTCTCTGTCCTGGAGCCCAGATAGTGGAATGAACTTTGACTGGCTGTCCAAATAGCGAACTCTCTCGCGGTCTTCAAACGCAGACTGAAGACCTATCTCTTTCTAAAGCACTTATAAGCACTAATCTACTAAAGTATTGGTATGAACTGTAATTGCACTTTATCTTCTAGGAACACTAAGATACTAAAACACTAAAATACTGGCTAAGTATTGTACTTATACTGTATGTAGTCTTGTATTTATTCTCTTTTCTGTAGGTGTTTCTGTCTTGCTAGGTGTTGCATTGTGTCTTTTTTCTAGGTATCAGCACTGGCACTTGTTTATAGCAGTGTTTGAGTACAAGAGTAGTTTGTACTAGATAGAGATACATACTCTAACCGAATTCTAAGCACTTTTGTAAGTCGCTCTGGATAAGAGCGTCTGCTATATGCCGTAAATGTAAATGTAAACATAGCAATTAAGATATTATGGTAGATGATATATATCGCACACTCCTACCATCAACTGACAATTTGGCTTCAGCTAAAGGAAGAAATAGATGATGTTCTTTATCTTCCACATAATACTGGAGGATAAACTGTTTGTGAATGTTGCTGGAACAGGTGAATTTCAGTTTTTAACTTTTAGCTGCTCTGCCTGGATGAGTTACTCTTGTACTCTAAAGCTTAGATTATGGCTTCTCTTGTTTAAAACCAGTAAACAACACAAAACTCTGGGAGCTTACACAGACATGACTGCAGTAGAGCTTCTGTCTTACTCTCTCTCTCTCTCTTCGACATCTCTCTGTGTTGCTTTGCTTCTCTACCGTTATTTCTTCCCCCCCTGTAGGTTTTTTAAATCCCCAGCCCAATTTTCCTCACACACCAGCACACCACACACTCACACACACACGCAAACAGAAAGAAAGGAAACCGAGGGCTGATAGACGGTAGATTCTCAATTGCTCCATAAACTGTTCTATTTAGCTAAGCTAATTAAAGTGTCTTTTCTTTGCCGCATTCATATTCGGGTAACGGAGCGTGCTGCTCCAATCAGTGTCCTCGTTTCCTCTTCTTCTTCTTTTTTTCCCCACTCTGAACACCTTATCGCTCCATCTTAATTCATTCCTCTCTTTTTTGTCCTCACATCCTTCCTCTTTTCCTTTTAATGTGAAGCTGTAGTGAAGAATTCTAAACAGCCTGCAGCTGAAAAGCAGCCAGTTATCAGAATCAGGTTTTTTATGCTACCAACAGCAGGAATGTGTCCCAGTGAGTGGTCAGGTGCCTGACATGTAATTGACCAATATGATGCGTTGACATAATCGATTACGAAAATGCGTCGATTAGCATAATGTGCGCCGATGCGTTGCAAATATGGCCTCGTCTACTGAAAGCATGGATTTATCCGGAGCACAAGCTGCAGCTACAATCAATCGTTCATGTACATCTAAAGTTGTGGGAGTGTTTCACACAGAAACACAACAGTGTGGTGCTCTGTCAGCTCTGCATAGTGGAGATGATGACAACAGTACAACACAGTACAGTTCTTAACAGTTTCTTAATTGTCCAGTGTAGAACCTAAGACTGTTCTCGATACTGCGGGAGCTTCTCAAACGACTGCAACATATATAGACCACAAACTGTCAGATTTCTTATGTGTGAGGCGTGTAGGCTACGTGTCATTTGTGCCTCTGAAAGTCGAGTCAGAGCGTAGGCTTTTAGTCTTTAACCATTTATAGATCACCCACGTTTAAGATACACTTTAATACATTAAGTCTAGAATAACCATGCGTATACTTAGTGCCCCCCCACCAACAACAACAAAACCATCCATTGGTTACAAATCCATAACAAAATAATACAAATTTTATTTCCTAACACACTCACATTAGTGTAACCTAACATTAGTCGTTAGATTTATCACCTAATTGAATAAATAATCGTTAGATTAATCAACTAATCGAAAGAGTAATCGTTAAGTAAGAAATAAATAGTTTGGTGCAGCCTAATATTGACACACATGCACAGTCTGAGGAGACAACAATAATACAGGTGCAGGTTATTGATTATTGAGTCATAGGATAGAGCAGTAAAGTGATAGACACACTGTAAAAGTAAAGTATTAGTGTTCAGGCTGCTGTTTTAAGCCCGCAAACATATTATTTCAAGTTCATGTAACTCAAAACATTAAGTAGAGCTGAGCGATATGGCCGGATTTTAGATGATAATTGATTTTTTTGCTGCTTGAAGACAGAGCACAGGTGTCGTTAACAAAATGTGTCGTTAAACTCATGTAGTGCTGCATAGTTTGGCTGAACCACAGGTCAGTGGTGGCGGCATAATACCACACATCCTCCTCCAGCTCTCTGGTGATTCTTTGGCGTTTGTTGTTATGCAGTTGTGGCAACTTCAGAAAGATATTTGCAGCTTGGTAGCATGTACTGCTGGTCTAAAACTTTTAAAATGTTAATGAAGGAGAAGACGCAGACTCGAAACAGGTAAGGGGTGGAGACTAGGACAGACACGTGACCAAAACAGACATGGCCATGACAGGAAAACGACAACATAAACAGACAGAACGAGACAGGGCGTGACACACACACATACATTGAATTTACCTGATTCAGTCATGTACATAATTAACACATTAATAACATATATTTCAGCAGCAGTTATCAACAACAAAAAACTAACTTGTCCATGTATTATATTCACGTTCAAGTCATTAATTCATACTAAATTCAGAGCATGGCTTTTCTCTGTGTTCACCTGCTCCACTCAGATCTCTCCACCGCGCCTCAGTCTCGCTCCAGCATCTTTTTGCACTGCTAGTTATTCCATTACATATTTGCATTTTGATTGTTGAGCTGAAAAAACTGAATTCTAATGAGGACCATTTTTTCTTGGATATAAGCCAACCTGCTGTTTGGAAATGGAAGGTGAATGGTGCTAGTGTGTGCATGTGTGTTTGAGAGTCCTGTAAAAGAGGGATAAGAAACGGTGGTACACACCCCCAGGATCTATCCAATTTCACTTATGGTGGTACCATAATACACGTATCTAAACAAATGACAAATAGCCAACTCCGCCCACTAACTAAGCCCCATAACATGATGCCACCAAACTGGGAGGGTGTCATAAGAAGAATTGAAGAAGAATTGCTACCTATATACCTACCTATATATATATATTGGGGTGGGGTGGTGCATGGCCGTTCTAGACTTAATGTATCTTAAATGCAGGTGATCTATAAATGGTTAAAGACTAAGGGTCTACGCTCTGACTCGACTTAGAGGCACAAATGACACGTAGCCTACACGCCTCACGCAGAAGGACAGTTTGTGGACTATATATTTTGGCAGAGAGTTGTTTGAGAAGCAGCTACGTGTGTTTTAAAGCTCCCGCGGTATCTAGAACAGTCTTAGGTTCTACACTGGATGCTTAAGAAACAGTTAGCAATGAGACTTGACATGTTACATGTGTTAATCTTAATCTGATAAAATAAGAAAAACTAGTAAACAGCTGCTGTCCTGCTGCTGTGTTGATAAAGCGCTACAGGATGTTTGCACTTCAATAACAGTTTAATTGGATTCACTCACATGTAAATACTGTATAGGTTATATTTATACGTCTAGCTACTATATTATTCAGACTTTTGTGGCTTCCAAATATTATGAATAGGCCATTGTGACATTTTCTCCTTTTTTTGTTGACTAAATGAAAAAGCATGGACTGACACAACGTATTTTAGGCAGTGTGCCATAAATACACACTGTGTTTTAGACAAAAACAAGCTATTTGCTCATTTAGCATAATGTTTCTCTCATGCTTGCATGTTTATTGGTCAGTCTGTTGATCATTTTCCAGCTGAAAATAGGGCAGAGTGCCAAGTCCAGCGTGTAGGCATTAAAATGTTCCCTTTTCCTTCACTAAACTGAAATAATGATGTTTTTAACCCGGACCAGTGGTTTTAACATACATCCTTTCTCTGTCCTGCTAGCTTTCGCCCATTGTTTTGCTTCTGATCCCTCAAGTAATGGACTCTTGACTAGTTTAGCAACTCAAACTGACTACTGTATGCATGTGTGTCAGTGTTTGTGCTTGTTTTCATACATTTCCAGGTAAAACATCAGAATTTGTAGTAAAATCCCTACAACTCAGGTTTTTCAGTATTAATGGTCCTTTCGCTGGAAGAATGTTCCATGCGTTTTGTAAACATCTCCAAAGTTTAGTCTTAAAACTTTGTTGCATTTTCTGCTTTGGATACAAGATAATCACCTCAAGCACACTGGCGTTCCCAGAACAATGGACCGACCACCTCGGAGTCCAGACCTCAGCACCACTGAACGTTGATAAGTTGATTTGGATCATGAAAAACAGATAATGCTAAACCAGCTTCTAGGAAGGAAGTTGGAGGTGTTGAAATCCCATCGCTTCCGCCCGATGGGATTGGCTCCAGCCCCCCCAATGACCCCGGATAGTGGGATAAAGCGGAAAATAATAGATGAATGGATATGGATACCGATGCCTCAACCGTAAATACATGCAGATACTGAGTACCGAGACTAACTCTAGATAACTAATATATAAGCAGCATGAGCACTTGAAAAAGAATTGCTACCGGGCACTTTTGTTACACCAGTAAAACAGATGCCTACATTGACCAGACACCCACATTACGTCAGCTGACAGAACCCTGCATTGATCAACATTGTGTTGAGTGACAGTAGAGCCAGTTCGTAGTCAGCTGCAACACACATCGCAGTAGTTAATTCCAGAATGTTGTCTGTTTATAGTGCTTACATCTGATGAGTTTACTCTTTTGTACCTAAGTGTCTGGACACCTGACAATCATGTGTGATCAGTTGTTTCACAGGTGTTGTATTTGGAATGGCAGTGCCTTAAAATTTCAAAGAAGTGACATCTTATTAAATGTCTAATGTAGAAAAGTGTGTTTAAAATCACTGTGTGAAATATTTTGCTGAAAATATGAGGTGGAGAATGTGTTTACAGTAGTCCAGATCTGGTTTTGCTCTTTTAGTGTCAAGTCCAGATATTTATACAGTAATGTTTATTATATTTTATTTAAGTAAAATCTGTTCATTTGTGTTCTATAGCTCAGTTTGACTGAATGACATTTAATTGTTGGATTATATACATTAGATGCTTAAAACCTATTTCTCCTTATTTACTATAAATATTTAACTTAAGTAAATGTAAACTATCTCACTCAGCTGCTCCTCAGCCTCAACAACAATGAAGCTGAATGTAGTTTTGTATCCTTATTTCTCAAATCATTTGTATGATGCATGCATCTCGTACACTCGCGCTAACATCTCTAAGCACCAGACTCTGCTGGACTTTAGTTAACATTAACATTATTACCATTAGTCTTTCTTCCAACCTGCTTAAAGCATAGGCTCGCAAAAACTCACTGTTTACCAATAGAGGTGCACCTCAGGCAGTGTTAGTGGAAACACTAGCCCGGCTACGAGGCTGCTAGGCTAGATAAAAGCTAAACCAGGACTATAGGCTAGACCTTCTGAATTAGTATTAACTGAATGACTAGGGTTATAAGTGATTACTATAAGAAAACTGGCTCCTAAGAGGCTCTTGTTAGCATGAAATACAGATTTTGTGGTCAATATTTTAACTGTTGTCGTTGCACAGGGCCCACGCATTTGTAAGTTATAACACGTCATTGTGTGCATGCGTCACAAATTGCTTCATGCTGTTGGTCAATTCAATTCATACAGCGTCTATTCGTCTTGGGAATGTCATATACAAGTCCTGCACAGTGGTCAGAGGGATTTTAAGCCATTCTTCTTGCAGGATAGTGATCAGGTCACTACGTGATGCTGGTGGAGGAAAACGTTTCCTGACTTGCTCCTCCAAAACACCCCAAAGTGGCTCAATAATATTTAGATCTGGTGACTGTGCTGGCCATGGGAGATGTTCAACCTCACTTTCATGTTCATCAAACCAATCTTTCACCAGTCAATACTGTGGGTATTGGTGCATTGTCATCCTGATACACGGCACCGCCTTCAGGATACAATGTTTGAACCATTGGATGCACATGGTCCTCCAGAATGGTTCAGTAGTCTTTGGCAGTGACACGTCCATCTAGCACAAGTATTGGTCCAAGGAAATGCCATGGTACGGCAGCCCAAACCATCACTGATCCCACTGATCCACCCCCATGCTTCACTCTGGGCATGCAACAGTCTGGGTGGTATGCTTCTTTGGGGCTTCTCCACACCGTAACTCTCCCGGATGTGGGGAAAACAGTAAAGGTGGATCATCAGAGAACAATACATGTTTCACATTGTTCCCAGCTCAAGATTTGCGCTCCTTGCACCATTGAAACCGACGTTTGTCATTGGCACGAGTGACCAAACGTTTGGCTATAGCAGCCCGGCCGTGTATATTGACCCTGTGGAGCTCCTGACGTACAGTTCTGGTGGAAGCAGGAGAAGCTGAGGTGCACATTTAATTCTTCCGTGATTTGGGCAGCCGTGGTTTTATATTTTTTGGATACAATCCGGGTTAGAACCCAACATCCCTTTCAGACAGCTTCCTCTTGCGTCCACAGTTAATCCTGTTGGATGTGGTTCGTCCTTCTTGGTGGTCTGCTGACATTACCCTGGATACCGTGGCTCTTGATACATCACAAAGACTTGCTGTCTTGGTCACAGATGCGCCAGCAAGACGTGCACCAACAGTTTGTCCTCTTTTGAACTCTGGTATGTCCCATAATGTTGTGTTATTGCAATATTTTGATCTAAACTGTGCTCTTACCTGCTAACTGAACTTCACACTCTGCTCTTACTGGTGCAATGTGCAGTTAATGAAGATTGGCCACCAGACTGGTCCAGGTGTTTCAGTTTCATTGTCCAACCATATATATATATATATGTACGTTACTGATGTGACACAAATTTCTATTGATCTGTTCATCATTAAACCTGATTACAGCATAAAGGCCAGCTGCCATATTCAAATAAAAGAATAAAAAGAACGACAAAACCCGGACAGTATATACTACTAATGTGTATATAATACACATGAAACACATGCATGACCCCTGTCCTGATATTGTATACAAACAAGCATGTCCGTGTGCGCTAGTGCGCTTTTTACACGCCCATAATGTCTATCTCTCGTCAGCATTGGAGCGTTGTGACGGCCTTAAGGGCGAAAACCTCAACTCCCATCACTGTCACAAAGCAATGCTAGGGGTCCAAGCGCCGCCGGGGGCTGATGTGATGTGACATGGAGGGTTTGTGTGTGTGTTTTGCCTATTCCGTTCTCTCTTCATAACCCCTGCACACACACACACACACGGGTTGCAAGCACCCAAGGGTTGTCCATCCAAGTGGAATGTGTTGGAAAGAATGTGTGCATAATCAGAAGTGATTACACACACACACACACACACACACACACACTCACTCATAAGCATGTGGTAGAGCACATGTTCAGACACACACGTATATACGCGAGCCACATAGCCTTTAAGCCAACATGGCAGGTCATTTGCGTTTGCATGAATTAAGTTTGGGTTTCAGTGTATGTATGCACATGTTCTTGGACCCCCTTTTCAGCCCTGTAGGCTGGCGGACCACTTCTAAAGTGGTGCTTGTTCATGTCTTGGTTAAGAATGTAACACTACATGTGATATCGCATCAAATTGGATCACAGCATATTCTATTGTATTGCTAGTATGATAGCACTCTAGTTAGTTTAGTGCAATTAGCTTAAGGCTAAAATATTATCTTGAGCTAGATTTCTCAGCCTTTTGCAACTCAGGGTCAACACAATCGCACAACCAAGGTTTCCACCGCCCACAAGAAGAGTTAAACAATCGGATCGTTGTAAATGCAAACAAATATCACATAACAAATAACGTATTCGTGACCGTATGTGATAAAAAAGAAAAAGCTTGTGGTGTAGTGGTTAGTACGGTGGTGTAGTGTTCAGTACGGTGGTGTAGTGGTTAGTACGGTGGTGTAGTGGTCAGTACGGTGGTGTAGTGGTTAGTACGGTGGTGTAGTGTTCAGTACGGTGGTGTAGTGGTTAGTACGGTGGTGTAGTGTTCAGTACGGTGGTGTAGTGGTTAGTACGGTGGTGTAGTGTTCAGTACGGTGGTGTAGTGGTCAGTACGGTGGTGTAGTGGTTAGTACGGTGGTGTAGTGGTCAGTACGGTGGTGTAGTGGTTAGTATGGTGATGTAGTGGTTAGTATGGTGGTGTAATGGTTAATACGGTGGTGTAGTGGTTAGTACGGTGGTGTAGTGGTTAGTACGGTGGTGTAGTGTTCAGTACGGTGGTGTAGTGGTTAGTACGGTGGTGTAGTGGTTAGTACGGTGGTGTAGTGTTCAGTACGGTGGTGTAGTGGTTAGTACGGTGGTGTAGTGTTCAGTACGGTGGTGTAGTGGTTAGTACGGTGGTGTAGTGTTCAGTACGGTGGTGTAGTGGTCAGTACGGTGGCGTAGTGGTTAGTACGGTGGTGTAGTGGTCAGTACGGTGGTGTAGTGGTTAGTATGGTGATGTAGTGGTTAGTATGGTGGTGTAGTGGTTAGTACGGTGGTGTAGTGGTTAGTACGGTGGTGTAGTGGTTATTACGGTGGTGTAGTGGTTAGTATGGTGGTGTAGTGGTTATTACGGTGGTGTAGTGGTTAGTACGGTGGTGTAGTGGTTATTACGGTGGTGTAGTGGTTAGTACGGTGGTGTAGTGGTTAGTACGGTGGTGTAGTGGTTATTACGGTGGTGTAGTGGTTAGTACGGTGGTGTAGTGGTTAGTACGGTGGTGTAGTGGTTAGTACGGTGGTGTAGTGGTTAGTACAGTGGTGTAGTGGTTAGTACGGTGGTGTAGTGGTTAGTACGGTGGTGTAGTGTTCAGTACGGTGGTGTAGTGGTTAGTACGGTGATGTGGTTAACACGGTGGTGTAGTGGTTAGTACGGTGGTGTAGTGGTTAGTATGGTGGTGTAGTGGTTAGTACGGTGGTGTAGTGGTTATTACGGTGGTGTAGTGGTTATTACGGTGGTGTAGTGGTCAGTACGGTGGTGTAGTGGTTAGTACGGTGGTGTAGTGTTCAGTACGGTGGTGTAGTGGTTAGTACGGTGGTGTAGTGTTCAGTACGGTGGTGTAGTGGTTAGTACGGTGGTGTAGTGTTCAGTACGGTGGTGTAGTGGTCAGTACGGTGGTGTAGTGGTTAGTACGGTGGTGTAGTGGTCAGTACGGTGGTGTAGTGGTTAGTATGGTGATGTAGTGGTTAGTATGGTGGTGTAATGGTTATTACGGTGGTGTAGTGGTTAGTACGGTGGTGTAGTGGTTAGTACGGTGGTGTAGTGTTCAGTACGGTGGTGTAGTGGTTAGTACGGTGGTGTAGTGGTTAGTACGGTGGTGTAGTGTTCAGTACGGTGGTGTAGTGGTTAGTACGGTGGTGTAGTGTTCAGTACGGTGGTGTAGTGGTTAGTACGGTGGTGTAGTGTTCAGTACGGTGGTGTAGTGGTCAGTACGGTGGCGTAGTGGTTAGTACGGTGGTGTAGTGGTCAGTACGGTGGTGTAGTGGTTAGTATGGTGATGTAGTGGTTAGTATGGTGGTGTAGTGGTTAGTACGGTGGTGTAGTGGTTAGTACGGTGGTGTAGTGATTAGTACGGTGGTGTAGTGGTTATTACGGGGGTGTAGTGGTTAGTACGGTGGTGTAGTGGTTATTACGGTGGTGTAGTGGTTAGTACGGTGGTGTAGTGGTTAGTACGGTGGTGTAGTGGTTAGTACGGTGGTGTAGTGGTTAGTACGGTGGTGTAGTGGTTAGTACGGTGGTGTAGTGGTTAGTACGGTGGTGTAGTGTTCAGTACGGTGGTGTAGTGGTTAGTACGGTGATGTGGTTAACACGGTGGTGTAGTGGTTAGTACGGTGGTGTAGTGGTTAGTATGGTGGTGTAGTGGTTAGTACGGTGGTGTAGTGGTTATTACGGTGGTGTAGTGGTTAGTACGGTGGTGTAGTGGTTAGTACCGTGGTGTAGTGGTTATTACGGTGGTGTAATGGTTAGTATGGTGGTGTAGTGGTTAGTACGGTGGTGTAGTGGTTAGTATGGTGGTGTAGTGGTTAGTATGGTGGTGTAGTGGTTATTACGGTGGTGTAATGGTTAGTATGGTGGTGTAGTGGTTAGTACGGTGGTGTAGTGGTTATTACGGTGGTGTAGTGGTTAGTACGGTGGTGTAGTGGTTAGTACGGTGGTGTAGTGGTTAGTACGGTGGTGTAGTGGTTAGTACCGTGGTGTAGTGGTTATTACGGTGGTGTAATGGTTAGTATGGTGGTGTAGTGGTTATTACGGTGGTGTAGTGGTTAGTATGGTGGTGTAGTGGTTAGTACGGTGGTGTAGTGGTTAGTACGGTGGTGTAGTGGTTATTACGGTGGTGTAATGGTTAGTATGGTGGTGTAGTGGTTAGTATGGTGGTGTAGTGGTTATTACAGTGGTGTAGTGGTTAGTATGGTGGTGTAGTGGTTAGTATGGTGGTGTAGTGGTTATTACAGTGGTGTAGTGGTTAGTATGGTGGTGTAGAGGTTAGTATGGTGGTGTAGTGGTTAGTACGGTGGTGTAGTGGTTAGTACGGTGGTGTAGTGGTTAGTATGGTGGTGTAGTGGTTAGTAGGGTGGTGTAGTGGTTAGTACGGTGGTGTAGTGGTTAGTATGGTGGTGTAGTGGTTAGTATGGTGGTGTAGTGGTTAGTATGGTGGTGTAGTGGTTATTACAGTGGTGTAGTGGTTAGTATGGTGGTGTAGTGGTTAGTATGGTGATGTAGTGGTTATTACAGTGGTGTAGTGGTTAGTTTGGTGGTTTAGTGGTTAGTATGGTGGTGTAGTGGTTAGTACGGTGGTGTAGTGGTTAGTACGGTGGTGTAGTGGTTAGTATGGTGGTGTAGTGGTTAGTAGGGTGGTGTAGTGGTTAGTATGGTGGTGTAGTGGTTAGTATGGTGGTGTAGTGGTTAGTATGGTGGTGTAGTGGTTATTACAGTGGTGTAGTGGTTAGTACGGGGTGTAGTGGTTAGTACGGTGGTGTAGTGGTTAGTACGGTGGTGTAGTGGTTGATCGCTCACTCTAAACTGGATGTAGGTGTGAGTGTGTGTTGGCCATGTGATGGACTGGCGACTTCTCCATGGTGTACCCCACTTTCATCTGATGACACTGAGATTGGCTCCAGTTGCACAAATTTAGCGTGACTGCTGCTGTGCAACTTGAGAAATCTGTACCGTTGCTGCTTGTAAATCATGTGCATTGCTGTGATCTTCGCAGTAGTAGGGCTGCGTTCATGTGTTTGCATTGACAAAAGTCATTCTGCACCTCACTGCAGTACACAGCCAACTGGGGCGCTACGCTAAAACCGGATGATTATCAGAAGAGAGCTGTATCAGTGTAGATGTACATTGTAATACTGGGCTCATCTGGAATTCAACAACAAGATGTTTGCCGTTCATGGCTCCCCCAATAAAATCAACATCCGCCTTTTCCCACCTCTGTTCCACAGCGTGGCAGAATGTTCTGTCACAGCTGTATTGAAAACAATGTAAAATCTGGTTTGCCGTCGTCCATCCAACATGTGAACGCAGCATATTCTTTGCTGTTGAGCAGCTTTCGGGATGCGATTCCTCGTTTTCTCATGTGTGCACTTGTGTTAAAATATGTGCCACCTTAATTTTAGATCTATTCTGTGCTAGTGAGAGGCTGCTTAGTGCAGTGTGTGTGTATGTGTGTGTGTGTGTGTATGCGAGAGAGAGAAAAAGAGAGAGAAGCATTCTCAGGCTTTGAAAGACCGCCGCTCTGCTGTGATAAAAGTACCATTAAATGGACAATACAGCCCCCGCAGAGCCTCAGAAGCACAGGACAACAACACACACACACACACACACACACACACACAGCATGTCAGTTTTAGACAACTAAATTGCAGTGGAGTGGAGAATGTGCTTCTCTGCAGATCTGCATGGTATGTATGCCGCATCTATAATTCTCCTGCAGTCGGATCGACCTGTTAGTGCTTCACCCGCAAATGCGTTATTGTATAGATGTTGCGTAGGCTGGACAAGCTTTGAAGAACACAGGTGAAAATCCCTTACAACCTGAAGAGAAACTGGAGAGCACTTTGTTAGAGTCACTGCATAATGTTGAGCTTTGTGTTTAAAATAGTTCAGACCCATATGGACTAGTTAACTCTAGGCATGTCTAGCCACAACAACGAGCACAACAGTGACAACAAACCACAACCAGTCTGTCTTAACTGTGTAACTTTTCATATCATTGCTGTCCAATGAAAACTTGTATCTCTATTTTTATTGATTTTGAGTTTTCTACATCATTACAGTTTACATTGTGTGAAACATTTATGACAAATGGACCAACAGAAGATTCTGGTTCCATTGACTTCCATTCAAAGTAAAGTATGCTTTCGGTCTCTCCTGTGAAGTTGCAATTGTGGAGATACGTTTTTTTATACATTATAAACCTACATTAAGGTGGGATGGTTGAGCAGAAGTTTTGCAAGCATTCAATAAAGTTCATGGAGCCTTCTATTGTTTTAGGTCACTTACCTCAGCACTCCCTCAAGGATCTTATAGTGAAAGTTAAGCAAGCTAAAAATTGCAGAAGTAATCAGTAAAGTAGTAAACAGGCTTGTGATAACAAGTATGTTTGGTAGCTATCAGCAATTGGGAAGCATCATGGAGGTCTACACGGCTTTACCTGTTTAACAACCATGACCAAAAATGTTCTGCAGCCAGATGTTTCTAAATAATTATTATTAATTATTATTAATGTGTTGTTTCCTTAGCCCTAATTCTACACCTGAAGCATTGCTGGGTTACATTGATGATGATATACCTTTAAAAACATGGCGCAGAAATAGTAATAGTAAATACTTCTTTTCATACAGTTTTTAAATAGGTTCACAGGTGAATTGTGTATCTGTGTTTCAGAAGAGGAAGATACAGGTTCATTCATAAATTGGTGTCGCACTTATTAAACTGCAGTGTACTCATAGTAATGGCGAACTGTACATCTCTGCACGCAGTTTAAATGGGCCTGAACGTTAAGAGATTGCTCTGTGTGGTTGACTGAGCAACAAAACAGGCCATTGCTGTTTTGTATTGTCCTGTTCAAGGGCCCACTTTACTAGGTCACTTAGGGGATACAAAGCAATCAAAAGAGGCTTTTAGAAGCCAGTGGGTGGTTTAAATATTGACCATTATTCAATCGTTCAATTGATAAAATTGCCAAAAAAGCATTACCAATAGAATGGGACAATCTAGAGCAGCTGGCCGTGTGTCTACGGTCACCAAGTCCAGTTCCAAACTTCGGTTAGAGGGGTATAAGTGGTATAGAGGGGCTCAACCTAACATGCATGCGTTTGGACTGTGGGAGGACACCCACTCAAGCACAGGGAGCTATTATAATATATGCAGGATAATATTTAATCGAATATTTTAAAAAACATAAAAGAAATTAGATTCTCGTGTCTGACGTGTGAAGTTGTACTGACTGTGTGGTTATAGCTGCGTCATGTGCTTTCTTGTGTCTTTTCTGTGTTTTGTCAGAACCAAGCCGAAGCTCATTATAAAGGCCATAAACACACACGGAAGCTCAAAGCCATCGACAACCAGAAGAACAAACAGAGGAGCCAGGGAAGAGAGAAGAAGAAGGAGAGAGAGAGAGAGGAGGGAAAGACCGGACCCCTGCCTGCTCTGATGGACAGTAGTGTGACAGAGAAGACAGGTATGTTTGGACTATGTGTTTTTCATGTCAGGCTTGAAGGCGTGAAGGACTTAAGAACATGTCATAGTTTGAGCTTTAGTTCCTCTGGAGTTTGGAAACGATTGTTTGTTTGTTATTCAAGTAATAACTAGTGATGTACCAAAATGAAGATTCCTGGACGAATTCAAGACCAGAATTCAAGACACACCTAGCCGAAAACTAGTTTAATATTTTATTCATGCTTTTGAGTTACTAAACATAAACACTGCAGGGTAATAAAGAAATCCTTGCCTTTTTTATTTATTTATTTATTTTTTAATCATATATTAGTACAACAGAAGTTTACATATAACAATGTTTTAGATTACCCCTATTATGAGATTCATCTTTTACGTTTATGTACAATTACAAAACGGAAATTGTTGAAGAAAAATAATACTTATGAAAAAATGATATAATAACAACAGCCAAATCTCAAATAAAATAAAATAAAAATTGGGATAAGAGTTAAGAATAAAACATACATGCGAAAAAGACTTATGGGTACAGTAAATAAAACAAGTAAAGTATATTTAAAACAAAAGTAGGGTATTTTCCACTTCTTTTAAATTCTTTCAGATCTATCATTCAGAAGCCTCATAGAGAGAGTTATTCTTTCCATTACAAAGATTTTATATATTCTAGGGCATAGAATTAGTATGGACGAAAGTGACCTGTCCCCGCCAATATCCAGCAGTTATTGAATTGTCCCCACCGATAATTTGATCCTCTCCAAAAAAACAAGATTTGTCATTGTCTTATTAACCTAGAGGTGCGGAAACCATTGAATCACGTTCACTACCTGAGTCCTTCCTACCCGTAACACATATGGCCAGTGTGATTGGCTGTGCCTTTCTCTGCGGTCACGTGAGACTAAAAACTAAAAGGAAAGCTTTCTAGTCATATGAGACTCACTGTACAAGACTCAATGTGCAATGTGGGTGACATATAGGTGTGAAAAGCGAGAGAGAATGGCAGCAAAAAAAGAAGAAGGTGGACATAAGGAGCTTTTTTTATGTAAGGAGCTGTTTTTCGTGACTCACTTCACTAATGAAATGAGTCCACCGTAATAACGTTAATGGTGGGCTCTGCCGCACAACGTACAGCAGGCTAACGTCATATGTAGCCATGAATAACAACAAACTGCCATTTGGTTTAACATTATATAACTCATGAATTAAATTATGAATTGTTTTCAGAATAGTTTAATAGCACGTAGAGTAGCATGTGCTCTTGCATGGATTATATCATACCAGTTCTCAATGGAGGGTGTTTCAGGCTTAAGCCATTTCTTTGTGATTGCTTTCCTTGCGGTTACACTAAGTATTCCAAATAGGTACCTTGTTTGAGTGCTTATTGGGGTTGAATGTAGAAGCCCCCCCAAAAAGTTCTTTCCTATTCAGTCATGTCTAGCCCAAATATGGTTACTGGCTCTGTATAAATCCCACTCCAAAAGGTCTTCATCTTCGGACAGGCTCAAAACAAGTAATAATGATTGGCTCCTGGGTGCCACAGGACCTCCAAAACCTAGATGAGCCTGAATGACGAGACAACTGCATAGGTGTAATGAAGTATCTACTGAGGCTCTTCCATCCAGAAAATCCTTCTCTTTAATAAAACTAGCTTTCAATAGAATAGATTTGAATTCATATACATAAAAAGTTTATATATTTTATAGAATTTTATAAATAACAGTACAAAGTATGAACAGCCTGTTTTCTTTACTTGGTTGACCAAATTGGTTTGCATAATATTTAAGCTTTGATTGTCAATAACAATGTCATGCCCCTTCTTGTTCTCCCTGTCTATGCCATTGTTTATGTTCCTTGGTTATTTGCATGTGCTTCTGTTTATATTTTTGTCATGTGCTCCTCCTTGTGTTCATCCTTCACCTGTTTGTAGCCTACGTCTCCTTCCATTGTTCCCAGGTGTCCCTTGTTATGTGTCTCTATTTAATCCTTCCTTGTGTTTGTCATTCATTTTGTCTCTGTCCTGTTACCCGGAGTCCCTGTCCCTGTTTCCCTAGGCTTCCTCCTTTTTGTTGTGTCGGTGTTTCTTTGTTTCCCGTTGTTTTTTTTGATTTTGTATTCCTGTTTCTTTTGTTATATTTTCATCAATAAAAGACTTACACATATGTAGCCGCCACCCTTGTCTCGACGGCCGTTTACAATACACAATAAGAATATTCAATCAATCAACATTTATATAGCGTTATTTACAACCAGTGTTGTCTCAAAGCAGCTTTACAGAAAAGCAGTTTAAGAAAAAGAGGAGGATGGTAAGAAAAGAATCCATGCATAGTGTTGTGATTTTTTTTATACACAGTATAGCATTTGGTAAAAGTGTATGGGAGACAGAGGCCCAAGAATGTTGCAGAGCTCGCGGGAAGGTCATGGCTTTGTGACCCCCGTCATTTTGGGTCTTATGGCAGGCAACTCTAGGCCCGAGAACAAGACCCTGCAACGTTATCCTTAGAACTTCTATTCGAGAACCACTGTCCACCCAGAGATAAGGAGGTCAGGTTTATGTTGTCAGGCCACAACATAAATGAGGCCCCCGTGCCCTCCTGGTTCCCCAACCACACATTCAGCCAAGGGTTGCAAAAAGAGAGGTATTTATTTAGCAAATCTACAAAACTGAGATGAAAACATTTCATTAATCATAAACTAAATCAACAGAAAGATAACCAGTAACAGGGGAAAGAAAAGAGAAAATAACAAACAAAACAAAGCTAACTTACAAGTGGAAAAGAAACTAACTTGCCTTACAAAACAAAGAAAATGAAATACAAATCATTAACCTAACTAAACAAACCAGGAGAAAACAAATAAAGAAAAACTCTTTTCTCCCCACAGAGAGAACAAGTTACCTACACATGATACACAGAGGTATACAAGGTTTTTACCACCAGTTTAGTCCCATCACAAACAGTAACCACCACTGAGCAACCATGCGGCAGGGAACCTGTTCTTGTGCCCCTTTTTAAAAGCCGGTTCCCCCTGGTGGTGACCAATCAGCTTGGCAGCTTCTCTCCTCAACCCTGCACAATGGGGCACACTCAACAAGACAAGAAACAAAAAAGCAAACAGTTGTGGCCCACAGGAATGTAACAGTAGCCCATGGGCCAAAAGGAGCAGGAAGGCGGGCCTATAAAAGACAATGCAGTATCGAGGTCCAAGCCCCCCTAGATGCTTTACAGACATCTGTCAAGTGGTTGTGAGTTTCACACTGATTACTGGGATTGGATTCTATTTTGTCATTATGATTAGCTTTTTTATTATTATATATTATTTTTTTGTCACTAAGCAGGTGATATACACCTGTTTGGTCTATATAGTAGTGTTGGCTGGCGTGCCATAAGCATTCTGAGGAAGGTCGAAGTGCCAGAATATGTATGTTTTATCTGTAAGTTGAATAAATACATTTAATATTATAGGGGTGTCAGATTCTTTTGCCTTTTGAGAAATAACAGGCTACCATACAGTGTCAGAAGTGCATAAACAACAGATTACTTAACAAATCACTTCAAACAACACCGTTCAACAAGCGTGCAGTGGTTTAGGAATGCATGATCTTTATTGGTGTACATACGCCTCCTTTACTTGCTGGCTAAATTAGCCTCTCAGCATCAGCGTAAACTGAAGAAGCAGACTGCTTTGCTGATGGAATAAGGCCTTGTATGTAAGTGTAATCTTAAGCCACTATATTATTTAACCTCTTCTTTTTTCAGCCGCTATGTGTGACCCCCAGGCTGCACACCCGAAGCCGGACGAAGCCCGTGCACAGGGAAGCTCGGCTGTGCTCACCTCAATCTCGGACTCTTCCTCCACGGACCCAGCACCACCTCAGTCCCCGCAGGTTTCTCCCAATTCAGGAAGCTCATGTGAAGCTGTCCCAGACCCACCTGCCCTGGGCTCAGATTTAGAGCCTTCAAACGCAAAGCCAAAAGGAGAGAAGGTACCTGAAACCGGCGCAGAGCCAAACGGAGAGGGCCGGAAAACCTCCAAACAGAATCTCCATTGTCCCGTCTGCAAAGTCACAGTCAACTCCAGCTCGCAACTAGAAGCTCATTATAGTGGTAAGTGAAGCTTTCGGAATGCAGGCATGTTGCCTGATGTGACCTGCTCCTGATTGGAGCAGTTATTAGAGATGGCACTGATCCAGTTCCCCCGCTGCCTGATAGCAGAGATGGAGACAGAATGTATCTGATTCTGTCCTGTGACAAATCTAGTAGTTTTTGAAGAAAGATATGCCGACTTGGTCTCAGGATCAACTGATTCTCAAGCTTCAGAAAGGAAAGAGTAGTAATGTGCCATCTCTAGCAGCTATGAGTCTTACAGGTCTCACTCCATTGTCTCTAATCAAAGCCTACCATTGCCCTCCATTCTGTAATCCCATCACTGTACATCCAAAGCTGAAAGTTGACCACACTGTCTCATGAAGTTAATATATATATATATATATATATATATATATATATATATATATATAAATGACTTAACATTACTTCAGATTAAGATGCAACCTCCATGTAAGTGTAGCTATTTAAAACCAACCTTGTTTATACACGCATCTATTATATGTAGACACTTTGTCGTTCTACGATTACGAGTGAGAATGATCCCCAACCTGAATAATGCTTGCCTTGTGGTTGTCCTTCTGGGGGTCCTGACCATTGAAGAAGAGGGTATCAAAGTATACAGAACTACAGTCTGTAAGTGTAGAACTACAAAGCGCTTTTATATGGTAAGGGGAGCTGATGAAATAGACGAGGTTAGACGTGCAGAAACAAGGAGGTGGTTTAATGTTATAGCTGATATACACTATGGGTGTGTCTCAAAACCTACTGAGTGTCTAAGTAGGCTGTCTAGGTAGGCAGCTGTTTAAGTAGCAGCATTCTCTCCTCATTAAACAGATTACTGAGACGCTCTAGTTAGAGAGAGACTGCGTCACGGCTTGTTCCCGCCCACTGCAGCATGCGACCGGTGGTTTAGCTGGTTGCTAAGCTACCGGCCGGCATCCAAAACAATAGCCCAAGGCTTAAAAATCCGCTAGCATAAATGCTAACGGCTCGAGTATAAAACTGTAAAATGGTGAACGACTCGTTACAGAGTTGATAATAAAAAACTGTTTTGTGTGATTATATGACCAGAAACACATTAAAACTCCAGAGAGAATCAAAATAACTTAAAATTACTTCACTGCTCGTAGCCTTGTCTGCGTTGCATCATGGGATTGCCTTAGCGGCTAAGGAAGCGATCAATTCTTCCTTAAAATCAGGTCTAAATAAGGTTTCTCAGTAGACAGCATGTTTAAGGTATGTAAGAATTGGAACAGTCTACATGTCGGGAGCGCATACTATGACGTAAAATGCTGTCTATGTAGGAGCTCACTAGGTTTTGAGACACACCCTATATGTGTATTTAATCAGATTGACTACTTTGAAGGTATCTTCTCAAATTAAATGACAAAATATTAGCATTAGGACTGGTAACATGATTAGAAGTGATAGGTTATCATGACTGTTAGAAAGTCCAGGTGCTGTACAGACCTGTCACCCATCCAAAACACTTGGCACATTATGAAAAAATGAGACACCAAACTGTTGAGCACTTAAAATCCAGTATTAAGCAAGAATACTGCTCTTCAACTACAGCTCTTACAGAGTGTTTTTAAAAGAAGACATGATGAGCACAGTGGTAAACATGGTTCTGGCATCATCATCTGGGTTTGTTTGTTTTGTATTTTTTTAGTTTGATATGTCGCCTTTGTAGTATATTTTATCACAGCGTCCCGGCATTTTTGCAAGTAGGGTTATAGAACAGTAGGACCAAAAACAAAGGAACCAGAAATATTGTAATAGGATGCTGGCTAAACCTGTCATTACAATACATGTACAATTGCGTAATAGGCACAAACAAACAAATTGTGGCAATGAATTTGGCTTCAGTCAGACTGCAGCCAACTAATTGTCCCATACAAGTCACTTCTCATGCTGACAAAGTAGTGAGATGCGATGGAGGCTAGCAGCAAGATGTCTTCCACACATGGGAAAGTTAAGTCTGTTTGTCAGCCCTTTCTTTATGCCTGTAAGAACATTCTTGTCTGGTTTGAGAAAGTTTCCACTCAGTGAACAATCTAAATTTGCTCATTTCTCTAAAAGACAGCAGACCAAGTCATTTAAAGGGCATTTTGTAATTATCATCGGCAGGTTTTAGAGCCAGTCAGTGCATCAGTTGGGATATTTAAGCAATATCAGGATCCTGTGGCAGCTAAAATTAAATTTGGCAATGTTGACTAATTGCTGGCTATGTCTTGAAAAAACACAGAAGAAGACAGAAAGGAATGCTTTGCAACAAGTGACTCTTGAAAACCAACTTAAAAATCTGTGACAGCCAAATTCCACTGGTCAGTTAGGCGTGCCCTGTCTAACAGGCTGGGGATCCTGGCTAGAAACCCTGAAATCTTACAAATTTGTTTTCGGCTGAGGTGCACCCTTTGGCAGCCTTGCCAAGACGCTTACCCGTAATGAAGCCCGAGAAATGTAGAGCACTGTAATTCTGCAAAAGTCTTTAGAACACCAGGGGTAACGAAGTTTAGTATTTGGTCTTTGAAGCACTGTAGATCAGGGGAGAAATATTAGAATAAAACCAAACTCCCCAGAAGAGTAGAGCTTTCCAACGAGCCCTGGATGCCTTGGCCAACCTTCAGTAAACCAGAAACACAGTCACCAGGCTCCTCACCTGTGGTCTTCTCTGAGGAGTCCATGTGGTTAGTGTCATAATCACTCAATCAGTGAATATCCAGCATTAAGCTTAAAGCATCATTGCGCCGTAAAGTCAAGCAGTCCTAGAGAACAATATTCATTTGACATTCGTTTACACGTTTCTGTTAATATATCTGCGTTTAAAACGTGAAAATAACTGACAAAAGATAAAAGCTACAAAAGATACAACAGAAACAAACAAAACAAGGTGTTGTCCCCGGTGCTACTGTATTTATATTATTTAATTAACATTATTGTGTATCTGCAGAAAAGCTGAGAACTGGCAGTAAAGTACTGTTTATCTGTTCCACTGGAGTCATATAAAATTGTAGAAGCTGTTATGATACAGTGCTGCTTAAAAGTGTGTGAATGCTGTATCACCTTCTGAGAAAGTAAGTTTGTAGTTTTCATGTATTTATTTTCAGGGACAAGGTGACTGGTATAAGAAAGACTATAGCAGCTAGTAGCTTTGGACTTTTAACCTTAATACCAGTTAATTAACCTAATTGTAATGTGACTTGTGCCCATGTACTTGACATGGAAACACTGTTAAATGTGATTTCATTGACAGAATCCTCTATATGTACACTTTGTTAAATAGTTAATCAATCGCTGCAAAAGGGAGATTTCCCCTGTAGTCCATTTCTTGGCAAAATAGGCGTGCTTTTTATGTTGGATTAGGTACTTTTTCTCTAAACATCATGGAATAACTTGTGGGGTGCCACATGGATCAATTCTTGGGCCTTTTATTGTTTAAACTTTGTATGCGTCCATTACCTCATGTCATTAGCAATATGACATTAGTTATGATTAATTTGCAGATAATATTCAGCTTTATATTTTCTTAGAACCAAAAGCTTAAGAATCAGTAAGTGAATTGTTTTAAGTGCATCAGATGTTGATGTCTAACAATTTTCTGAAACTACATATGGAGAAGACTGAGGTTTTTGTTTTCAGAAGATGATCAGAATTATTTAGACATATGCATTTGAAGGCCAAACCGTGTGCAAAGAATGTGTCACTTTTGATAAGCTCAGCTTTAAGTCACACATCATGACTATATGCAGGTCAGCTAAGCTCCACCATTGCAGAGGTCTGAGACATTCACTCATCTGCAAACACTGAAAAACTTGTTTACACTTTTGCCACATCAAAATTGGTGTATTAGAGTATTGCAATGCTGTTACAGCTGAAGCCCTTTCCACAAAAATTTGCTAGTAGTTCCCAACACTAGTTTGGAGAGGCTTTTTTCAGCCACCATAACCCAACATTCTGGAACTTCCCGACAAGCTTGGAACCAATTCATTTCTCTGAATACCTTAAAAAGAGCTTATAAAATATATTTAAATCAGAATTTCTATAGGCTAACTTTTGCACTTTTTAACTTTTTTAATGTTTTTTTAAAAATATAATATAGAAAATATAGTTTGTTGTTTGTGTGGTTTCCCATTTTTCCCACCCCTAAGAGTTGCATTTATGTGATTCTATACAGATAAAGATTATTATTATTTATTTATTTATCTTTTTATCATATATGTTTCATACAGATGTGTTAATGCATGTCATTTGCCAAAATGATTTGCCAAAGAGGTTTAAAAAAAACTCCTGGAGGAGTGGAATCTTCTGGGAGATCGCAAAGAACCCCAAGGGTAACATCTAAAGTTATGAAGACTTTTCTTACACTAGCTACATGTCAGTAGCTAACACATGTCAGTGTTCATGAGTCCACCACGAGGCAAACACTGTGAAAGAGTGGTACATATGGAATGATAGCATGGACAAAGCCACTACTCTCCAGGAAAACATGTCACCCGGATGCACCAGAAGCAGACTGAAATAATGCTGTGTGGACAGATAAGGCAGAATCTAAATGGCTTTAAATGAAAGATGTTTGGCAAAAACTGAATACTGCAATCCAGCATAAGAACCTCAACCTAGCTGTGAAACTTGGTGGAGGCAGTGTCACAGTTTGGGTCTGTACTGCTGCTATTGAAACAGGACATCTTGCCATCAATCTGGATTGTATCAAGAACATCAACAGGAGAATGTTAGGGCAGACATTTATGAAAGTCTCACAGAAAGACAACAACGGTTAGTCCACAAAAATTGGTTAAAGCAGAAGAAATACTGCATTTTGCAGTGGTGAGTCAAAGTTCAGACCTTAATCCAATAGAAATGCTGAAGCAGAACCTTAAATTTTTAATGTTCACGAAAGAGTTAAAGTAGTATTGTAAGGAGGAACAGCCTAAGATTCTTCCAAGCTGATATCCAAGCTTTTAGTTGAAGTTGCACAAGAGTCACACCAGTTTCCCATACTTTAGCCAACAAAGTCATTAAGCTTTGTGCAATAAAAGAATAAAATGCTGTATAATTGTTTGTGTTGTTTGTTTTATTGGGCTCTCTTTATCTATTGCAACAAGTTAATCACATCTGATCACATTTTAGGTCACATTTCTGTAGAAATGTACAAATTTTGTGCACAAACTTTCAGGCAGCGCTGTATGTTTTAGGTATTTTAGGCACTTTCGATTGTTCTGTTTTTCTTGAGGTAGAAGGTAAGTTCAGCCTTTCACTGGCATGTGGTCAGTCCAGAGCTTGGTGGTCGTGCACGTCGTGCTTTCTGCTGTTCCAGGTAGCCCCGCCGTCTCTCCGCTTTTGGCTTGAAACCCTCTCTGCTCAAGTCAGTGTGCCATATGTCATGCCATAGCGACTGTGTGATTGGTCTGATTGATGTTGTCATGGTTACAGGCTCTAAGCACAAGCTGATGTTGGAGGGTCAGTGTGTGCAGCCTCGGCGACGGGGAGGGAAGGTGGTCTCCTCCCGCATGAATCCCCGTCCTAAGCGCCATGGCAACAAGAACAGTGCCACCTCCAGCAGCCAATCGTATCATTGCGATGTGTGCGATATAACTGTCAACTCAGAAACACAGCTCAAACAGGTTAGTTTGCTTAGTTAAGTTTAGCAACTTGACGCGTGTAAGAAAATCACTTTTGCAGGTAGGCTTGATGTTTGCGTTGAGTAATGCATGAGTTAATAAGTGTTCGTTTTGTCTTTTTGAAATGGCATAACATACCGTCTTTTAGCACACAGCCCTTTTGCAAATATTATGCTGTTCGTGTGGTTGATACATAAAAACAAGCTAACTTTCTAGCTTGGAGGACGTGCCTAAAAAATTCAACCAATGTAAATTGTACACTGCATTTGGACTGAAGATTGTTCTTGCGTATTTGCATGTTTATGTATATTTATTTATGTATATAAATATACATTGTATAATGATATAAAGTTTGAACTGCCTCAGTCAGATTAAATTTGTCAACCTGATATATGGGGCAAATTTTTTCAACAGTAAATATACAGATATGTGTTCTCCACACTCTCTTGCATCAAAACATGCAAGTTTACTAGGGGCGGCCAAACTTTCTATATATATGCTGTATATGTCAATTGACTACACTTATGGATTGTGATTAATCACATTTATTAATCACATTTATGTAGTTAATCACAATTAATGAAAACCAGGTAATATATATATATATATATATATATATATATATATATATATATATATATATATATATATATATATATATATATATATATATGAAGTACTGTGGAAATGTCAGTGAACAGCTTTCATTTATTTAATTTCCAGTCAAAATGGCCACGACAAGATATTAATAATCATACAACTGTCTACTCACATGAAGAAGGGAAGGGTCAAAGACAAATACATGAAAAACAGAAGTATTATTAAAATATCTAGGTAGCTCAGTACACCACCGAACCCGTCCCCATCAGATAAACAGCACTGAAAGCTTTCATCTTTGAGAGTGAGGAGAAAATCAAGCTCCACTCTTGCTTTAGATCTTAAAACATCCACAGGTGTTTCTGTCCATCCTTCCACTGTTAAAAAGACAACTGACAGCTTCATGCAAAACTGAAAACAAGTCTCCAGCAAATAAAGAAAGCTTCAAGAACAGTATAGTTATTTACTTATAGGCCATTTTGACTCAAAAATTAAATACATGAGTGTTTCTAATGGTCTCTGATTTTTTGCACAGTACTGTGCCTATGCTTACAGTACCAGTCAAAAGTTTGGCAACGCCTTGAAAATAAATAAACACGTCACAGTAATCAGAAAGAAATCGTTCAACAAATCAAGATGTCTTGCGTTTACATTTTTAGTTGCTTTTGTTAGCTTCATGAAAGTAGGCATTGGAAAAATAGGTCTTGTTTGTTTTAAATAATGTCTTTCATACATCTCTGTTCAAACTTTTGACTGGCCGTGTGCATGTGTTGAGTATATGTGTGTATACGAACTGATTCAATAAATGTTACAAACTGTGCTTATATAAATGTTACAAAATGCTATCTGACCTAGTTTGTCCTCACTGCAGCATATGAGCAGCAGGAGACATAAAGACAGACTGGCAGGAAAGCCCCCCAAACCAAAGTTCAGCCCATACAACAAGAGCTCAGCCAGCTCAGTGCTAGCGGTGAGTCACAACACACACAGTCACAGACAACATTCACCCTTAAGAGTCTCTCGTCCGTTCCCTGCACGCTATAAGATGTAAATAGTGACTATTTTGAAAATCCTGTTGACTTGTTTGTTGTGTGTTTTACATCAACGCATGATCACTTATGTTAAGTAACGTTTGTTTGATGAATCATGACATTAAGTCACTTTCCTTATGGTTCTGTTTATGAACATATTTCAGCCCTTCATAGAACCTCCATTAGAATAAAACAGCCTGATATTATTGTCACTATAAAATAATCTATACCTATGTTCTAATTGTCTGAATGGGAGGGGGTTTAGGTGATTAGGTGAAAATCATTAAATCCTTTTTGAAAAAACACGCAATTGAAAATAGGCTGCTTTTATAGTGTTTGTTTACTAGATGGACCATATGATGTGTTTATTTGCAAACTACATTAAACTTTAGGACCCTTAGAAAAAAAGTCTAGTCTTGTTTCCCATGTTGAAAATATATAACATGCCGAAGTTGTAAAAAAATTGGGGTCAGGAAAAGACAAAACAAGCATACAATGAACTAATACTACTGGCATAGGGCTAATCCTGGCTGAAAAGCAAATGTGAACTATCAGGTGAAACGATAAGCCACAGATCACATATCATAATCACATCCACTCAGAAGCAGCGCTACAAACACATTACCGAGTTGCTAACGGCTAACGCTGATCACAGCAAGACTGTAGCTCACTACATAAAATCCCCTTTACGTGTCAACACATTCGTTACCTCGAGTTTTCTTTGAAGGATACACAGCCCATACTTTCCTCTCCATGACATCCTGCACCACACATAGCACTTCCACAGCCGTTTTTTTTCTTATCAATATATTTATTAGTTATTTGTCCCATTACAATATAGTGACATATGAGGATCTCAGTACAAATCAATGCATTTTTTGCAACAAGGAGTGCCATCTTAATAAATCTAAAATTCACCCCTGTCTGTTCTGGTAACACAGATTCGTCTCCTATCAGGGCAAGTCTTGGTGAGTAAGGTAAATCCACAGCCGTTTCTTTACCCTCCTCTCTGATGAACTATGATCTAACGTGTAGTGTTGCCAGACTAAGCAAATGTCCAAACATAAACCAAGCAAGAATCATATAGTTGCAGTTAATAGGCCTGCAGTGTGAACATACTTATATACAGTGAAGGCAAACATGAATTAAGACATGTTTGTTTTGGCATTTAATGTATGTCCAGTCCAAATATTCACCTTCAATTTACATACATATTGAGCCAAATCCGTAAAGGCCAACAGGAACAGCACTACAGTTCTATTAGCATACTCATACTATGCATACTCTTGTTTCCGTGCTGGTCTGCGCTCACATTGCATTTAATGTTCTGAGCCCAAGCACACTTATATGTCATCACTACAAGTAATGTTTTAATTGTAATGTGTTTTAAATAAAAAAAAAACCCTTTTCTCTCACAATCCCGGTGCTTTACCCAATGTGACCATGCACCTGCAAATTTTTATATTTTGCCGTGCCCCATGCTCACTTTGTTTCATTCTAAATAAATGACTTGGCTTAGCAGGTTCGGTGTGCAGATGTTTATAACAGAGCTTCATCATATTTTGCAGTGAATACTGCAATGACAGAAGCACTAACTATAAATGTGTTTGCAGGTGTGGAAACTGTGGAGTGTGAGGCTACACTGTACTACAGCTTTTAATTTGGCCATACTCGGAGAATTCACTGCCTTATTTTCTCTGAGCCATAGAGTGTATAAATTATCCAAAGGATAGAATTGCTGACAGTTCTCAATTTGCAGTACTCAAGTGTTCCACAACTTTGCCCCTACAAGAACTTGGATCAACGAGTCTCCTCTTCTGCGTTTTGATCTCATACTGACTTCAAAACTGAAGTTGTTTCCTATTTACCAGCTTCTTGTTCAAATTTTCTGTTCCATCTTAAATTGTGCAGAAATTAGTCAGCAGTAGTCAAACAAACTGAACATTTGGGGTCAAACATGCTAGGACACGGTACTGATCGCCAAGTGCAAGTATACACTAAGAGCTTATCATATAATTAATATAGTTACCAGGATTCATAAAGCTTTTCATAAAGTCTCTGCTGTTCTAGGCAAGAGCTAAGTAAAATCCTCAAGTACATGAGATCATATATCATCACTGTCCAAAGAAAAACATGTATCTGCATTTTTTTAAACCCATCAGCTTTACATTTACATAGTAGCAAGTTTTTTTATGATGAATGAAGCAATAGAAATGTTCCAGCATAGTGTGGAAAAGATTCTGGTTCTATTGACTTACACTGAAAGTAAAGACTGTTCTTGTTCTCTAGTGTAAAGTTGCTGATTTGGAATCTTGTTTTTCTTTGAACAGTGATTATATATTAGACCCCCGAGAAGTAAAGCTCCAGTTGGTTGGCAAAATTGACACGATGAATAAAACAAAAACAAATACTACCAAAACTCTTAGAAACAGATGAAAAGGGAGGAATGAAGTTCTGAAAATCACAGCTGTTTGCCATCAGTTGTTTGGCAAAGAAGCAGCAAAAATTAAACAACAAAAAAAGACAACAGCAGAATGTGATAACTGCTGTCGAAATGTGACATGCATAAAACATTATTTATAACATCTCAACTTACTTTTAGTTGTAGGACTGATATTTTTTCAATTCATTCTAATTGTAGTAGCAAACTTTACTAACATGAAAAAAGTTTAAGGTTTTTACTGCACACCTGAAAATAACCTTAAGTGCTGAAATTTTAATTACTTATTTATTTACCTTAACTTTTATTTCAGATTTTAGACTTGTGTAAATAAAATTCCTAAGCAAAATCCATTGTTAGTATTAAATATCCACAAGCAAAAATTCAGCTTTTACATAAATGTTATGCAGTAAAATCTTTATTTATGACTGAGCAAATGCGTTACCACCGTGCTGTTTTCTTTTAACAGCACAGTGAATCTGATGGTGTGCTTTAAAAATCTGGCCAAAAATTTTTACCCTTTAAAAAAAATTGGAAAAATATGTTTTTGTTTTTTTGTAATAATGTCTTCCATACAGATCTGTCCTAACTTTACCCCTTACAGTTTTCTCTGATGGATCTGAAATTTTAAAATCTTTCATACATTTTCAAAGGGATTCTAGTCAGGCGATTAGCTAGACCATGCATACAGAGAAAACACTGTTTAGGGTCATTGTCTTGTTGAAATGTTCATCTTCTTCACAGAGTGAGTTTCTTGGCAGTTTATATTCACGTGCAATATATTACTGTACATGATGTTTTTTCACTCCTTTCAACTTTCAACCTCCCTTATTATTGTCTAAGAGAAACATTACATGGTGCACCTGACCAGTGATAAAGTTGTGGTGTCCATGAACTTTCCAATTGCACAATATCAGTTGCATTGACAACAATGTTGTACAAACAGGGGTGTGTAGAGTGTCTGCCTTGGCTCTGTAACTGATTCTGTTTGAGCAATGTGTAATGATGTTAACCCTGAGAAAGATAGGATTGTTTCTTTTGGTGGGGTAATCTTTGCCACACAAGACAAAAGACATTAAGTATGTACATTAAGTGTTGGTATATGAACTTGAAGTGCATTAACAGAGTCTTGTTTCCCCACACTGTAGAGTTACCACACTATTACAAACAACTCTTCATGTATGAACTGTTCACACGGCTTATTCACACTACCACTGCACCCCGTCCCCTTTCTCTCTTTGTAGAATGCAGGGTTGGCTGGTCTGTCGGGCGGGGCTGGCTCCGCCTTTGGGGGAATATATCACCCCTACAGCCTCACTACAGTAACTCCTCAGGTGAGCTCAGAGGTCACATCATGTCCAAACCCCTGATCTCTAAGGGTGGGAAGGGTCAGAATCTTTTTTTTGTGGACCATGTACAAAGTTTTGGTGGATTTTAAGATTTGTTGTTGTTTTTGTTGTTTTTTTAAAAGGGAATTATTTAAACTAAACATGTTAGCATGCCATTAAACACATATTATGTTCTGTTAACTTACTATGTAAAGTTCAGATAAGCGCAAAATTATTATAGCAGTTCTTCAAGTGAATTATTTTACATTGTACGTTTTAAAAAATTCTTATTTCTTATTAAAATGACAAAATGTATCACACTAAAAATAAAATGTCATCATATTGCTGGCCTCTAGTTAATATTATACTATAAAAAATATACAGCAATAAAGAAGACCAGGGGAACATAAAATTGGTTTTGCAAAGTGACAGAAGGACAGCAGAAGCATATACATTGAGGGCCAGATGCGCAAATGAAGACAAATGCAGCTCCACATACGCACTGATCTGACTACAAGATGCTCATGCACTGTGCCTGAATGTAAAGTTTATTTACTAAGACTGCAGCTTATTCTGCAAACTGTGTAGCCCTGCCCACTAAACAAAAAGTAGAAGTAGAAGCAGTAGTAGTAGTTATTTTTAGTCTTTATTTACAGTTTTTTTAAATGAATACACACATAGAAATTAATAATAAAAAAACAATAAGGAATTAAATTAATAGGAAAGAAAGCCAAACAAGAAATACTGACGAACCCTGAGTACTGATAGGATGCCGATTTTGTGCTATTTTTTACAGTATTATTTGAAAAAATGTAAGTTAATAAATATTTCGTTGGTTGGTTTATGTAATCCAATCCATTTACAGTTCCTGTAGTTTTATTCTTTAGCATGAAAGATGGACTAATGTTATTTTTCTCATACCACCACACAGTAGGTCAGGTATTCAGCTATAAAACACAATAAATTCTTTAGTTGTATATAATATTGCACTGATTTTAAATTATTAATTAATTATCAATCATGTTTTTCTTGTAACATTATAACTTGATAATTTGATTTACCAATTAACGAATGTTATAAACTCTGTTGGACTTAAATTAAGTGCCTTTTGATTCCCCTTCCACTGTATTCCACCATTCCAAACTTTTTCCCAGAGCAATATAAATAGTATTATCAGCAAATAAGACAACCTAGAACAGTTTATACCTTACAGATGTCATTGATATAAAGTAAAAACAATTTAGGGCCTATTACTGAAACATGTGGAACCCCACAAGTAATCTGACATAAAACAGATTTTGTACGTATTGATAACGATCATTAAGTGTGCTGTCTCTGTTCATTAATAAGCAATGGTGAATAGTATAAAATGCTTTTTTAAGTCCATAGGTAACCCCACAGTATATCCTTGCAGTAGTACCAGTACCAGCAGTAGTACTACCAGTTAAATCACTTCCATCGAGGAGGACCTGTTTGCTCTAAAGCCATAGTGATTGTTAAGCCTTTCCACATATAGTTTTTCTAAAAAGGTGCAGTGAAATAACAGAGCTCTCAGCTAGACAGAAAATGAAAGTGATAAAGAAACTTCATCAATTTTTACTTTTCGACAGAAACAGTTTACAGGGTTGTTATTTTACTCCAGCTAAGGAAATAGATTTTGAAATTATAAAATGGACTCCAAATGCGTACAGCATATTTTTCCGCATTCATTGATATTTATAGACATCTGGCCCAGAGTGTTTAAACACTGTTATTCTGTTGGTAAACATTTTTTAGCACATGCTCGAGACTTGTGCGTCTGTCTAGCCTGTATCTTTGCTGCTGTGATTAAAGAAAGTCTCCCTGCAACATGTCTTTGGGACCCTAATGCATATTTATGCCTGCTCTTTCAAACTACAACCCCAAATCAGAAAAGGTTGGGACAGTATGGAAGTATTTCATTGCAGACAGTATGAACCCAAGAAAGTTTGTTTTTTCTGAATTTCTGGTTATCCTTTGTTAATATATATCTATATGCATCCACTAATATATGTCCATTCCTGCATTTCTGGACTGCAACTTTCGAAAAAAAGTTGGTATGGGGGCATTTTAGAGCCAGTAATGAGGTAAAAAAAACACTTAATTATAATGTGATTTAAAATAGATGATGTCAACAGGTGATTGTAATCATGTTTTGGTAGTAGCATCCAAGTAGTATCCACGGCAACATATGTGTGCGAAAGTTACTGAAATGTTTAAAAACAATGTTCCTCATATTTGCATATCTCTCACTCTACAGTGCATAATGTCATTAACTGATGAACTGAATAACAATAGCTAAACTAATCACATAGGCAATGGATTACTTTGGCAGACCTCTGTCAAGCACTACAGTACAGTAACATTCACCAGTGCTACTGCAAAACCGAAGCCTTGGCTTAACCGTGTCCAGAAGTGGCGTCAACTTCTCTTAGCTCACAGGCATGTGGGATGTACCATCACACAGTGGAGACATGTATTGTGGTCAGATGAATCAGTGTTCCAGATCAGTTTTCAAAAGAAAAGGACACCATATGCTCCAGACCAAAGACGAAAAGCATCGTCCTAGCTGTTATCAGTCCAAAAGCAAGTCAACGTCTGAGGTCAGTGTGTCCGCGCCCTTGACAAAAGGTCAGCTACACCGAAAGAAAAGTACGTTGACATCTTAGAGCAACATATGCTGCCTTCAAGAAAAGTCCTTTCCAGGGACGCCCTGCATTTTTTTAAGAGGACAATGTAAAACCACATGCTGCCCAGATTGCAAAGGCATGGCTGCGGAAGAAGAGGGTACAGGTACTGTACTGGCCTGCCTCCTGTTCTGACCTGTCCCCAGTAGAGAATGTGTGGAATATTTTGCAACAAAGAATGAATGTGACAACGACAGCCCCATACTGTGGCATATCTTAAAACTTATTTACATGAAGAATGGGACAAAATAACACCTGAAGCACTCCATCGCACGTGTTTGCAGTGCCATTCTTTTCAAGTGCTGTGAGTGGGACTGGCAACCTTTCAAAGTGGTAATTCCTTTACTGTCCCAACTTTTTGGAATGTGTTGCAGGCCTGAAACAGAGGAATGGGTGTAAAGGTAGTTGATCAGACAAAACATAAATTTGATTTAACCTGATTGTCCAGTTCATTAGATTCATCTACTTTGTACGTACACTCATTGGACATAGTGGGCATAGACAACTGTGGTCAGGTATTCCTCTAGCTGCTGGAACCTTGCAACGAGTCTTGTTTTGGATATGGACATTTCTGGCTACACTGATAGATCACCAACACAAACACTTGTGCAACCTTCCTAGTTCCTTCATGTGTCCCACACCTGCCACAGATACATTCCCTGAATTTGAGGCAATACTGTTGATTGCTGTAGATTTACCATTGTATGATCTTTCATCTGTCCGTCATGTGTTTTTGTTTTCTCTCTCAGACCAAATTAGCCCTTCAGAAGGAGCTGTCCAAAACCTTGACCGCTGGCTTTCTATCTTCGCCTCTGACCCCCGCGACCCTGTGCACCATGGCAACCAACCCTCTGACCCTTCGCCACACTCCTGGGCCGACCGCCATTATCCAGACCCCCCTCCTTAGTCCTGCCCTCTTCAGACCCGCCCCCGGACCCCTGAGGGCAGCTCATACTCCAATCATCTTCTCTCCTTATTAGCCCTGTTCACCAGAGACTCTGAATTACAGACTTGTATGAAATCATTCGAAACTTTGTTGAAATTTTATTAGGGTGAAGAACTGCAAAGAGGTCACTCCAGAAGTGGGTGTAACTAAAATAACTATGCAGCCAGAGAGAGATATACACCGAGCGTTTAGAACCAACCAACTGTTTACTTCAAAATATGAGCCAGCCAGTTAAATAGTTACAACAGAAACACCAGTTAAGCTTGAGGTCAAAGCTGTTCAGGTTTGAGGGATCAAGTTGCTATTCCATTTTGAACTGCGGTTTATCTACCCGTCTATCCGATCTGCCCCCCTCCAAACAAATCTATTATTTCAGATGGTCTCTTGCTAGATTGGACAACTTTTAGTGAATGTCAGCAAAAATTCCATTCAACTCAATGAATTTAGGCTGGATTCTATTGAGCTGCACTACATTGCTGTAACTAAGGTAGACTGGGCAGTTTGTACAGTGAATTTGGCAAAATCCAAGCGTTACCTTGACAGAAAAACTAATAACAGACTTTCCTAAGGCTGGCTTTACATGGTGAAACATTTCATGTGTTGTTGCATATTGTGAGTTGCAAGCAACATACACTACTTCAATTAGGCCACCTTTGGCTTTCATTTTTGGCCATGCAAGACCTTGCATTGCTGACAGGAAAGTAAAACCACTCGGTAAAGTCTTCTCCAGGACGTCCTAAAGACTTTCACTGAGGTTAAAATATGTATGAAATGTGTGAAACTGGTTCCTCATGCTCCCTGAACTACTGTTTTACAGTCTGAGACCAATGCAAGTCCGCATTGTCTGGAATGCCCTTGCCATCAGTGAAAATAAAAATTTCCATTGATGGGATAACATGGCCATTAAAGTACATTCAGGTGGTCAGCTGACTTTATTTTATTGCCACATAATGTTGCTAAGCCTCAACCTGACCACTTGTAGCCCCTACAGATCATAACACCCCCTCTGCTGGCTTGTACAGTGGGTGCATCACATTTCACGTTTCCCTTATTACTCTGACCCGTTGCTCTGGAGTAGGGCAGTCTGGACTCATCAGACCACATTTCCTTTATTTCATTGCTCCAGAGTCTGATGTTTATGCTCCCTAACAATAAATCCCCCTTTATTTCCAATTAGCCTCGCTAACAAGTGGTATTTGTGGCCACACAGCTGTTTAGTCCCAATTCTGTGAGTCCTCATTGCACAGTGGAAATGCTCTTATTTTCACTATTAAACTCAACTGTGAATTCTACCGTCCATTGTTACCTTTATCGTGGTGGTCATTCAGTATTTTTTCTGACCACATTTCTTAAGCTACGCTGATGGTTCTCTACTGTCTTTCCAGATTTTAATCATCCGTTGGACAGTTCTTAACATAATTCCAGCCATTTCAGCTTCTCCTTAGTTGTTGTCTTTGCTTGATGCAGACCAATAATTTCTCTCCTCTGAAACACAGTAACATATTTTTCACGACCAGAGGATGTGTCTTCCCAAGTGGCTAGTATAAGTAATGAAAAGCTACTCATCAGTTAGCTTTAAAATAATTGTTCCCAGCTGAAACATATCAATGATGCACGATGATTACTCCTCCAAATAGCAAAGTTAGCAGCTCGTATGTATCAGTCTGACTATAAAGTCATATGCTAGGTATAGCTCCATAGAGCTACATAGATCACATGGATGACAGTAGGCTAAGAATGAACCAATGCTTGGCACAACTACTCGTTTAAACAGTTGTTAGCAGTAGCTGGCTGTTAAGTGCCAACCTTAGATAGCTGTGCAAAGTCAGCCTAACAGTGTGATACTTCACACGCATATAAATGTGAAGTTAATAGCGTGAATAATCTAAATGTAGGTATTTTGAGTTTCTCATTAGGTTGAATGGGATTTTTGTCAACGTTCCGTTAAGCTGGTCCTGTTTTCCTTCAAGCGCTGGATAGCCTGTCCATACGCTTCTCTGGTGCTTTCAGGGCGTATCTGCAGTTGCCAAGTATACCTTAGTTTCCTCGCCTGGTCAGTTGCAAAGGACCATGGGTACCTCCTGCCTCCACCAACAAAGACAGGTCGTTTCAGAGGGAGAGAGCCAATGTGATGTTTTAGTTTGTTTGTGTTGTATCATTTTTTTTAGCTAGTAGAGATGTTTTAGGAGTATTCTAGTGTTTATAAGGCATTTGCCAAAATCCCTTTACTTGATTAATTCATATTGTTTGCTTTTTTAAAAAATATATATCTGAAAACATAGGATAGAATAGGCATAGTGAGATCAAGAACCGTAGGTAGGGAAAAGAAGTAAAAGAACACTAGAAAGAATTTAAAGTGTGACAGAAATTTAAAGTGTGACAGGGGGCTCATTTCAGGTTGCCAAAAGCTTATCTTTTACATACTCGTATAATTGCAGATGTGCAAAATAAGGCGAGGGTTTTACAGTATTAGGGTTAGAAGTAACAATTCAGTAAAGGTCAGTTATTTTCAAGCTGCCGTTTGGTCATTTTTGATGGCTAAAAGTTGGCAGTAAAGTAGATTTACTTAAAGTAATACGCCAGTGTTTTAACCTCCTTGTCTCTTCTGTAGTGCACAGTTGACCACCACAAACAATGATTTCAACATGTCTTCATGTTAATAGAAAATAACAGAGGACTCATTAAAGCCAGGTTTGGCTTCAGGGGGCTCGCTAATCATTATGCTCCACTACTACTTTTTACATGCTCCACTACTGGCATGCAGGGCTGGACTGGGATCAGTCTATTCCAACCACAGTGATCACATCCACCCACCAACAACCCCCAGAAACAGGCATCTCTCTATCTCTCTCTTACCAGCCTTCACTGTTACTCTTCTGGTTATTATGCTTTGTTTTCAGGCGTGGCAGTGTTAGTGTGATTGTCCAATAGTCACACACTGAGAATGCAGTGGTCCATTAACGCTTCAAGGTCTGTGCACTCCAGTACTCAACTAGCACATGCTATTTGTCTGGCATGGTCTTAATTCCTTTTTATATAGGACTACAGCAGAATAATGATACAGCAGGATAATGTGAAACCCAGAGCACGGGGTATAAAAGGCAACATCGATTAACATAAAATAATTTGAATGTGTCATTCTGTGATGGCAGCATTTCAGTGATGTGTTGCATGTCTTGGGAGGATAAACTAGACGATATCTTCCTGAATGTGTGGCTGGAGTAGTCAGATCTACTATCAGGCCTCTTAGAAACTCAGCAAATTGGTAAATTTCACAAAATGGGGACTCTTATAACACAATTCTGAAATTATAACTATTATACTCTGACATCGCATGTGCTGGGATGAGATTGATAGAGTATCATACGAAAGCTCTTCTTTGGTAGTTTGGTCACATTTCTCAACACTGGAGCAACTCACTAAACCAAATCTGGTCCATTCCTGGTCCTGGAGACCTACAAAGTTTGGCTCCAACGCAAATCTGGCAAAGCTGATTTAAGTAATGAAGGCCTGCCAGGAAATCAGTAGTACAGTGGAGGCAGATGTATAGGATCTGAACTCCCCAGGGTGGTAGATCTTCAGGATCAGGATTGAGCAGCTATGGTAATTCCACCTCCAGTTTCATCTCCAGAGAAGAAGCCAAATGTATTTACAAAGAGAGAATCTACGAAAGTGTTATTACACACAAACGGTTACTGACGGAGTCTTTCTCTACAGGGAAACATGTTGAAATGATTGCTCATGGTGTAATACAGATGTGACAGAGATTAGGTTGAAAGACACCGGAGTATTCATTTATTTATTCCCTCTCTCCCTGTTATCCAAGATACTGTTTTCTTCAGCCAGTGACAATCAGTTCCAGTCAAACAAGCTGTCGACAGGTTCTAGGAGGAAGAAGATGCATTTAGATACTGTGGTGAAGGATCAGCGACCCTGAGCCAGGTCCTAATCTTAATCTTTATTTACGAAGGAAACATTACTACAAAGATGTGGCGAGAGGAGAGAAGGGAGAAGTACGTTTTCAGGGACAATAAAAACAGGTAAATGGAATAAAACTTAACTGTTATGGAAGCAGAAAGCTACTTCACACATACACACAGCCATATGTTTGTTACGCTGATTCTAAAGCAAGTCTTACGTTTTATTCTGAAAGAGTTGAGAAGTTAGCATTGCATCGTTTTTTTTACATTAACTAATCATATCAGTCGGCAATGCAAATGGACGAGCCACAATTTGGACGCAGCATGTCATTGTGGTTGTATCATAACTCTATAGTAGTTTTCCCATTTTTACATGTTCACACTATTTTAAATTTCCAGTAACATTTCACGACCAGTGAAGTCTGGAAAATGACTTGGGATACAACCTCAGCTTTAATGTACACTAAAGTTAATAACCTTGTTTCCTTTTAATATAAGCTGCCATTTCAGAGATACAAGAGTTTTTTGTGCTGTTTATATTTTCCGTAAGATTTCAAGTTATAACACCTTACACAGTCCAGTGTGAAGGTAGAAACACTACCCTTCCTACATGAGTTTTACTAAACAATTGCACCTTACTGGAATATTTTGTCATGACAAAGCCTAATAACAGTGCCATAAGGGATGCTATACAGTTTAAGTGGTTTGTGCAATACAATGTCTTTTTACCTTTTATTCGCAGTTTTGTGTCCCTGAACCTCATTGCTGTGTCATTTCTTAATATATCAAGCCATTTCACTGGTGTTCTAGCAAACAGATGCAACTACAGTATAAGTAGGCCGTACACAGCGCTGTGTAAATGCCGGAGACCCCCTATTTATTTTATTTCCAGTCCAAATGGTCATTAGAGGAGCCAAGATGACAGCGGTGCCACCGCACAATCCCTTCTCCTCAGTGTTAGCATTAAAGGCTAAGCACCACTTACCTTATGGACACCACTTACCTTATGGAAAATACATAAACATGACTTAAAATTTAAAAAAAAATGCTGCTTAATTTGATTTAAGGTAGACGATTTTAATCATATTAACAGGAAAAACACGAACTCGATACAGAAACTCCTGAAAGCTACCATGTGACGTCACTACTGGACAACAGTGAACAGCGTCGCCGTACAACAGCACTATGACTGACTGGCACTGACAATGTTCCAGAACTGCTTCTTCAGATTCTGATGATATTTCTGAATTTGAATATGAATATTCCATATTGAATATGAGCTGTAATGTAGAAATAGACCCCCATATCACTGTAGACCCCCATATCATCTAGATACTGTGTAAACAGTATCTAGATAAATAACCAACATTATTCATGACAACAGCCTAGCAACCAGCTAAACTCAGATATAGAGGTACAGTTATTATTATAAATATGATTAAAGAGGAACTCGATCTCATACGACTCTATAAATCTTCATAATTCAACTACGTTAGCTTAGCATAACTTGAACCACCAAACTTAGCAAGTGAAGCTAATGTTAGCTAACATCAGCTAAAGCAGACTCAGTAACTGAGCTTACCCGGTTTACCTCCACATACACGGAGGCTCTTGAACTCCTCTCGCTGGTTTCCTTACACGCTCATATTGTTGAACAGTGTCAGTCTTAAGATCCAGTCATCGTGTAAGTCTACGTCCCATAGCTGTGATAATCTTCAGACGTGAAATGATCTACAGATGACGGAGTGAGAGGACGATTCTTTCCAATGTGCTTGTTTAAAGTTGACAGGTTTAGTCCACTTTCTAGATATTTAGGGGTCTTTGGGCTGTTTGTGCATGGTGGTCCACTATACATCCAATTACTGCAGCCAAAAACAACAACACCTTTCTGTCACTGTGCATTACCGTAAGTACATCTTCTAGCGTTGTTGTCCACCATCTACATCACACCCCATAACACCTACAGCAGGTTCCGAACAGTGGGCGGAGCTAAACAGTCTTTTAAGTCGTATTTCTTGACTTTGTAAACAAAACATTTTCTGACTTTTAATAATCACAAGTTAGAAACTCAGTCTCTGCTGTTGTTATGTGTTGGACATTTTCATATTAGCTGGTGCTTAGCGTTTAACAGTTAACCAGAGTAGAAGAAACACAGCATACCCTTTTAATCAAAACAACTCAAGCGGTACAGAGCAGCGTCAATGTTAACGCTTGTTTTGCTTCAATTTAAATACAGTTTTTTGTTTGCTGGTGAACATGGATTTTATTTCATAGGCTACCTGTCCTTAAATGATCTAACCTAAGACAGCACCTTCAACAACATTGGTCAGAGGTTAGAATACGCCGTTGGGGCAGCAGCGCTACTTCGGTAACCTCTCAGTTAGGACTGACTCGACTCAACACTACAGTGTAGATAAAGTGTATCACCCCTTAAGGTACCAAGTGGTATTACAAGACAAGACAGGCTGGGGCTAGCTGGTTAGTTTGCTAACTTTAGTAGGTCTCTCTGCCGCATAATGCAAAGACCGTTGGCATACCATCAAAAACTGTATTTCTTTACATTCTGTTGATCATTTTAGTTCATTTTGGGTTGTTTTAGAAGTTTCCAAAACTGGAATAAAGTCATTAAAACAACAATAAATACCACGTCCCTGCAAGTTTCTGTGATAGAAGGAAAGTGAGTCTGATGAACAGAATGGAAGCTGCAATGAAGTCAAATAGTGGACACACTAAATACTGAAATATGTCACAGTATACTTAGAATTACAGGCTTTGTTATTTCCGTTACATGGTTTATGTGTTTTTTTTCTGATGAAGCTGCTTTGCACTGGAAATGAAATAAAATAAGGATCTCTGTCTTGTGCACAGTGCTGTATGTATTGTAATACAGTGTGTATCTTACATACTGTAGTACAATATGAGATAGTATATACTGTAATAAAGTATTTGGGGGTCATTTATTCTGTAATATTAACTTGTTACCATCTTCCATTTCCATTTCTCTGTGATTTTATAACCTCTCAGCGTGCAGTAGAATATTTAAGGATATGAGCTCATGTGTCCTGAGATGTATTGAAACCTCACCTCTCGTGTCTCTGCTGGATATTTTTTGGGTATCCCTCGCAATAATGTAAAGCGATTCTTAGAGATTTTGTGTATAGTATATTGTTGTAATTGGTCATATAAATGAATAATGCCATTACAGTTTCATTAGTGTCCTTTTTTCTGTCTTATCCTTCTCCTGCAGGCGTGCATTAGTGAAGAATGATTGATTAACCGTTCTCTTAATATGCAAGTCAAGCACTGACCAGGATATTTTAACTGCGGCCATAAAAAACATTTAAACTGTGTTACGCATTTTAGCCGTAGGTTTATACAATCAGTACACAATAAAATGCTCCAGTGCACTTATCGATTTGTGGTTCCAGCCTGGCAGGCCTTTTAGCTTGAACAGTTCATGATGAACTATGGGGTGCTTAAGTTGGTAATAGAGTTGCTCCATCATTGCTTTGTATCACGATCCTATAACTATAAATTGTGACTATGAGAAACTTCATATTAAAACTTGCATGTTTACCATTGGTTCTAAAAGACCAGCATTTATCATTTAAATACTTTGAACCATGTACACTTTATAACCAAATTTTACATAATAAATAAGCTTGTTCGTTATAGAACTTAGTTTGCTTTTCTAGATGTTCAAAGCTTGCTGGTATCTAACATGTGAGTTGTTGAAACTTCCAGTTTAAGATGATCTCCTTAACCAGCAAACAGTGATAAACTCACACAGCATGGCTGCTACTTACAGGTTACTGTTGGGGTTGCGATGCCAATAAAGGTGGAACTGCTCATGTCTTCAGTCTCTTCAGTGTCAAATGTTGAGCAAAGCTACTTAATATTGTCCAAGATTTAAGGAACTGTTTGAGTGAAATGTGGAAAACAAATTAACTAGACAGCGATGTTGGAGGTTCAAGCTATGTACACTACTGCTCAAAAGTTTGGGATCACAGTGAAATGTTCTTGTTTTAATGTAGTATCTTCTTCCTTAACACAACAATGGACTGACGGGTCTCTAAAGAAAGTTGTTTCTTTCTGGTCATTTTGAGTCGGTCAGCAAGCCATCAAATGCTGATCTTCAGATACTAAACTAACCTAGAATATTGTTCTCCCTTTTATGCTCACTTATTAGTAGAATGTGTTTCAGCTGTGCATCACAATTGAGCAAGAGTGTCCTAACAACCAATTACCCCCAATAACATACTTAACTTGGATTGGCGGCCGTACCAGGAGATTTAGACAGAGGACTGAGAATTACTGATAATAGGACTATATGCTAAATAAGCCTCTATACAAAAATAGACTTTAATACAAACATTTTTATTCTGATACACTTACATTAATTGTGAAATTGACAGTATTGTTTGTGAATTGCATGAAATTCTGAAGTGATCCTAAACTTTTGAGCGGTAGTGTATATATTCAACTACCCCAATATTAATAGAGTTTTCCATTCTGTAGCACCTTTAATAATAAACTATATCTTTGCTGTCCAAAGAAAAATGTTTATTTTTCTACATCATTTGAACACGACAGCTGCTGTTTAAAATTTATGATTCATGGACCAATAGGACTGCGCCAAAATCCCTTGGAGAGAATTCAGGTTCCATTGACTTGCGTTGAAGGTAACTACAGTTTTTGCCCTCTCCTGTTGCCATTTTGGAGATTCCTGTTTTTAACATTGTACACTGTATGGTACCAAAATACCAGTACTAAACTTTACCAACCATTATTACCCGAGAACGATGGCCACAAACCTGAAATCATCCAAACTTCCAAAGTATATGAACACTTCCGCAGTGTTCTACATTAGCGCTCCTCTGTAAATGCACACTCAGCGCATTAATTAGCATTTTCAACTCTGCACTTGACCTTCGCGTTGCACTTCAAGCAGATAAAGAAAAGCAAAGCCCTTCTCCATAATCCTGGAGTGCCTGTCCACGGAAGCAGCTTTACCAGCCACTGAAAAGATTTTCCCTGCAGCTCTTTCTTATGACAGTATTATTGTATTATGATTATTTTTAACCTGCTCTCTCAGCTTTCTTGCCGAAGACTTTCCAGAGCATTAAAAGAAAACCTTACATCATCACCACCCACTTTGTTAGAAACCCCTGCCCTCTCTCTCATGCTTTACTCACTGGCCACTTTATGAGTTCCACCTACCTTTTGGGCCCACCGTGAAGGTGTACAGTTACAGACTGTAGCCTTTCTTTTGCTCTACAGTTCATCAGCCACTCTCCACCCCATTCACCATTGGTCATGAATCAGCTTGTGCATGAAATGCCAGCCTACCAGCACCTTAGTTAAAGATTATTAACATGATGCAGGTGGGTAGTGCTGTTGCGCGAGAGCTTGGAGTGAAGTTTGCACTTTATCTCACGTGTGCGTCTGTATGGGTTTCCTCCAGACGCTCTGGTTTCCTCCCACAGTACAAAGACATGCACTCCGGTGAACTGGACATAGTAAATTGTCCCATAGGTGTCAGTATGTATGTTTGTGTATCTGTCTTGTGCTGGACTGATGGCATGTCCAGGGTGTCCTTCCATCCATCCAGTGAGTGCTGGGATGGGCTCCAGCATCCCCCCACAATCTAGAAGGATAAATGACTTAGAAGATGAAGATAAACTAATAACTTGAAGCACGTCCTAATTCATATAGATGTTTCAGATGGGAGCCAATAAAACAACAGCATTCAGAAGTTTGTGAGTTCACTGCTCCCCCTAATGACCAAACTTTGTACTGTTAAAATGCCAACTGGACTACTCATCCATTCATCCATTATCTTCCGCTTTGGCCCACTAGCTGGGGGCACGGGGGTGCTGGAGCCAAACCTAGCGTCACAAGGGGCAAAGGCCGGGTACACCATGGAGAGGTCGCCAGTCTATTACATGGCCAACACACACTCACGGCTACACTCACACCTACAGGCAGTTTAGAGTGAGTGATCAACCTACCATACATGTGTTTGGACTGTGGGAGGAAACCGGAGTACCCGGAGGAAACCACTCAAGTACAGGGAGAACATGCACACTCCACACAGAACCACCCAGACCTGGAATCCAACCCAGATCATCTTACTGTGAGGAGATAGTACTAACCACTACACCACCGTACTAACCACTACACCACCATACTAACCACTACACCACCATACTAACCATTACACCACCATACTAACCTCTACACCACCATACTAACCACTATACCACCATACTAACCACTACACCACCGTACTAACCACTACACCACCATACTAACCACTACACCACCATACTAACCACTACACCACCGTACTAACCACTACACCACCATACTAACCACTACACCACCGTAATAACCACTACACCACCGTACTAACCACTACACCACCATACTAACCACTATACCACCATACTAACCACTACACCACCGTACTAACCACTACACCACCGTACTAACCACTACACCACCGTACTAACCACTACACCACCATACTAACCACTACACCACGATACTAACCACTACACCACCATACTAACCACTACACCACCATACTAACCACTATACAACCATACTAACCACTACACCACCGTACTAACCACTACACCACGATACTAACCACTACACCACCGTACTAACCACTACACCACCGTACTAACCACTACACCACGATACTAACCACTACACCACCGTACTAACCACTACACCACCATACTAACCACTACACCACGATACTAACCACTACACCACCGTACTAACCACTACACCACCATACTAACCACTATACCACCATACTAACCACTACACCACCGTACTAACCACTACACCACCGCACTAACCACTACACCACCGTACTAACCACTACACCACCATACTAACCACTACACCACGATACTAACCACTACACCACCATACTAACCACTACACCACCGTACTAACCACTACACCACCATACTAACCACTACACCACCATACTAACCACTACACCACTATACTAATCACTACACCACCATACTAACCACTACACCACCGTACTAACCACTACACCACCATACTAACCACTACACCACCGTACTAACCACTACACCACCATACTAACCACTACACCACCATACTAACCACTACACCACGATACTAACCACTACACCACCGTACTAACCACTACACCACCATACTAACCACTACACCACCATACTAAGCACTACACCACTATACTAACCACTACATCACCGTACTAACCACTACACCACCGTACTAATCACTACACCACCATACTAACCACTACACCACCATACTAACCACTACACCACCATACTAATCACTACACCACTATACTAATCACTACACCACCATACTAATCACTACACCACCATACTAACCACTACACCACCATACTAAGCACTACACCACTATACTAACCACTACATCACCGTACTAACCACTACACCACCGTACTAATCACTACACCACCATACTAACCACTACACCACCATACTAACCACTACACCACCATACTAACCACTACACCACTATACTAATCACTACACCACCATACTAATCACTACACCACCATACTAATCACTACACCACCATACTAACCACTACACCACTATACTAACCACTACACCATCGTACTAATCACTACACCACCATACTAATCACTACACCACCATACTAACCACTACAACACCATACTAACCACTACACCACCGTACTAACCACTACACCACCATACTAACCACTACACCACTATACTAATCACTACACCACTATACTAATCACTACACCACCGTACTAATCACTACACCACCATACTAATCACTACACCACCATACTGACCACTACACCACCATACTAACCACTACACCACCGTACTAACCACTACACCATCGTACTAACCACTACACCACCCTACTAACCACTACACCACCGTACTAACCACTACACCACCGTACTAACCACTACACCACCATACTAACCACTACACCACCCTACTAACCACTACACCACCATACTAACCACTATACCACCATACTAACCACTACACCACCGTACTAACTACTACACCACCATACTAACCACTACACCACCATACTAACCACTACACCACCATACTAAGCACTACACCACCATACTAACCACTACACCATCATACTAACCACTACACCACTGTACTAACCACTATACCACCATACTAACCACTACACCACCATACTAACCACTACACCACCATACTAACCACTATACCACCGTACTAACTACTACACCACCATACTAACCACTACACCACCATACTAACCACTACACCACCGTACTAACCACTACACCACCATACTAACCACTACACCACCGTACTAACCACTACACCACCATACTAACCACTACACCACCATACTAACCACTACACCACGATACTAACCACTACACCACCGTACTAACCACTACACCACCATACTAACCACTACACCACCATACTAAGCACTACACCACTATACTAACCACTACACCACCATACTAACCACTACACCACCGTACTAACCACTACACCACCATTCTAACCACTACACCACCGTACTGATTTTATTTATCTAATGACCAACAAGACACATCAGTAAAACGGTGGTAGATCTTTAGCGTCTACTTCATCTTGGAACACCCTGCATGTCACTCTCCACCATAAATGTCTACAGAAACAGCTTTACCAGCCACGGAAAAGATTTTCCCTGCAGCTCTAACTAATTACAGCGTTACTGTATTATGATTATTTTTAACCTGCTGTCTCGGTTTCTTGACAAAGACTCTACAGAGCTTTAAAAGAAAACCGTACATCAGCACTGCCCACTTTGTTTGTCACCCCTGCCCTCTCTCTCGTGCTTTACTCACTGAAATGGACTGAAAAAGATGAACCTTCTCAAAACTTTCAGAAACCAGGCAGCACATTCAGAACCACTTCATTAAATAACTTTCTGCAAGAGGGCTTTTAGAGACGACTCAGTAAGGTTCTCCAGAACACAGCGTTTCACACCGGACCACTCTGGTTAGACTCTGTTTACATCAAAATCATTCATTCATCAATCATTCAAGTAGTCACTTCTTCTTCAGGTTCTGTGCTGGGATGTGTGTGGATACTACGTGACTTTCAAAATCTCAGCATCACTGACTGCACTAAACACTATTTTTTGTAGTATGTTGTCTTTTCAGCAGAGCAGTATGTGGTAAGCCTGTCTAAAATGAAAGTGCTCTTCTGCCATCTGCTGGCAAGCCTGCTGCTTTTCATCATTTCTGTCCAGGTTCACATCTGCATGTATTGCTAGATGTTTATTGGGTTATTATAGTTATTAACGCAATTATTGAGCCTGGATTCACAGAAAGATCATGTGTATTTATATCCTTCTTATTTATAATGCAGCTCAGCTGTTGTCAGAGAGATCCCTCACCAAAGTTCTGACCAACTTCACCACCTTGGCTACTGCCAGCTTGCCAGCTCCCTATTGCCCTGTGAAGTGACAAGTCTGGAGAACAAATCCAGCTCTTCCTATCAACTTATGCCATAGACTGGCTTGAGGAGTAAATGAGGATTTTCTTATTCTGGCTTTCTTAATGTTTTCTGAATGTCTGTTTCTCAAGACTTCATTGTATTACAAGCCCATGGACCTCCCTTCTGCCTCGACCCACAAAGCCTCCATTAAAGCTTTGCAGCTTGGCTAAAACTGGCGTGACAGACTTGTTCGCTTTCTAGGTAATTAGTCAGTGAGTGATGGTATATTAACATTAAGCTAGTCATTTGTGTACGAGTATGGATAATTGGCCAATGGCCACACAATGAGAATGCTGTGGACCACTAAAGTGACATTGGTGCCCAACACCAATGGAAACAAAGCATGTGGCAACGTAAACGCTTTGCCATGGCTCTCACAGTCTTCAGATTTTCATATAGTATAGTATGGTTGGACTGATGTGATGGATGGATGGATGGATGGATGGATGGATGGATGGATGGATGGATGGATGGATGGATGGATGGATGGATGGATGGATGGATGGATGGATGGATGGATGGATGGATGGATGGATGGATGGATGGATGACCATGAGGTTGAACTGAGACCTAGACTTAGACCAAAAGAGCACCAAGCCTTATCATGCCAAGACTAAAGACCTTTACTTCTCACAAAACAGGCAAACGGACACTGAGTGGGCTTCCTCCATTCTGGAAAAGTAAAAGGAACATGTAGAATTCCAGTCTTAAGACTTATTCGTGAGAGGATATAGTTCAGTAACTTAGCTTTAATCCCATCTGAGCTGCTTTTGAAGAAACAGCTTCTATGATGGAGCAGAAGACAAACAAATGTGGTTACTGGTGAAAGTTCACAAATATGTTTTTCCTTGATTCTCCTAAATGTTTACGTGCATTGTGCTACAACATGTTTTGTGGCAAAAAATAGTAAGCCATCAAACACAGCAAATTAAATGATGTCTCACTATAATATAAATACTGTGGTGTGATTAACTGACTGTGCTCTGAAAATACTTTAAGAATAAATTATATTTGGTGTATAAAGTCTTGTTCCTCTGAACCACAATATATGTGTACAGAGTTTATCCCTTCTAAGTCTTATTAATGTCGTCTGTGTTTCTCTCCTTTCCATGTAAACTGGCCAGTCCTAATCTCGGGTAATGCTTCCGTAATCATTTTCTAATCAATCACGTCCACAGGAAACAGTTCCAGAGTCCTCCAGCTCTTCATCATTCTGAACACAGAGCTGCTTTTGGCTGGATAAGCTGTGCGGTCTGAGTTAGTCAGGCATATAAATACAGTTAATGAATTAAGTTGTGTTTTCATTGCTCTGTTATTGGCAGCTAAGAGATGCCAGGCCTGACGAGCAGTGTCCCTACTAATGAGAGCTGAAATCTCAGCCCCACTCTGTCAACATCTACCACACACCTGGGAACACCAGACAGTTCTGAGAGCCATTTTCAAACGAGGTTTGGATTTTGCACTTCGGAATGCCTAAAGGAATCTTCGAGCCTCTGTAGGGCCAATCATGTCCAGTCATCTGCTACCGGTACCCACTGATAAGAGAAGGTGTGGAGTGTAGGGTCATGGACAAAACATATGGCGTATGTGTGACACCAGTTCACCGTCGTGTAAGTGCTGTATACCAAACATTCAGAGGGGCTGGAACAGGATCATGTGACTGGGAATGGGTGGGAATAGGTAACGCGAGGATTTTCCTAATACTGATATCAATAACCACGCTGATTGATCACAATACTTAAGTTGTGCAAATGCCATGGTCATTTCTCTGCAGTATATTAAAAACAATAGGCAATTCAAATTCATCACCCCTGGTGTAGTGCACACTCAGTGTACACCCCCCGATAAGCTGATTTAGGCTATTTAGACTTCAGTGCCATGTAATATGGAGACCTTCTCTGGTGACAGCGAAGGTCAGACCATATTTCCAGCCAGCATACATCACATTGTGTTTGTGATGCGCAAGACTGCCTGATGCCAAGTACAATCACCAGCTGGGCTTGGTGGTCAATGCGAACTGGCAATGATTGCAGGAACTTTACAGCTGTGGTGGATATATATATAAAAAAAACAGCTGCCTGAAGGAGGAACTCAGATAACTGACCTCCTCTTTGAGATAGACAACCAGGATGCAAAGGAATAACTTCAAAGTACAAAGTTCAAAGTCCAAAACAGGTTCTAACTGGATGTTCAGTTGAAGAAATTTCACTGTAATGTCATACGTTTACGTGAACCTAGTGCACCTCCTATTACCAGTTAGATACGGTAAGTAAAAAGCAGTGATATTGTATAACGATGAGTCCCATTGAAAATAATGAACACTGTCTTCTCCAGGACAAGGACCGGGTCCATCCAGATTCTTGCCAGCACGAGTTGCAAAAGCCAGCTACTCTCATTAGTATCATCTAAGTATCTACCAGGAAAGAACTAATCTGAAGAACATCTTTGGGCCCTTCTAGCTGATTCAGTCTAGCACCAACCACTTGGAAATACATGATCTGTAGATTTAATTTTTGATGCGTTGAACACCAGCAGCATACCGATTTTTCAGTAATGCCCAGTTAGAAACCGGTTCCAATTTACTAGCAGTTCTCAAAACAGAGCTGTCAACTCTCCACATTGGGTGGAAGACTCCCGCAATTTACTCTGATCTTGCTGATGATTGGATGATAGCAAATGGATTGTATAGCTGAATGGCTGTGAACAGAGAGAGGCTTCACCCACTCTACTGACACAAACTACTTTGTTGTTGGGATAGCGTTTCTTGGCTGTCTGGAGCCCAAATGCCGCAGATGAGGCAAGGAAGAGCAACTGTGTATTAAAATGCAGTGATTCATATCTTGGACATTTCTGACCTCCGACTAGGAAGTTTATAATGGAATTCTCCTTGAGCTTGGAATTCCAGTGCGGAAACTTCATGCTATGGCCAGGAAGCATAGACGAATGCTAGCTTTTCTTCTAAAAACAGGATTTCTTGTTTCTCTGTGGAAGATGTCTGTGCATCTGCAGTGTAAACGTATTAATGTGGAATAGGTAGATGGAAATCTGACTGGCTGAACTCCAAATCTCCAACAAATTCCTCAAAGTTGGGCAGCCCTGTCACTACCCATCCTTACTTATGACACATTATCTTTGATTCGATGGAACCCTTTTCCATCAAGTTTGTCATCTTTAGCAATATTCAGACTTCTTTCACCGCCGAAAGTTTTTCTTCCTTTTCCTATTTTTTCCTGCAATCACATAAATTAGCCGATACGGAAAACCCAAAGGTGGGCTACCGCCTATGTGCTCGTGTTTATGGTGGACCTACAGTGGACAGGCAGCAGATGCTCCTTAATGATGTCAAGGCATCCCGCGCATATTGCGTCATAGCTCACGGTTTTTTTTTTCGTGACGCAGCAGCGCCGGATGTTGGCTTTTTTTTAATTTTGTCATCCTGTGGAAGAACAACATGGCAGCTGTGGACTGTGATATGCCGGTGGAGCCGGAGAGCACGATATACGTGGAGGAGGACCTGGAGAGGTGCTTAGGACGGCTTCATTATAACGACATGTGTCTCATGTTTTAAAGCAGCCTCGCGTTTTCAATTCTGTCGTGTTGTCGTGTTTTTATTCTGAGCGCAGCGAGGTTAACTTAGCCGGCGGTAGCTCACGTTTTGTAGTGTTCATAGTTCACTCGTTGTGTTTTTATCGTATCTAACACGTATTTTGCTGGTCCTTTGTGGTGGTTAATGCTTCTGGTTACCGCAAAACTCTGCCTCACTATCAGTTTGCTTGAAAAGCTTCACTGCTTGCCCTCTGAAGTTAGCTCCTTATTCAAACTCCCCGTTCCACCTTAAATGGTCCGGCACTTACAGCCGCCTGGATGTAACTGCCGCACCATTTAAGGTGGAACGGGGAATTCGAATAAGAAGCTAACTTCAGCCTTGTCTTTGACGCATAACAACGCGTCCAGGGAGAAAGTAAAATAGTTTACAGCCTAATTTCCTCTCAAAATACGGATTTAAATCACCAAAAATAAGCACAAATCTTTTGTTTACTAAGACCGCTCCAACCTTCTAGTGGCTTCTATGGCCTGAGTTAGCACACATGCTAACCACGCTAACGGCATACAGCTCCCACTATCGACACTTCTTTAAAAATACTCGCTTAAAACATAGAATAATGAGGAATATAGCATCCATCAAGTGTTACTACCTCAAACTAAATAAGGGAACGAACGTCCTACGTTTCCAGAGTATTCACTGTTTTATTAAATATCCGACATGACTAGACCGTAAAAACTCGAAAGAAGCTAAATGGCTAACTGCGTTAGCCAATAGAAATATTGACGATATTATTAAATAAAGGATGTTTATTAATACTTCACCTGTAATACAAGGAAGCAGCTACGCAAAGGTAGGTAGACTACTATTATGAGAGACAAATTATTTTACAATGCCATAACAATTCAGCTACAGTGAAAAATAATATTAATAATAAAAATTAAGCCAAAAGAATGACCAAGTGTGCTGACCACAGGCAGAATAGGCAATAAAACACGACCACCACAGTGCCAGCCTGTGACCTACTAACGTTAAGCCGTTTGAAAGCCTCAGACGAAATGACCCATTTCTGTGACCCACCGCAGTTGTCTGAGAGAACAGTCTTTGCGGTGGTCAGTCTCGATTTTTACGCTGCCCACTACACCAGCCTGGCATCATCGCTCTGGTCCTTTTGGACATGCCGTTTTACCTAGGTGTCCGGAGGAGGTCAGTTAATGGCTCTGTTCTTTCTTATTCCTTGGATTTAATGTCTTGTCAGTTCTTGATGGTTCAAGATATTCAGAGATGTGTAGGGGCTGTTTGAAGGGGGCAGGACACAGTAGAAGGGGTCAGGGGAGAAATCAGTACAGCATAGTGTCGTGATATTGTACCGACACGCGGATGTAGAGTGTTGCTGTTTTGTTATTTAAATGTAAAGTAAGGTTTTTGTGGCATCGTTAGTCTGTCTGTCTGCTTGACAGTCCTGTTTTCCTGCAATAGAAATGACTAAAGTGAGATGAACAGACTGAAAGGTTTGTCTTACTATGTAACAGTTGTGGACTGAGGTTTCTTTCCTTGGGGGGCAGAATTTGTAGTTGAAAATGCACAATATTTCACAACGTATGTTACCACAATACTTGTATTGCTTATTGTGGGGGCTTTGGTGATGCCCACCCTTACTGGGTGTCAAACGATGATCGGCTTACAATCTGAAAGCTTTAAACTTGGGCTGATCAACATGACCATAAATTCTTATTGTGTCATATTATGGTGTTGCTACGACAGCCCGCCCAAGTGTGTATATATATATATATATATATATATATATATATATATATATATATATATATATATATATATATATATATATATATATATATATATATGTAGGTATGTATATATATATGTATGTATATGTATGGATGGTTGTTTTTTGGAGATGACTGACCGGCACTGACAGTTGCAAGCGATCAGATAAGTCTGTCCAGACATCACCAGCCTATCTACATGGGCTACATAGACATCAGCAACTGTGCAGCAAATCCCAGAACTTCCATCACACAAGATTTGACGTTGTCGTGTTTGTGTTTTTCTGTTTTTGACTGACTCGATTGCTGTGTCACTTATCCGATGCTGGAAAGTCAACCACAGAGACATGAACTGATCTTACTTTGGAGCACTTCTTTGCACTGTCCAAACATACTATGAAGCAAAGTGACTGGAATCTTTAGTGTGTTCGCTGAGGTCATCCACTTAAAGCTTTCTGGTGCCAGTAGAGTGAGTAATGGTCTAAGCTAAGGAGGAAAATATGTTTCACTGGAACTTATGCTGACATGGCATATTTTCTGATTAGTTTTTTTAGAACTCACATTGAATTTGATATGAATAAGAGCAAAAGAAACATATAGTAAATACTGCAAACCTGTGTTGGACGCAGCCTTCAAGGAAATCACTGAAACTATAAGACTGTTTAACTGAAATTTTCCTTTTTTTTTGTTTTCTGTTATTAGGGAGGCAGAAGTTTTCAAGGAGAAGGGAAATGCGTTCTACGTTAAGAAAGAATATTCAGAAGCTTTCAACTACTACACGAAGGCCATCGGTAAGAGATCTATGAAATGTTCCGTTTGTTCAACAGTGTTAATGTATTTATAGTCACACTCACAATAAATGAGGAATACTTTGATGCCGTTTCTATGACTGTGTACTGTTGTATCATTGCTGTCCAAAGACAAAAGGAATCTCCGTTTTTGTCTACTTTATTTTCGTTTGAACACGACAGCTGCCGTTCACATTGTGTGAAAATGGACCATTAGAAATACTCTAAAAAGCTTGGAAGAAAATTCTGGTTCTATTGACTTGCGTTGAAAGTTAATTTGGCAAAAGTTTTAGAGGTACTTGTTTTGCTTTAGACAGTAACAGTGTGCTGGATTACGGAAACATGTAAATCTTCTTTTTGCGGTTTTACAGATGCGTCCCCCAAGAATGCCAGTTACTATGGTAACCGTGCAGCCACCTTGATGATGCTGAACCGTTTCCGGGAGGCGCTGGAGGACTCCCAGCAGGCTGTTCGGTTGGACGACTGCTTTATGAAGGTAGGAGGGCAAACGTTCTTACAGTGGGACAGTAAGAGTGTTACATCTTCATGCAGAAGATGTAAATATCGGTTATAAATCCTATCATTAAAACACACCACTATATGAACAGGTTAGTCTGTGCTTACAACAGCACTGCGCCCTTGTGCTGCTTGTTAATGTTGGAGTGGGGCTGAAAATGGATTACAGCACTGCCAACTAGTGGTCAGAGGATTAAACACAACACACAATGATTCACTGTCTGCCAGGAATCTGTGTATCCATACAGTATTTTTAAGAATCGATGCAGTATCACAAACATAATATCCCGATAATCGATATTTCATTATTTTCTTACACCCCTACAGTTTAGTCACGTCACAGACTAACTATCTGGTGTTGGGTCCCCTTTAGCACATGGTCTGGGTTCTGTTTCCAAATTTTTGTCTAGTACATTTGTTTTTATTTGAAGTGTTATGACTGTATACATATTCACACTCTCTCATGCCTCCAGATTTTAAGGAGTGGGTGAATGTGTCCCTGGATAAAACCAGAGATCAGTCTCAGTCATTCCATGCTCCTTCCTTGTAGTAGTAGGAGAAACAGTAGCGCAGCAGGACTAACAGTTGATCAGAGGAAGATAGTTACTTTCCTGTGCCAGGTATGATGTACTAATAATAAATAAAGTTAGTATTCTGATCTAGATATGCCAAATATCACATAGTCCCACCATGACCATGCCATTTACTGCCAGTCAGCTCAAGCCACCGTGTCTGCTGTAATCAGTCTGATTTAGAGCGCACGCACGATAATGTCACCTGCTCAGGTAGGGTCTCAAAATCAGTTTCACTCAGTTTGTACAACCTAACATGAGTTTTACAAGGTTCTTGTTGGCACTATTATCAAAAAAATAAACAAATGCACGCAGCTCTTGAAGTTCAGGTTACGAGGACTACTACAAAATAAGGAAAGAAAGTAATAGTTGAAGTTTGGTAGCAGGAGTTGGCTGCTAGTGTTTGTAGTAGTTTAGAAGGGGTCAGTTTAGCAGACCTTTTAGCAACTTTTGCAAATGAACACTGTTACCCACAGTTTGTCTTGTGCTCATCTGGAATGTTGCTTGATCAGATTTACACAAATATTAATTTCCATTCTTGGAAATGAAATCTTTTCATATGTGTGGTTCGTTGTCATAAGAAAGCAGACGTTTTTTGAGTGAAGGCCTGTGTAACAGCATGTTACCTTTACCGTCACCAATATTAGGCTTGTTAGGCTAATGTTGATGGATGTTTTATGAATGTTTGCCTTTGAATTTTTCACAGGTCAGGTTAATGCAGCTGCTCGAACTGATAAGCATTCTACAATGTACTTTCCGCATGTGTAGTTTAGATAGTATAACACAATAACACACATCTCTCTGTTCTATAGGGCCATCTCAGAGAAGGAAAGTGCCACTTGTCATTGGGCAATGCCATGGCGGCCAGTCGCTGCTTTCAGAAAGTTCTGGAACTGGATCCCACCAACACTCAGGCCTTACAGGAGGTAATCTTGTAGAATATATCTTAAAAACAGTAGTAGCAGCTCTTTTATTCATTTTAAAGATAACTGTATGTCAGAAGGCTTATTTAAAATTACTAAGCAACTCAACATGGTTTAAGGCTAGAGTGTGGTGCAGATTGCACAGTGCTAGTTAGCTGTAGCCTCCCATCGCTTGTTGGCCACAGTAACCTTGTACATTCACTGCAAAACTAAAGAAGCAAACTTGAATGTTGGCCGACCGTCTACATTTGGTGTAACAAGAAAATGCAGTCTTTATCTGCCTTTAAGGACGTACTGTAAGTGAAGCATGTTTCTGAGGTTTGTGTTTTAATTTGTTTAGCACAAAAATGCTGCAGCTCTGTTGGACTTTGAGAAGATGGCAGAGCATGGATTCGAGAAGAGGGACTTCAGAAAGGTATGGTAACGGTTCAGACAGAAAATTTGTATCAGCAATTAGTATTTGTGTAAATGTAGCCCTCCTATAACTGCACACATTTTGCATCTTTATTAGTAATGAAAGAGCCAAAAATCATTCAATTGAAATGTTATGTCATTTTTTTTGCTTGTTGTTATGTTTTTTCTTGTAGTTGTTTTTGTTCAGCAGCCAGACCGTGTAATCAATAAGTGTTTTTTAGGCTTAGCTTTATTTACACTGTATGGTCCTCTAGACAATAGATTGCTTATCAAGCCATAACCAAGGGTTTGTTTCAGCGCGTGCTTCATCGACTCCTGTTTGTTTCTCTCTGCCTCCGTGTTGTGTAGGTGGTTTTCTGCATGGATCGGGCGCTGGAGTTCGCTGGTGCCTGTCACAAATTTAAGATCTTGAAGGCGGAATGTTTGGCTTTGCTCGGAAGATACCCCGAAGCCCAGTCTGTGGCCAGGTACTCAACATACTGGTGCTTGGATTTACATATTAGGACTTTTTACATTCGCTCTGTTGCGATTCATACTAAAACATCCTCTTTTCACTTAAGAATGTTCTGCAGCATATGTTTATACTGCAGTGTGAATTAGAAATCAAAGCACGTTTTCTTTCTGAGCTGTGAAACGGGAAATCAGGGAAGTTCCCTCAGGTCGCTAAGCATTTTCTTTTGCTGGTAGGTGGGAGGGGAAGGTGAGGGATGATATTACTGGGTGATATATTCCCTTGGAAATATAATGGGGAATGGAAAGTTTAGTCGTTTGAGTGAATTTGTTTACGTCTCTACCACTGCTGAACTCCGGTTACCATGGTTTTTCTTTTTTTTCTCTTAGTGATATACTGAGAATGGACTCCACTAACGCTGATGCCCTCTACGTGCGAGGTTTGTGCCTTTATTATGAGGACTGCATCGACAAGGCTGTTCAGTTTTTCGTCCAGGCTCTGCGCATGGCACCTGATCACGAGAAAGCTCGCCTAGCATGCAGAGTAAGTTCATTTTGGTGGTCGTCTCTCCTGCACCTAGAGGAGGAATTCTGCTACCCTCTAAAAATAGGTTTTTTTTGTATCTCTCAATTAACTGTGACCTTCCAAACAATCGGTAATGACTTTTATTTTTAATGTAACTGTATATTTAACAGTGTTATTAATATTCAGACGTATGTGTAATGAGCTCTGGAAAAATTGTCTTCCATTCAGAACGCTAAAGCTCTGAAGGCAAAGAAAGAGGAGGGCAATAATGCTTTTAAAGATCGTGACTATGATGCTGCATATCAGCTGTACACAGAGGCCCTGACCATAGACCCCAACAACATCAAGACCAACGCCAAGCTCTACTGCAACAGAGCCACTGCTGGGGCCAAAGTGAGTTTTATTTATATCTGTTCTTATTTGATCACTCAGAATGTATGTTTAGATGCTTTATTCTGTGTTTCAGGTATTTTGAGAATGACTTTGTATGTGATTAATAATTTCAGTATGGTATTTATTTTTTGTCCAGTTGTTTGCTTTAAAATTAAACTAATATTTAGATTTAAATTAGTATTTAATTCTGAATATTATTCTTTATTGATGTTCTGTGGCTTAGAAGCATTTACAGTTTTGTTTATTATTCTTTAAGCAGGAGACCATCCTGCATTAGAATAATTTTTAAATTATTAAATTTCTGTGTGAAGCTAACTGAGTTGAGAGTATTGTATACCATATGATAAAACGTGAAAGAACTAAAAGTTAGATTAAAGCATTTATGCGTATATGTGTGTGTTTATTCTCTCTCAGCTGAATAAACTGGAGCAGGCTATTGAAGACTGTAGCAGTGCCATCAAACTGGACGAGAGCTACATTAAAGCCTACCTGAGGAGAGCCCAGTGGTGAGATACAGTTTACTCTCAGCTGCAGTTTGCTGTCCATGGCAGCACCATGCTGACCCTCGTGATTTTTTTTAAATTTTTTTTATTATTATTATTATTATTTTTTTTATTAATTTTTTTTTTGTAGTTACATGGACATGGAGCAGTATGAAGAAGCTGTTCGGGACTACGAGAAAGTCTACCATACAGAAAAGACGAAAGGTAAAAAAAAAAACTTATTAGAAAGTAAAACCATATCGTTAACTGCAGACTCTAAGTTATCATTTAGGCCTGGGATGTTAAGGCCAGATTTATGTAGTAAAATTACTTTTAGTATCTCAGATGTATTATTGGAATGTTAAAGAGTCAATAAATTTACTTAAAAATATATATTTCATAGTGTATATATTAGGGCTGTGTATTGCCAAAAACATGGCGATACATTACGTATTGTGATACTGCAAGCAAAGTGATGTACTGCGATGTTTCAATCTTACTATTAAAACACACCACTATATAAACAGGTTTATCAGTGCTTACAATAGCGTTGCGCCCTTGTGCTGCTTGTTAATGTTGAAGTGCAGCTGAAAATAAATTAAAACACTGCTATCTAGTGGTCAGAGGTTTAAACACAACATACAATGATTCACTGTCTGCCAGGAATCTGTATATCGATACTGTGTTTTTGAGAATCAATACAGTATCATGAAACATAGTATCCTGATATTCGATAGTTCAATATTTTCTTACACCCCTAATATATATAGCTGCAAACTTATGAAGCCCAAAGTAAACGCCAGAGGGAGAAAAAAAAACATACCTACACTAACCACTTTTTTCAGCTACCTAAAATAACGCATTACCATTTAAGTTCCCTGTTGCATGGTGACATCATCTTGTAATGCAACCTTTTTGACCTATCCACCGGCAAGCTTGCTAGTCCCTCACACAATGCACAGAGAGCTAAACAGTAAAAGAAAAAACTACACTCTGAAACGTCCTGTTCCAGTCTAGTGGATCAGATCTACCAACTTATCAGACTCTGGCTCAAACTGATACAGCAGAACCAGCAACACCGTAAGAAAAGCCACCGCGGCATGAAGGTGGAACTTGTAGCAGGTTGCTTCATTGAATATGGGCATAGAAAATCCCCTTTAATGTCCAATTACTGGCCTCATTTAACAAATTGGTGATCTCTGCAAATATTCTGTACATCTCTGCATTCAGACTCTGTTCTTTTCTATTACATCTCAAAGTGATGTCTGGGAATATTTACCACTGTACTCAGTTAAGGCCAAGTGCAAAAGAAACTAAATACATTCCTGTTTTCTCTACTGTCTGTTTTTCAGAGCACAAGACTCTGTTGAAGAATGCTCAGTTAGAGTTGAAGAAAAGCAAAAGGAAAGACTACTATAAGGTACTTGGAGTCAACAAGGATGCAACCGAGGATGAAATAAAGAAGGCTTACCGCAAGCGTGCCCTCATGCACCACCCAGGTAAAACACAATCGCAGACTCAACTTAGATAAGACGGTTTACTTTAGAATGTACACTTGATGTTCACTTTATTGTTCACTTTAGATACTCACACATGAGGACGTTCACTTTAGATGCTCTCACTTGAGGACCTTCATTTGAAATACTCACACTTGAGGACGTTCACTTTAGATGCTCACACTTGAGGACGTTCACTTTAGATGCTCACACTTGAGGACGTTCACTTTAGATGCTCACACTTGAGGACGTTCACTTTAGATACTCACACTTGAGGACCTTCATTTGAAATACTCACACTTGAGGACATTCACTTTAGATCCTCACACTTGAGGACGTTCACTTTAGATACTCACACTTAAGGACCTTCATTTGAAATACTCACACTTGAGGACATTTACTTTAGATGCTCACACTTGAGGACGTTCACTTCAGATACTCACACTGGAGGACGTTCACTTCAGATACTCACACTGGAGGACGTTCACTTCAGATACTCACACTGGAGGACGTTCATTTGAAATGCTCACACTTGAGGACTTTCACTTGAGATACATTTGAGGACCTTCGTTTGAAATACTCACACTTGAGGACGTTCACTTTAGATGCTCACACTTGAGGACGTTCACTTCAGATGCTCACACTTGAGGACGTTCACTTCAGATGCTCACACTTGAGGACCTTCATTTGAAATACTCACACTTGAGGACCTTCATTTGAAATACTCACACTTGAGGACATTCACTTTAGATCCTCACACTTGAGGACCTTCATTTGAAATACTCACACTTGAGGACATTCACTTTAGATCCTCACACTTGAGGACGTTCACCTTAGATACTCACACTTAAGGACCTTCATTTGAAATACTCACACTTGAGGACATTTACTTTAGATGCTCACACTTGAGGACGTTCACTTCAGATACTCACACTGGAGGACGTTCACTTCAGATACTCACACTGGAGGACGTTCACTTCAGATACTCACACTTGAGGACGTTCACTTGAAATACTCACACTTGAGGACGTTCACTTCAGATGCTCACACTGGAGGACGTTCATTTGAAATGCTCACACTTGAGGACTTTCACTTCAGATACTCACACTAGAGGACGTTCACTTTAGATACATTTGAGGACCTTCGTTTGAAATACTCATACTTGAGGACGTTCACTTTAGATGCTCACACTTGAGGACGTTCACTTCAGATGCTCACACTTGAGGACGTTCACTTTAAATGCTCACACTTGAGGACCTTCATTTGAAATACTCACACTTGAGGACCTTCATTTGAAATACTCACACTTGAGGACATTCACTTTAGATCCTCACACTTGAGGACCTTCATTTGAAATACTCACACTTGAGGACATTTACTTTAGATGCTCACACTTGAGGACGTTCACTTCAGATACTCACACTGGAGGACGTTCACTTCAGATGCTCACACTGGAGGACGTTCACTTCAGATGCTCACACTGGAGGACGTTCACTTCAGATGCTCACACTGGAGGACGTTCACTTTAAATGCTCACACTTGAGGACGTTCACTTTAAATGCTCACACTTGAGGACGTTCACTTTAAATGCTCACACTTGAGGACCTTCATTTGAAATACTCACACTTGAGGACATTCACTTTAGATCCTCACACTTGAGGACCTTCATTTGAAATACTCTCACTTGAGGACATTCACTTTAGATCCTCACACTTGAGGACGTTCACCTTAGATACTCACACTTAAGGACCTTCATTTGAAATACTCACACTTGAGGACATTTACTTTAGATGCTCACACTTGAGGACGTTCGCTTCAGATACTCACACTGGAGGACGTTCACTTCAGATACTCACACTTGAGGACGTTCACTTGAAATACTCACACTTGAGGACGTTCACTTGAAATACTCACACTTGAGGACGTTCACTTTAGATGCTCACACTTGAGGACGTTCACTTTAGATGCTCACACTTGAGGACGTTCACTTTAGATGCTCACACTTGAGGACCTTCATTTGAAATACTCACACTTGAGGACCTTCATTTGAAATACTTACACATGAGGACGTTCACTTTAGATGCTCACACTTCAGGACGTTCACTTCAGATACTCACACTTCAGGATGTTTACTACAGCATATCCTGGTAGATCTTTTACTTCATTTGCCCGTATGTGTGAGGTGTAGGAGTTTAGGTGCTTTGAAAACTGTTCAGAGCGAGCACTGGATGGATTCTTATTTATTTATTTATTTATTTATTATTCATTTATGAAAACTGAGGGAAGAACAGAGACAATGTTATAAAGATTTAAAAAAATGCCAAACAGAAGTAGAAACTGCCACTGTGTCACTGTAGCTCATCACAAATCACTAACCTTTTAAAGATCTTTCCTTGGCTCTAGATTATCTTTAAAACGGCAGAATTTTATTTCTTGTGGGCTTTCAGACCGGCACAGTGGAGCGAGCGCCGAGGTTCAGAAGGAGGAGGAAAAGAAGTTTAAGGAAGTGGGAGAGGCCTTCACCGTGCTGTCCGACCCCAAGAAGAAATCTCGTTACGACAGCGGCCACGACCTGGAGGATGACGGCATGGGAGGTGAGTCAAAGTGGTGTTGTTTATATTTCAAGTCTCCAGGCACGTTTGTGACGATGCCTCGCCGATTTACCGTGAAGGGGTCGCGAAGGCACCGGGTAGTGTGGGGCATAGTGGAAACAAAGGGTTGGGTTGGTGGAAAAAAAACAGATACTCAAACAAACAAACAAAACTATACTAAAAAAAAAGAATAACCAGACTTAAACTAAAAATGGCCTGACTTACAGTCAGTCTAGGCAATATGGGTCCCTGGCTGCAAGACCATAGAACTTCCACATCTGACTAGTTTTTAAGCTACCCTCAGCTCAAGGTCTGGACTCTCCTGCCAGCCTCCATAGAGACTGGAGTGTTCTTCATCTTGTAGGACAGGCCCCCTCAGGTTGAAACCATTACACCCTATAGGGGGGACCATCCTATAAGGATGGGCTTTCAAAAGAAACAAAAGATACAAAAAGAGCAACGACAACCAAACATAACATAGAAAAACATAACACAGCATAACATAAGGCTTTAATAAACAGAAACAGTGCACACATACCTTCACCTGCCCCCGTTAACCCCTTAACCCCCTTCAGCTAAAGGATAGCAGTCAGGTAAGAGCAAGCATGTCCCCCTCACACTCCCATGTGCTCTGATGATGGACAACACCGCTTGCCTCATCATACCTCATCACAACGTTGGAGACGTCTAGCTCTGTGTTTTCTGCTGTCAAAGACGAAAGCAACATTCATACAGCTGAAGAAATCTTAACAATAGTATATCATTCACACACATCCTTAGAAGACACGTCCTCCACCAGGAGCTCTTTTTAAAATCCTCCTTCAGTGCACTCATAATCACATCAGCCCCAAAGCACAGCTGACATTACAGAATACATACTTCCACCAGAGAGGTCTTCAAACGCCCATAAGATACTTGGTTCACTCCAGCAGGTTTACACTAATTCTAATCTGAAGACTTTTAGAATAACAGAAGCAGGATCTGCTAATATAAGGATGTTTCAAGGTCGTTTAGGTTAAACGTGTCTAAACATCACTTTTCCTCTTTCCATGCTGACTCACAGTGTTCTTATTTTTTTTTCTTCTCCAGATTTTGATGCCAACAACATCTTTAAGGCCTTCTTTGGTGGACCTGGAAATTTCAGCTTTGAATCAAGTCAGTACATGTTTAATAGTTTGTAACCGAAAAGACCACGTATCCGTAGAGACACTTCTCTGACGCTGCTGTGTTTTCCCTTCCAGACTCCGGACCTGGGAATTTCTTCTTCCAGTTTGGCTAAAATGGATTCCATCCGCTCAGGAACAAAATCGAAGTCTGACAACAGTTTTGTTTGTTTGTTTGTTTACCTTTTTATTTTTAAACTTTCAACCTTTTTTGCCATATCTACTAATAGTGATTTCCCTCTAAACCCACTCAACCTCTTCTTCTGCAGACAGTCAGCATCTGTTTGCTCTTCTCTGGATGATTTCTCATCTGACTGGTTTCTGTTATGGTTCTGATCTTATAATGGATGTTTCAGGAATAAAGCTTGAATACTTTTTACACAAAAAAATCAAAACCAAATAAAAAATATGTAGGAGCAGATCTGGATGAATTTGAGAATGGCGGAGGATGTAAAGTGTCCTCGCTAAACACATTCTGAGCCACATTTACATACATTCGTTAGATTTACAAGTGACAAGGTGAAGAGTGCTATACTACGTTTAAACTCTGTATCTGATTAAAGTCGGTTTTGCACAGTATAATATAATAATTAACTTTTTTTTTCTAAAGGCATGCTTTAGCATTTTTCAACCCAGTGTGTATTTGTCGCAGCTCTGCCATACAATCCATGATCGTGGACAGTAATTTCATTCTTTCTTTCCTGTATTCAAACACAACAAACCTGAAAACCCTTCAAAGTAGAACCCACTGGGCAGTCGCTGAGTTGTGTGAATAAATGTTTAACAGAACTAATTCCACTCCAGCTGTTCAAGTGTTTAGGATGAGAGGTTGGAGAGAATATCTTACTGAAGCTGTTCTGGGGACGTCTGATATCCTATATTATCTGATATCAGTTTACAACTCTCCTTCGAATGGAGAACCCAGAGAGTCGTTTCATGTTTACTGACATGGTTTAGCAACCGCCCATTGGCTTCTATTACAACTGCTTGGGTTTCCTTTTCCTCTTTTCTTTCTTTTTTTTTTTTAATGTTTTGATAAAGGACAACTTCTAATCAGTTTTTAATGTTATCTGAGTCTTCGCTACAGATGCAGCAGATGGAGATTAAGTTGGAAAACACTGGAATATTCCTGTAACACCCCCAGTATCCTCTCTGCTACCAAAGCTGTCCGCACTCAGGGCTACTCCGGGCTACATTATGGCCACCTGGTTCATGATCCCTGTAAACTGACTCATATATATATATATATATATATATATATATGTATAATGTATAATGTAGTGCCATCTTATACAGATGTTACGCATACGATGTCCTTTATAATATTTGGCGCTAGTTTGCGTAAACCACTGGTGCTACTACGACAACACCGTCTATTGGTTTGATGATTTGGTTCTATGTGTAGATTGTGAGACCCTAGAACTGAAGCGATTCCAATCCATATTGAAACACTCAGGTCCATTTGGTGAACGTTAAAGCATTGGCTAAGTCAACACTCCCAATGTTGCTTATAGTGAAAGGCCGTGGGTTAGCACCATTACTGTGTGGCTGCTGGTTTACATTCACTGTCTGCAACATTAGGACGAGCTGTGTGTCTCTCAGCAGGCTTATGGAGGGGTCACGCTTACGGACAGGGTCTCTCTTGCTTCATTGGTTTGTTGTACTGGAATGTAAAGTTTTGCTCGTGTTCATAATTGATGATCTTTTAAACTTTTCGTAGTTTTTGTCATATATGTTCATATTTATTGTACAGCGATGCGGGAGCTGCAGCTAGTGGTCTTTTTATAAACGTCAGAACACACGAACTGGAAAGACATGTTGATGGTTTATGTCTGTATAAAAGAAACCAGTATCAACGTATATGAAATTTGGTTTTTCATCATTTTATCTTTATTATTGTTATTATTTTTGCTAAATGTTTTTGGCCACTATGCAGGAAACCGACAGAGAGCGAGACGAAATCAGGTTTTTCCTGTACAGACATATCTGTGAACAGCCGAACATGCTCACAATTTGTAAAGTCAAAATTGCCAATAAATTGTAAAGCTCAATTTTGTGCCTTTTTTTTTTTAAGGTCGTTAAATGTTGAAATCATGGTTTTCATGCAGTAATGGAAGAAATAAATATACCCACAACAGTTAGAAATGCACTAATCCTGGGTTTTACAAGGTTCCAATACTGATCTGATCTGAGTCTTTTTTCTTTTTTTTTTAATCTCTGTGTATATCTGCACGTCGCTGTGTCTGAGCAAACAAGTAATACATTTATTTATTTTTTCATCCGATATAAACCTTTCAATGCAGCAGTGAACACATGAATTACAGTTCAGTTGAATACGCCTGTTTATAAAAATGATCAGAATAAATAATCTAAATAAACTGTAATGTCAATAAATGTAATTAAATAGAGGATGTTTAGAGGAGGTGCACTTAATATTCGTTTCATATTTAACTGTGTTGGTCTAATTTAACTAGATAGATAATTTATTGGTCCCGGAAGGAAATTTAGGATCTCTGCTTTTAACCAATCTGTGCAGTGAAACACCCACACATATATATATATATATATATATATACACCCACATATATATACACACTTGCCCAAAGCGGTGGGCAGCCCTACCACAGTAGGCAGTCAGGGGTTAGGTGCCTTGCTCAAGAGCACTTCAGTCGTGTCCTGTCTGTTCATGGGATCGAACCGGTAGCCGTCCGCTTACAAGGCTGGTTCCCCAACCTCCAGTTTACGACTAAACCATTAGCCTACATTAAAATGATAATGCAAATGTATGAAATGCTTTTTCTCTCAGAGAGAGCTTCCTGAACATGATTCTGTACCAGTTTAATTTTCATGAGATACATAATTCCTGGTTGTGAGTTTCTGTTCTGTTAAAAAACAAAGACGTTTGATGTTTATCATGTTTGGGGGACATGCTTTCGGTGAAAGGCAGCTGCTGTTGATGTTGCGTTCACATGTTCAAGATAGACGGATGGCAGTAAACCAGATATTCCACTGTTTTTAATGGAGAAGCGGTTAGCTGGACGCTCCATCAGGAGTTTGAGGGTCCCAGCTTCTGCTGTCGGTGGAATAAACTGGAAATTGATGTTTCTGGTAGCTGTGAACGCCAAATGTGTCCTTGTTAAAATCCAGATGATCCCAGTGTTATACAACAAAAACAAGAGTACAGAGCTCCTCCTGCTTTTCACTGCCTTATATAAACTACACTGATACAGCTCCTCTATGACAGTCGTCCATTTGGCCAGTAACTGTTTTAGCTACGAAGTGAACAGCGGGGACCGTTCCAGTTTTAGGTATTTTGACCATGATCACTGATGAAGGCTGATTTTTACTACAGGTTATGGATCCATTTGCTTTAAAGGTTGTATGATAGTTCATATTTACATGAAATGGGAACGTTTTAAAGTGCACATATATTGTATGTGTTAAGTGTTAAAACCTTTTCATCTGCATTATAGTATCTTTATATCTTATATTCTTCTCCACTTCTCCAGGAATTTTGAATTTCCTCACTATTTGGGCCAATTTGCTTGGATCAATCTACACAGTCGAGTCACATTATTATGACCAGTTACTACTTTTGACGGCAGCAGGACGTAGGTGGCAGCGTTATGATCTGGGGAATGTTTTCCTGGCATGCTCTGGACCCACTCATCTATGTGGAAGACACTCTCAACTGTTTTGGGTGTGAATCCATCCTTGCAGATCACCATACATGCTGATTGTCTTCTCTGGGACGTATGGGATGTTCCAGCAAGACAATGCGACACGTCACACGACTCGAAATGTCCCACATTGGTTGAAAGAGATGTCCAAGACTTCCAAGTACTACCCTGGACCCCTAATTCCTCAGACTTGAACCCAATTGAGCATCTGTGGGACCACCTGGATGGTGGTGTTTGCTCTGTTAATCCTCCCCCATGTGCCCTCCCAGCAGCTGTGGGATGCACTACAGTCAGCATGGCTCCAGATACCTGTGACCACCTACCAGGACCTTATTGAGTCTCCCAGTCCGTCTAGCTGCTGTCTGTGCTGTACAGGGTGGTAACTCTGGATATTAGCTGGTGCTCATAAAAAAGTGACTCCGCTCTGTAGCTATAATTTTCCCCACAGGACTGCTTTGTACTGGATGCGTCCCATAAGATGAATGGGTTTACATACTTTACACTGGGCAGTAATATCCCTGCAGTATTTTATTCACATTTTCCGGTACTCCGGTTTCCTCTTAGAGTCCAAACACATGCATGTTAGGTTGATCGCTTACTCTAAATTGCCCATAGGTGCGAGTATGTGTGTGTGCTGGCCATGTGATGGACAGGCAACAGTCAGGCAGGAGCCTATGAGAATGCGCAGTGCTGTCAGGAGCCAATGAGAATGCGCAGTATTTTAAGGAACCAATGAGAATTCACAATACCAAACAGTAGCCAATAAAAATGGGCAGAGATGGACCTGAGCTAATGCACAGAATCAGACAGGAGCCAATGAGAATGCACAGTGTCGTCAGAAGCCAATGAGAATGCGTAGATTCAGACAGGAGCCAATGAGGATGAGCAGTGTCAAGCAAGAGCCAGTGAGAATGCGCAGTGCTGTCAGGAGCCAGTGAAAATGCACAGTGTTGTCAGGAGCCAATGAGAATGTGTAGATTCAGACAGGAGCCAATGAAAATGTGTAGATTCAGACAGGAGCCAATGAGGATGAGCAGTGTCAGGCAAGAGCCAATGAGAATGCGCAGTGCTGTCAGGAGCCAATGAGAATGCACAATGTTGTCAGGAGCCAATGAAAATGTGTAGATTCAGACAGGAGCCAATGAGAATGCGCAGTGTTGTCAGGAGCCAATGAGAATGCGTAGATTCAGACAGGAGCCAATGAGGATGTGTAGATTCAGACAGGAGCCAATGAGGATGAGCAGTGTCAGGCAAGAGCCAATGAGAATGCGCAGTGTTGTCAGGAGCCAATGAGAATGCGCAGTGTTGTCAGGAGCCAATGAGAATGCGTAGATTCAGACAGGAGCCAATGAGAATGTGTAGATTCAGACAGGAGCCAATGAGGATGAGCAGTGTTAGGCAAGAGCCAGTGAGAAGGCGCAGTGCTGTCAGGAGCCAATGAGAATGCGTAGATTCAGACAGGAGCCAATGAGGATGAGCAGTGTTAGGCAAGAGCCAGTGAGAAGGCGCAGTGCTGTCAGGAGCCAGTGAAAATGCACAGTGTTGTCAGGAGCCAATGAGAATGTGTAGATTCAGACAGGAGCCAATGAAAATGTGTAGATTCAGACAGGAGCCAATGAGGATGAGCAGTGTCAGGCAAGAGCCAATGAGAATGCGCAGTGCTGTCAGGAGCCAATGAGAATGCACAGTGTTGTCAGGAGCCAATGAAAATGTGTAGATTCAGACAGGAGCCAATGAGGATGAGCAGTGTCAGGCAAGAGCCAATGAGAATGCGCAGTGCTGTCAGGAGCCAATGAGAATGCACAGTGTTGTCAGGAGCCAATGAAAATGTGTAGATTCAGACAGGAGCCAATGAGGATGAGCAGTGTCAGGCAAGAGCTAATGAGAATGCGCAGTGCTGTCAGGTGCCAATGAGAAAGCACTGTATTGTAAGGAACCAATGAAAATTCAAAATACCAAACAGTAGCCAATAAAAATGGGCAGAGATGGATCTGAGCTAAAGCACAGAATCAGCCAGGAGACAATGAGAATGTGCTGTGTCGTCAGGAGCCAATGAGAATGCGTAGATTCAGGCAGGAGCCAATGAAAATGCACAGTGTCGTTAGCAGACAAAGACAATGTGCAGTTTTATCAGGAGCCAATGAGAATGCGTAGATTCAGGCAGGAGCCAATGAGAATGCGCAGTTTCATCAGCAGCCAATGAGTATGTGCAATATTGTCAGGAACCAATGAAAATGCACAGTGTCACATACAAACCAATAAAATGTACCTAAATAGACATACATGCATAAGGCATAGAATCAGAGAGGAGCCAATGAGAATGCGCAGTGTCGCCAGGAGCCAATAGAATGCGCAGTGTCGTCAGGAGCCAATGAGATTGCTGAATGTTGTGGCGAGCCAATAGGGAGGCGCGGTGTCAGATAGCGCTATGGGGAGATGATGAGGTGAGCGACAGTCCGAGCTCAGTAACTCAGCGGCCGTGTACGGTGTTGGAACCCGGCGAGCAAGTCACTGTCGGGCATTAATAAAAGCAGCTGGAATATTTTTCTGCTCCTTATCTGTGAGGTAAGACGTGCAGAGCTGGTTTATCATAAACTCTGTTTTAATGATTTAACGGTTTACAGCTCCTCCTCCGGACTCGGCTAACTTAGCCAGCTAACCGGCTAAGCTAAGTTTACCTGCCAGCTTAGCCTGCTGAGCTAGTTAGGGCACAAATTCCGAAGTGAGTTTAAAAAGTGGAGTTATTTCAGTTTCACCTCCTCACAGCCAGCTAGCCAGCTCTTCTAACCACAGTTATTTCCTTCTTCTGTGCCGGTTTAGCTCAAGACAGCGTGTGGCCTGATGTTGAGCTGCTAGCAGGCTCTGAGGATGCTCTGTGTCTCTTCATGTGTTGAAGTTGGACGTTTCTGTTTTTGGTGTTAAAACTTTTTTCCGGTGTTAACCATCAAAGCAGTGACGGCGAGGAAAGTATTAACTGTCAGAGTGACTAAACTGGGTGAGGTAACGAAATCCAGCCCTTTCTGTCAGGGTGGGCTGGCGATGCAGCCCCTTACAGTTCATTGGTTTTAGCGTTCGTTTGGTCAGTTCTTGATGCTGAAGCTTAAGGAAGTCGAGGCCACTTCTTCTGGATCTGTACCCAAACTATCAGAAACTACAGTAGCGGGCTGTTAATCTGAATGACTCATAAAGAGGCAGTTAAAGAGAGTGTTGGGTTAAAGAGATCTAGAAGATATGACTGCGCTGACAATAAACGAGGAGTCCTGCTGGGTGTGTGTGCCTCAGAGGACAGTCAGCTTTGTTGAAAAGGAAATCACAACAAAGACACACTGATCTGAAATGATTCAGTAGTGTATTCTATTGTTATACACGATAGTATTCATAATATTATTTATAATGTAATGTATAATTATCATACATACATTGTCAGTAACACGTTGATAAGGAGGTCGTCCCATTAACGTCCAGTTTAATATTATTGGTTATTATAATTCATGAGAGGGTGGGATTGTTGGGTACCGCAGTGGGATTGTTGGGGGCAGTAGTTGGATTAGGAAGTCATTATCCTTTAGAGTATCTTTTCACACAGTTAGCTGATTTTAGAATTGATTACTACATAGCCAGACAACCACCCACCCTGCCTTCTACCCAGCCAATCACCCACTTACCCTGCCTTCTAACTAGCCAGTCACACACCCACCCTGCATTCTACCCAGTTAGTCACCCACTCACCCTGCCTTCTACTCAGCCAGCTAGTCACCACCTACTCTGCCTTCTACCCAGCCAGTCACCCACCCACCCTGCCTTCTACTCAGCCAGCCAGCCACCACCCACCCTGCCTTCTACTCAGCCAGCCAGCCACCACCCACCCTGCCTTCTACTCAGCGAGCTAGTCACCACCCACCCTGCCTTCTACCCAGCCAGCCAGCCACCACCCACCCTGCCTTCTACCCAGCCAGCCAGTCACCCACTCACCCTGCCTTCTACCCAGCCAGTCACCCACTCACCCTGCTTTCTACCCAGCCAGTCACCCACTCACCCTGCCTTCTACCCAGCCAGCCACCACCCACCCTGCCTTCTACCCAGCCAGTTGCCATTTCACCCTGCTTTCTAACCAGCCAGACACCCATCCATCCTGATTTCTGACCAACCAGCCATGCACCACCCACCCTGCCTTCTACCCAGCCATGCACCACCCACCCTGCCTTCTACCCAGCCATGCACCACCCACCCTGCCTTCTACCCAGCCAGTCACCACCTACCCTACTTTCTAACCAGCCAGCCAGACACCAACCCACCCTGCCTTCTACCCAGCTAGTCACCCACCCACCCTGCTTACTAACCAGCCACCTCACTATTTAACCACCGACCGACTACAGATGAAACAGTATGAAACTTGATTCATGATTATAGTGACAAGGAGTGATAATGATATGTTCAAAGCTACTGATGCATACACTGAAATCATTGCACTAAGTTTTTTTGAAAATCCCAAATGAAATTAACAAAAGGCTGAGAATGAAAAGCCATTCGAGTGGTCGTAGCGAGCGTGTGCTTATCGTTATCAAAGCATAGTGACTCAGTGTTTTGCAGATATTTTTTTGTTTTTAATTGTAATTCAGTACAGACTCAACATTGCTACTTCCCATTGATGAGCTGATTTAGAATATCCAAGTATTATGTCATGGCGTCTGAACACGCCGAGTTCTTTTTAGTTTAGTTATTCTGTTTATCAGCAGTTGTGTGGTCTTTAGTTACAGGACTTTTATTTTGCTTGAGAAACTGTGGGTGTAGGTAAACAGTGTGAGTCCAGCAGTTCCCTGTTACATCCGGTTAAGGCTGTCGTAGTCGGTGTGTGCACAGACACTCTGCTGTGAGTGAGGTGAGGGTGTGTGAGAGGTGTGTGGATGACTGCAGCAGACAGAGTGTGTAGGACAAGTTGCGCTGGTTGGACAGCCTGCAGTGATTTGCAGCTGTGCTTTAGGAACAGAACAGTTCCTTCATTCATCCTGTCTTCTCTGTCTGTATCGTTTTGTACTGTTCAGCAATTCATTATGTTGTAAATGTTCACTAGAGTGTTCTGTAGCTTTGGTGTGCTCTTATGAGGCATCGGTGGTAATAGAACCACAGTTTTAGTGAACAGTGATTTTAGTACCTCTCAATAGGTGTTAAGTAGAGATGGACCAATCAGCGTTTTTGAGGCCAATTCCAGTTAACGATCACCTTTCAGTGTGATGAGCTGATAATCGATACCGATCGAGGGCGGGGCTGTATGCCACGGCAGGCTACATGCAATTATTAGAGCAAGCAAGTCATGAAACATTATCTAGAACTATAAACTAAATCACTCTGGCTGTGGTTCTTTAGCTCTCTGGCTGTTTCTGCTGCTGTTCTGTTCGTACCGGTCAGATCTGGTCTGTAGGTGTTCTGGGTTGTTTGTTTTGTGTTAGCTGTGCGTGCTAGCTCTGCTGTTTGCTGATACTCACTGTACTCAGCCGCATGGTGTACTTTGAAGTGCCGTATCAGATTAGTAGTGTTAAATCTCTTGGTTCCCCCACGAGACACATTGATTTTACAGATGTTACAGAACGCCCGTCATGAGTCTGCATCACATACGGTAGACACCTGCCAGACCGACAACACGTTTTCTATCAGCACACACGGTGAACGCCATAAACTGTTCTCGCGAAGCCGCTGCTTTAGTCAGTCTGACGAAAATGAAACGGTGTGTTTTTCCACCTAGTGGTTCAGATAGGAATTGCAGGGACCTGTCTGAAGGGGGGTTCATGGGGGGGGCTCCTCTTCCTGGATGAAACGCTAGCTGGAAATACAGAAATTAGGCTCATTTGTTTAACACCGTCGATCGGCTGTCAGTATCGGTTAAATTAGAGAAATATTGGCCGATCGCATTTTTGATTAGAAATCGTCCGATACTGATACATAGCTGATCAGTAGTGTTGGTCTGCAACAATCAAGGTAGGTGTTAAAGGTCTGGTGATGCCACAAACTGTCTATGTTCAACAAATTCTCTCTCTCTCTCTCTCTCTCTCTCTCTCTCTCTCTCTCTCTAACTCTCTAACATGGATGTCTTTTAACTGGTAGAGCTGGCAAAGCTGGCAACTAGTGTTCTCATCAAAGTGTGTTGGCAGCAGCTTGAGTAGATGTGGTGGTGCTTCATGTGTCTCAGAGGAAGCACATGCTAGCCTTTATCCTCTCAGCTTGAAAGACGTGTAACAGGGGAGAACTAGCTAGTGGGTGGAACTTGGACTTGGTATAAAACGTATTTTTTTTTATTTGTTGTCTTCAGATGATGCTGTACTTGCCATCACAAGGTTGTAATGTTCAGTAATTATTTGAGATTTACTACATATGGACAAAAGGATTGGGACACCTACAGGCATGTAATTCCTGTTCCAGTTCATCCCGAAGATGTTTGGTAGGTTTGAGATCAGGGCTCTGTGTGGGCCAGTCAAGTACTTTTACACCACCTTCTACACAGATTTGTCTTCACTGGAACTAACAAGCCATAGCATCATCCCTCCTCCACCAAACTTTCCAGTGCGCCCGGTGTTAATGCCAGAGGAGGTTTGGAACTGCAGGTGTTGAGTAGTTTTGGGGACTTAAACGCAGTATGCACCTCAATACTCAAAGTCCACGCTCTAAAACTTTACATGGTTTGTCAATTGTGGCTTACTGTGGTTTCTGAAAGCTTCCATTTTTCCAGTAAAACCAGTCACGGCGTATCGTGAAATATGTAGGAGGGAAGCAATTTCACAGGCAAATCTTTGTAAAGTCAGGCTGCGAGGTGAGATGCCTGATTTTGTACACCTGTGGCAGTGGGACCGAATGAAACGCCTGAATTGGATGATGGATGAAGAGTGTGTCCCAGTACTTTTGTTTATGTAGTGTATGTATGTATGTAAATATGTTTTATTAATATGTTTATTTCTTTAAAGGACGCTCTGATATTGCTATAATACGTTTTTGGCTTTTGGTATTGTTTGGAACCTTTTTCACTTGGACTGCACGTCTGGTGTTTCCTGTTTGACCAGATTGTTTTCAGTGGAATAAATGCTAATATGCATATTGTTGACAGTTCAGTGACGCTATTGTACTGCCATTCTGCTCGGCTGGTCTTGGAGTGACTGTGCAGTTGGTTGGCTGTAGTAACCCCATTATCACTGCACTTTATCAGTCCTGAAGTCATCACTCCGTTTCTGTCAGAAAAGAACGACCAGCATGTCCTGACCTGCATGTGTTACCGTTCATTGTTTTGCCTTTTAGGGACGTTGTACACCAACACGAACAAACAGTGTACCATGCCCAAAAGTATTGGGACCCCTACATGTTACATGTACAGGCATATGACATCTAGGGCTGGGTATCGCCACTGATTTCCCGGATCGATTCAATCCTGATTCACAAGATTTCAATTCGATTTCCCATTCGATTCAAATCAGTATCGATTAATTTAGGGATATTTCAATAATATGTTTTGTTTGAATGTGAAAATAGATTTTCAGAGAACTAATGTGGTAAATGTACAAGGAACACTCAACCTACCTTTACTAAAAACATTAGTGTTTATATGTTTATATACTGTCCTGGTTTCTGAATCCAAAATGTAGCCAGACATCTGCTTTCAAGTTCTGGGGCGCCTTCACTTGTGCTCCAGCCATGCTTAACTGATGTGCGCCCCCAGCCAGATCTTGTTGCGGAAGGGGGAGGGGCTGGAATGCAAATTTTAAAGGTCGATCACGGGTTTATGCGAATGGATATCGGATTATTCAAATGAAGATCGATTTGAATCCAAAAATCCATTTTTTAACACACCCCTACTGACATCCCATTCTGAATATAGGTACTAATATGGAGTCGGTCTCCGAACTGAATGAAAGACCTGAATTGGACGAGTGTTGCGTCCCAATACTTTTGTCCAGGTAGTGTATGTATGTATGTGAAATGTTAATACATATCGTCACTGTCCAATAAAAACATATATCTCCATTTTTAATGATTTCTAATTTTCTACGTCAATTAAATGCTGAGACTGTCGTTTACATTGTGGGAAAATTTCATGATGAATGGGCCAATAGAAGTCCTCCAAAATAGCTTGGAAAAAATTCTGGTTCCATTGACTTCCATTGAAAGTGATGACAGTTTTTGGCCTCTCCTGTAAAGTTGCCGTTTTGGAAAATATGTATAATTCTTTAAAGGAAGCTCTTGTATTTTAGCTGTACATACTTTTTTCTGGATATTCTGGGAACGTTAGAATCCTTGTGTTTATTTGCGTTTGTCCGCTCTGTGTGTTGCCGTCTTTGGAAAGCAGGCTCAGTGTTGATGTTGTCCACGCGATAAAGACTTGTGAGTAGCCAGTGGCCTTTTATTAACAATTAACCCAACAAGCGGCGTTCTGTTATACCGTCGAGAGCGAGTGGAGTCGAAAGTGTCTCGCTACACAAACAGCAGCTGCTGTGTTGACCAAAGGACGGGCTAGCTGGGCTTTAATGCCACACAGCAATCCTTTTTACGACTGGAGGTTTTAGAGGAGACTCTTTTGGGAGCAGCATATAAAGTTGATTATATATTTTTGCCCGGTCATGCTCTTGTGATTTCATTATGTAGCACAAAGCTTTCCTTGCCGGCGCAGGGAGAAAGTTAAAGTCCTTTGCACAGCAAAACAAGTTTATTTGTTTATTATCCTTTGCTGTTTTTGTAGCATAAGCCCTGCAGAGCAGATGCTGTGAGGTGCGGAAACTTCTGAGCGTCAGGGTTATGGGGGGCTGAGACATGACAAAACAGTGTCTACAAAGCAGACAAGTTGGTGTTTCGAGTGATGGATATGCTGTGAATGTGAATTGTGTAGATTTGATGGGGGTTTTGAATTTGAGGAAGTGTGGGCTCTTCTATAGAGGAATCCCACCACTAGAACCCCCAAACACACAGCACAGAAGCAGCTTATACTCATTGTTTGGCCAAACCACAGATGTTTGTATGGACCAGTCTGAAAATGGTTAACGCACACATTGACGTTGTTAGTAACCAAAACAATCAGCCTTCGGTAAGTTTATGTCTGGAATTGATGTAGCACACATTTCTGTGGATCTTGTGATGACCGTGTGTATGGCCACTGCCCACCATCGGGGTTCAAGCATGACCGGCCCTATGAAGCGAGTGAAACACAAATGATGGGTTTTAGAATGACCCACAATAAATCTGGGCCCTCAATAGGAGATTTTGTACACTGTGAAAAATTAGTTTTGATGAGTAACAGATTTCCAACAAGTCAATACAGTGTTTGGACTTGACTTGTACTTGCATTTTTGTTGAACAGCAATCCCCCCCGTAAACACAGAATTACCGTGGTCATGTGATGCCAACCATGGGGTTCTGTTCATTTTATGCCGAAGAAAGTTTTAGATAGAGATGGATATATTGGCTATGTATTGATATTGGCCGATTTCTAATTAAAATATTCGATATTTCAGCCGATATTTCTCTGATCCCAAGAGCCAATCAATGGCTTTAGACAAATAAGCCCAATTCCTGTCTGAGCCGCTAGGTGGAAATACACACATTTTCATTTTCGACAGACTGACTAAAGGGGGGACGAGGGAGACACTGGGACACTAATAAACAAATAGGGGATTCTGTGAGTGTGAATGTCAGCATCTTCCAAAATATGACAGACAGAGACAGACAGAGACAGACAGAGACAGACAGAGACAGACAGAGACAGACAGAGACAGACAGAGACTTAGGAAGTAAGGAAGGTCCACAGATGCCATTGCTAGATTTACTAGTTAAATGACTCTTTGTTATATGCTATGTTAGCACGTCTCTGTCTTTTGGGCATGAACTGCCAATTTAGGTTCTGCTGCAGCATCTCACTGGGGTTTGAGGACTTTGACTGGACCATCCCAAAAACCTTAATTTTGTTTCTTTCAAGAATTGGAATTGCTCTTGTGCTTCTGATTGTTATAACCCAATTGTGCTGGAGCTTTACATTACTAAAGCATCCCCCCTCCCACACTTCATACTACCACCACCATGTTTCCCTGTTGTGGAGTGCTGTGTTAGCTTTACATCAGGTAAACAGGACCCCAGTCCTCCAAAGTTCTGCTTTCAATGCACCCGCCAGTAGAACATTATTTCTAAAGGCTCTGTCCTTAGGGTCCCTCTTAGCCAATGTGAGATGAGCCATTATGCTCCACTGGGTTAGCAGTGGTTGGCTTGGAAATGTGTTTATTTGGTTGTTTATTTCTTCTTCGCGGTGCTGCCTGTTGGGAATGTGCAGCAAGGACTGTGTGTTCAGTGTCTGATTACTGTTTTTAAAGGAGGAGAGTCGTAGTCTGGTTAATAACAATTCACTCCTTTAGTTTAGAGCACACGATTCTTAAAGAGCTGTTTTATGTAGAGCAGCCACAAGAGGAGTAAAAATCCTTTTGTTTAACCGGTCGTCTCTTCTGTCCGCGTGCAGGTCCGCTGTGACTGAGGCGTGATGTCTGCCAAAGCCATCTCCGAACAGACAGGCAAAGAGTTCCTGTACAAATACATCTGCACCACGGCCGCCGTGCAGAACCGCTTCCGCTATGCCACAGTCACCCCCGAGACCGACTGGGAGCGCCTGACGCAGGATCACCCGTGGCTCCTCACTGAGGTCAGTGTGTGATGTTACTGTACTGTTACTGATCCCCTTTAAAGTAAAGGCTACTGCTCTCTAGGTACAGGGCAGGGCAGCAGTCAGCAGCTTTGCTCTCTAGTAGTGGATGGTAAACAGGTTTATCCGGTATTTTGTGTAAACTATACTAGTACTAGCTCGTCAGAAATGTTTTAATGATGTTTAAAATAAAATTGCAGCAGCTTCTCATTCACCACCCACTGCTTCACCAGTTGCTTCTGTAACTGCTGCTCAGTTTAAGGTGGAACTGAGACTTCTTAGAACAACACTGGCTTCAGCTCAAACAATAATTTTTCTTATTGTTCTTCTTAACATTGAAAGAGATGCCTCATTATAATAATAATAATAATAATATAATAAATAGTACTAATAAATAGTAATAATATATTAAATAATATTTTGCTTTTATGTACTGTTATCAGAAATTTAATGCACACTGTGACAAGCTGTCTTTTAGCATCACTTAGCATCCTGCTCTTACTTGTGCGTTATGTTAAATCCAGAACGAGACGCAAAATAAAATGTTGATGACTTGCGGTTTGATATTTACTGGAGATGGACCAATCAGATGGACCAGCCAGTTCTGATCACTGATCACCTTTCAACGCGATGGGCTGATAGCCGATCGAGGGCGTGGGTTTTATGCAATTATTAGCGCAAGCAGGTCATGAAACATGGTGGAAACGTAGTTATCTAGAACTATAAACTCAATCACTCTGGCTGTGGTTCCTTTAGCTCTCTGGCTGTTGCTGCTGCTGTTCTGTTCGTACTGGTCAGATCTGGTCTGTATGGTGTTCTGGGTTGTTTGTTTTGTGCTAGCTGCGCGTGCTAGCTCTGCTGTTCTCGCAAGGCCGCTGCTTTAGTCAGTCTGTTGAAAATTAAACGGTGTGTATTTTCACCTAGTGGTCCAGATAGGAATTGCAGGGACCTGGCCAGAGGGGGCTTCACTGAGGCCTCCTCTTCCTGGATAAAACGCTAGCTGGAAAGACAGAAATTTCTGTTAAACCAATTTGTTTAACCCCATTGATCGGCTCTCGGGATCGGCTAAATTGGAGAAATATTGGCCTATCATATATTTTGATTAGCAGTAGGCCGATACCGATACTTGAGAACACTAAAAAATGATATTGATTGCTGTTCTCTAAATAAATATCAATGAAACATTTTCTATTTTCTCATCACAGTCCTTGTTTTATCATCCTTCCTTCTCTCTCTTCTTATCTTATTTATCACAGCCAGTTTTATTCATTCTGCTTCAAATGAAACTGATGGATCAATGAATTGTTGTAATAATCTAATCTTTACCTTGAAATGAACTCCTGATGTGAGACGCGGATCTAATCTGCTCGTCAGCATCTCTGGCGGGTTTATGGCGGTTATTGTTTTACAAAGCATGTTGCCAATTTCCTGTTTTGTGTTGCGTGGTGACACCGTCGCTTCTCTTCACTCTGTACAGCGACTGGTGGTGAAGCCTGATCAGCTGATCAAGCGGCGAGGGAAGCTGGGATTGGTGGGTGTGGATCTGGACCTGCGGGGAGTTCAAGAATGGCTGAAACCGCGCCTAATGAGAGAAACCACAGTAAGTCGAGGGGTTCTGTTACAGAACCGAAATTCTTCTGTCTGTAGTCGCTTCATGTTGGCTTTATGTTGTTGTGCTTTATAATGAATTAAGTGCCAATCCTGATGTAGCACCTGTGCAGCTTCTAAAGCTCTTACCTTCAGACTCAGCTTTAGTTTAATAAACTGTAAATACTGTTCCACCAGAGGAGGACGGGTCTCTGCTTGTGAGTCTGGTTCCTCCCAAGGTTTCTTCCTCTAGTTGTGAAGGAAGTTCTTGCCACCATCGCCTCTGGCTTGCTCACAGTGGATAATAGGGGTTTAAGAAAATATCAAAAATATCGAATATCGGGATATTATGTTTGGTGATACTGTATCGATTCTTAACATCACAGTATCGATACACAGATTCCTGGCAGACAGTGAATCATTGTGTGTTGTGTTTAAGCCTCTGACCACTAGATGGCAGTGTTGGAATCCATTTTCAGCTCCACTCCAACATTAAAAAGCAGCACAAGGGCGCAATGCTATTGTAAGCATTGGTAAACCTGTTCATATAGTGGTGTGTTTTGATAGTAGGATTAGAAAAATCCCAGTTTATTACTTTGCTTGCAGTATCACAGTATATCGTGATATATTAAATCGTAACCACTGTATCACGATACGTATTGTATCGCCAGGTTCTTGCCAATACACAGCCCTAGTGGATAGTGTTGTGATTTCATGTTTTCATGCTTTTAAACTCTGTAAAGCTGCTTTGTGACAACATTGTTGTAAAAAGCTCTACACAAATAAACTTGACAATTTCATTAAGGCAAAATAAGTCACAAATAAAAAATAAAAGCCACAGGTTCCAAGCCAGGAGACCGTAATCGAATCATGTGTGATGGCCATGAAAGAACTTGCTATTGAATGATGGTAATGAAAGAAACGGCAAGCGTCTATTTTGGCCTGAATGCAGCTTTAAACACAGGAAAAACACGTGTGAGCTCTTCAGCAGAACTATTTAGAGATATTTGTTTACTTGATGAGCTCATGGCGATAAATATGTACCTGTATAAAGTAACCAAATGGGTTCCTGCCGACCTCAGACTTTGACAAGCCATTGCTCTAAATGTGGACGCTTTCTACTGTTAGTGATCTGATAATCACTTAATGCAGTTACATATTAAAAGTAGTGAAGTAAGCTTTGGTTTATCTTCTTGGCTAAGTGTTCTGGCCAGCTGCAGCCGGTTGAGGAATTATTTTTTTGCTGCAACTCTAACAATAATGCATGCAGTTACCAAACGTCTGGTCAAACCTTTAGATATTAACTGGAAACCAGTTCAAATGTATTTATTTTTTGGGCTGACAAGACTAAGATGTAAATCCTGTTTAGCTTGGCTGTCAGGACAAGCTGCTGCAGAACAAAGAGTTAATGGTTTTTGGGTGACACTTGGATACATGGCTACAGCGGGTGGAGTGAAAATAAGAAAGAATCTATTGTTTTAAGTTACTGTGATTGGAGTGTCAGCATTCAGCGCAGTGACATCAGCAGACTGGAAAACTTGTTCACCTCCTGTTTTGTGTGTCTTGTTTAGTCTTTTGACTAAAGTGTCATTTGGAAATTAACACTGTTAGTGAGGCTTCATGGACCGACATTCACAGGGTGCATGGTGTTCAGTCAGCATAATGAATCTCAAAATTGTGTGGTAATGATAAACAATCTCTTCTGGTACAACGATACAGTGAACGTCTTCCTTTGTGTATCAGTACAGTCCAACATCAGCTTCACAGAGAAGAGAGGAAGCGTTCAGTGAATAATATGGGTGCTTGTATTGAACCTTCTGTTTTACAAATGTCTTTGGGACCTCTCTCTCTCTCTCTCTCTCTCTCTCTCTCTCTCTCTCTCTCTCTCTCTCTCTCTCTCTCTCTCTCTCTCTCTCTCTCTCTCTCTCTCTCTCTCTCTCTCTCTCTCTCTCTCTCTCTCTCTCTCTCTCTCTCTCTCTGTGTTTTCTGTACAGGTTGGCAAAGCAAAGGGCATCCTCAAGAACTTCCTCGTCGAGCCATTCGTGCCCCACTCCCAGGTAACGAGCCCAACAGAGCTGGGAATATGGTTTAATATGTTTGGTGCTTACTGAGCAAATAGTTTCTATCTGTATAGAGTGTTAGTACAGATAACACGGCGGATATTCTGCATGTTTTTTACACATTGAAAAAATACACGGTATCTAAACATGTAGTGAAGTGTTTCCTGAGTAAACAAACATATATACACAGCGTTACACTAGACCTTTAGCACTGCGATGCAGGCTGTAGTTAGGTTGGATAAAAGTAATAGTATTTAGTGTCTGTAGTCATGGAAAACCAATTTCCCCCATGTAGGACTGGGCGATAAAACAATAACGATAATTCTCGCGAAATAACGTTTCTTCGATAGAACTATGAGACGTAGTCGATAGAAAGTTAAATAAAGTTCTGTCCATGTTTTAAGAGACAACACGAACAGCCAATGAGAATGAGAATAGTGCCGCCCCAAACCAATCAGGTGGCTGAACCAGAGTTCCAGCCATTTCGTGTTTGGTTGAAGCACACAGTGTAGGTGTAGCGGCTGCTTAACCCACGCGTTAGTAATTTGGTTAACTCATGTTATGCTAATCGATGTCATTTCGTAATTGATAAAGATAAATATATATATATATATATATTGTAGGAGTTCGAGTGAGAACGCTGAAGCAAAGTTGACTTTATAACCAAAAATCTACCGAAAACAGAATCGCTAAATCAACTACCCATTTGGGCCGACAGAGAGCCAGCAACAACCTGCCTAACACAGTGTCTATGTGTGAATACTGTTCATGATATATATAACTGTATATACGTGTGTTTTATTTGAAATACTGTTGTGTAATGTTCTGTAGTACATTTGTCTATAAATCAGAATATAAAAACAAATTCAACAAAATTTTTATATCCTAACTTCTCTTTTAAAGTAAAAAGGCAATAGTGATTTGATTTATATTGTGATATATATCGATATCGACTGAATAAAAAAAAAAATATTGTGATAACATTTTTTTCCCATATCGCCCAGCCCAACACCATGTTTTATTTTTAAATTTGTGTACTTGTTGTATGTAAACACTGTTTTAAACTCCAGTCCAAAAGCTTATGCATGGAAATGAAGTTGTGAACCCATTTTAAATTTTTTGCCTTAGAATGCTTTTATTCAGCATTTCAAATTGTTCTCGGATTTATACATAAAGGATATATGACTTTGGTCTGGCCAAAAAACAGACATAATGATCGATCCACCATTTTTGTTGCTGTCATTATTACTTCATCTCCAAAATGTATAAATTAGTGAAGACTATGGAACAGTTTACGAATTTGTTTATGCCCTTGTTTGTAAGTCTGGGATTAGTATTTGGAGGAGGAGCAACAGTGTTTCACAGTTTGTCAGCTCTTTGTTCTTAATACACCTCATTAAACTACAATACTGTTTTCCGTCCTACGAAATCTTTAGATATGTACGTCTGCATTGTACAAAATGATAAATGTTCTAGCTCCACCTGCATTTGAAATGAGGAAGGGTACAGGGTTGCCATTCAGAACTGTGGTCATTTTCATATATTAATCATATATATGGCACAGTAAAGCAGCACTACGTAAGATTTGAAGGGTGTATTATTACCGAGTATGACACACTAAAGTATGGTGTGTAAACGTTGCTACAAAGTTGCCCCGGAAAGCCTGACACAATCATTTAAAAGTTGGAGTACTCATTTATGCCCCTTCACCAGATTTTAAATGAGTTCTCTTTGAATTCTCTAAGCATTAGCTGCGTCTGGAAAACTTGTTTACCTCCTGTTTTCTGTGCCATTGAAACATTGAGGCATTGAGGATCACTCTGAACTACGGAAGCCCAGAGGGGGGTGTCTGTGGCGAAAGTTAAAGCTGAGAGAAAGCTGATTTTCATAACACAAAGTCCTTAACTGTAAATTCGAATTAATCGATAAAATCGATTTATCGTCCAGCTCTACCGAAAGTCATAGAAAAAAAAGTGCACACTAAAATATGGTGCGTAAACATTGCTACAAGCCTGAGACAGTCATCTAAAAGTTAGACTTGGATTATTCATTTATGTCCTTCACCAGCTTTGTAATGAGTTCTCTTTGAATACTTTTTAAGCATTAGCTATGTATGTTCTTAGAAGAAACACAGCCAACACTACAGAATGTTCTTCCACATGTTGAAAGCAATATTACATTTCCACCAGAGGTTCTCCAGATTCACAGTTCTTACTAGGGGTGTAAGAAAATATTGAATTATATTGAATATCGGGATATGTTTGGTGATACTGTATCGATTCTCAAAAACACATTATCAATACACCAACTCCTGGCAGACAGTGAATCATTGTGTGTTGTGTTTAAACCTCTGACCACTAGATGGCAGTGCTGTAATCCATTTTCAGCTCCACTCCAACATTAACAAGCAGCACAAGGGCGCAATGCTATTATAAGCATTGACAAACCTGTTCATACAGTGGTGTATTTTAATAGTAGGATTTGAATCACAGTATATCACTTTGCTTGCAGTATTGCAGTATATCACGATATATTGAATCGAGATCGCTGTATCACGATATGTATTGTATCGCCAGGTTCTTGCTAATACACAGCCCAGCTTTAATTCTGAGGGGTAAAGCGATGTTGGGAAGATGTCTACAAATGTTTTGCTTCTGTTTTTTGGTACATAAACTTACTCAGAAGACTTTGCTTTCCTTTTTTTTGCAGGAGGAGGAGTTCTATGTGTGTATTTATGCCATGCGGGAGGGTGATTACGTGCTGTTTCATCATGAGGGTGGCATGGAGGTCGGAGACGTAGACGCCAAAGCCCAGCGACTGCTGGTGAGCGTGGATGAGAAGCTTACTGAGGACACAGTTACTGAGCAACTACTGGCACACGTTCCAGATGAGCGGAAACAGTGAGTGTCTATCTGGTCAGCGCTGAGTGCTCGAGAGACCCCAATTCATTATCTGAGGGATGTTTGCCATTTATCAGTTATCAGTTCCTCTGCAGTTACTACAAAAATCCCACCCGGTTTGTGTTGGTTTTTCTTCACTTTGAGGAATAGAAGAAATTCAAGCTTTACTGCTGTTTCTCTCCATCCATCCACTGTATGAAGACAACATTATGGGATGTGTGGCTGTCACTTAGCAAATAGAATAGAGAGAAAAGAAAAACATTTGCATATACAAGCAAAGAATCTACTGCTGTTCTCAAAAGAATGGGCCGACCATTCCACACCTCTAATCACTGAATGAGTTTTGGATTATTTGGATCGCGACAGCCAGAAAATGGAACTAGCTTCTAAGATGGCCCTGTAATGAGGGCAAACCCTTATCTTTACTATGTTGTACAGTTTTTGTGCATGTAAACATCTGCAAAATAGGAGGCCCAAAGTTCACACCAGAGGGAGAAACTCTCTCCCACAGAAACCACTTTCCTCAACTACCCGAAGTGGCCTGGAATTTCTTTTCTCTGTTACAAGGTGACAAGGTCATCTCAAGGGACACCCACAAGTTAAAAGTAACCATTAAGACACTTCCAGCTCCAGTCTAGCTTGTGAATCAGGTCGACCTGACTTTCAGAATCGGACTCTGGTTTAAACTGATACAGTAGAACTGACAGAATGATAAGAATAGCCACAGCAAGATGAACGTAGGACATAGTGGTCGAACTGACCAGTCAGAGGTGGCGAGGCGGGGCTTCAAGACACAGGAGCTCTAAGAGTGTCTCGATCGAGGGTAAATAATGTGTATTGTATAATTGAAGCGAGTACATTTGCTCTAGTGGACCCCAAAAATAAAATTATAAACATTAAAAATAAACATATAGGCCCCTGTTAAACTATTAAATGGACTGTTTTGTGTTTAGCAGGGTAACCTGGCTGATGACATGTAGTCTTGGTTACATGAGCAGTCATGTTAAAATCTGTTCTGTAAATCAAGGCAAATACAATAGTGGGCTACGTGTAGAGGAATTTATGATAATTTTTATGATTAATAAAACATTTTCGTTTGGCTTAGAGGGCTCTTTATTTATGTAGTAAGTATTTACTATCGTGTTATCACTTTGTTCCATTAGGGTTTTAGATTTTAAGAGATTATTCTGAGGGTTTATTCTTTGAAAGCTTAAATAAAACTGTTTTTCTGTCCACAGGGTTCTGGCAAGTTTTATCGTCGGGCTCTTTAACCTGTACGAGGATTTGTACTTCACGTATCTCGAGATTAACCCACTTGGTACGTGCTTTGTTTTTTTTTTTCCACTCCTCCTCTGTGTAGCAGGATATGCAATGTTAATGAATGTTCTCTCGCTGGCAGGAGTGGAACAGCCAGGTCTTAAAACACTTGTAAAAGATTTACTCTTAAGACGCCGGCTCAGTTTCTCTGCGTAGATGGTTCTGGTTCTCTTTGTGTAGGTCCTTCACACTGAACTGGATAAGAAGAAACATTGCACATGGGTAGCATAGGGTTTGCTGTATTTTGTTGAAAGCGTTGGTAAGACTGTTCAGTGATCTATATATAGTATTGAGCAGCTAAACGTAAGGTAGTGACAGCTCATTAAAATGACTTTCTAGTCCTGTAAATCATCACTCCACAGAGTTAAGTGGCATTAGATGCTCTGCAGAATCAGTGTCTGATGGTATTTTGGATATTGGTGCAGCTACTTGGACTCTGTTTAACTACTAACCATTCATTATCAGGAATACAGTCTGTCTGGTAATAACATTTTGTTGTAATACATTTTCATTTGTGTGTCTTTGTCCTGCAGTCGTCACCGGGGAGGGCGTGTACGTCCTGGACATGGCAGCTAAAATTGATGCCACCGCTGACTTCATCTGTAAGCCGAAGTGGGGTGACGTGGAGTTTCCACCACCTTTTGGCAGAGAGGCCTACCCTGAGGTGAACAAACAAACCTCCACGCTCAGCTCGTGTGCACAGATTAGGGTTGAGTGCTGTACTCCTGATAAAACTGTGGCATGATATGTATCTTTAATTCCAGAAATGAGGCCAAAAACACTGGCTACGTCTACAGGCAGTCTGATAATCCGTTAATACTCCAACTAATAGCTCAATCAGAGTAGAATACGTCCACGTATACACCTCAATCTGAATAGACTAGTTCAATTGAGTTCAATACAATTTCTGTCTGACTGAACGAGGTGGGTAATTCAGTAAATAATCTGTTTAATAGAAAAATAATATCTGTAAACGCCTGTGTCTGATTACATTTCCAATCTAAAAGTTTAAGTACGTTGTGATCATGTGCAGTAGCGTCGTAGAGGAAGTTTAACATGGTGGGAGGTAGAGACTGGTCTTCAGAAGAGACAAAGCCCATACTTCAACCCTAAAGCTAAAGCTCACAATAACGAGCTGTTGGGACGATTGTATGAGCAAATGAGGGACAGTGGGTTTACACTAGAGATCGACTGATCTGGGCTTTTCAATAGCCGATGCTGATGTTTAGAGGTCAGGGTCAGCCGATGGCCGAGATGTGCTGCTGATCTTGAAGTTTTCTGCTTTATTTGCTGCTAAAATGCCACATTAGTAATAACAAGAAGTGGATGCACAACATTTCTGAACTTAACATCATTTATTGAACACTGATTCAAGTAGAAAAAACGAAATATTTTGATCTGCCCCCCCAAAAAATACAGTATGACCACATTACTGCTGAAAGAGTGTAACATACATCTCCTCATACCAATAACTAACAAGTTATTAAGACATTTTAGGTTTCGGCCTGGGGTCCTTCACATGCAGCAGCAGCACGTTCCACTGCACCAATAACACAGGGACTACTCACGGACGTGCCTGACTTTAAATCAGCGCTGCGAAGCACTGATATTGGCCAATGCCTATATATATATATATATATATATATATATATATATATATATATATATATATATATATATATATATATATATATATATATATATATATATACTACAGAGCAAATTAAAAATAGACGGAAGTTTCTCAAACCGCAGTGTTTCAAAGCTAAAAAAACCAGTAAAAGTGGCTACGCCCACTTTCCCGTTTTACAAAGTTGTGGATATATTGATGGGAGATCGACCCAAAGCAGATTAAAACACTGTCGCAGGACGTGACGTCTTCCTCTCGCCCCTTCTTTAATAAGTACATGTGAAGTATGTTTTCCTGAGTCTGCCACAATTTTAAAGCTATTAAAAACACGAGCGCGCCAACTGAAAACTCAGGTAACATACTTCTGCTGATCTCACTCTGACTGAACTCACCTGATGCTCATTGTCATAGTAACGTTTACGCCACAAGGTGTTTTTTTGGGTCTGATTACTGGTAGTGTGTATGTAAACAGAAATGTTTATCAGATTGTTGAGTAGAGTGAGCACATAAACACCTCAGTCTAAAACACCTTCATCTATAATCCAAATGAATTCAGTCGGACTGGAGAAAATCCCTGTATGTAAACATAGAAGGGCTGGGCAGCCCTATCCTCGGCACCCGGGGAGCAGTTGAGGGTTGGGTGTCTCGCTCAAGGACGCTTAAGTCATTTGCCGTCAGTTCAGGGAATCAAACTTGTGGACGCAAGGCTGCTTCCCTGACCGCCAGCCCACTCAGGCCACTGTTTAAAACCTGTTCTCTTTCTCACATACTTTGGTGTGTGTGTGTGTGTGTGTGTGTAGGAGGCTTACATCGCAGACCTGGATGCCAAGAGTGGCGCTAGCCTCAAACTCACCCTATTGAACCCCAGAGGACGCATCTGGACCATGGTTGCAGGGGGAGGTGCATCTGTGGTCTACAGGTACATCAAATTACATGTGAATACCGTAATCTAATAATTTAGAGTAACATTTAAGGCTTTTTTCCACTCAGCACAGATTGTTTATTCTTTTTCTTTGAGAACTTTTGTTTTCTCCACTCTGTGTTTTTTTAAAAGCCCTTAAAGCCCTGTATGTTAGTGATTTCCAAAATTTGTTATTAGAATGCTTTATAGATGTTTTAATTACATTCAACTAAATATCTACTACTCTGGTCCTATACCAGATGCTGATCTAAACCCTAACCCAACTGAGCATCAATAGAATTACACCAGATAGTTTGTGTAGTGATATTAAAATAAAGTGCCATGAAGTACATATCAATGTCATCTACTCTACCCTTCATATCTTGTTTTGGAAAAGAACAGCTTGATATGCTGTGTAAATATTGTTTGTTTTAAAATGTGCTGTTCACTCTTTAGTCTGTTTACAGACACTGACCTGCAAAAACGGCTGTTTTTAATTAGTTTCTGTTTTTTATTATGAGAGCAAACATTATCCACAAATATCTGCCTAGTCAGCCAGCATGAGTTCAGCCCTGATCATCCACGCTGTGAATGACACAGGACAACTAATCAAAACAGAGCCCAGTCTAAAGCACACAGTAACAGAGCAGCCTGTTTAATTCTAAGTAGCGCGCTACGGTATGCTTTCTGAAGATATCTTGTTGAACACCGACCGACTTCATGCTTGGTTATAAAGACAGACATGTTTCAAACAAAGTATGTTTGAGTTCGTCTTGTGCAGAACTTCAGTTGACTCAGTTTAAGGTATTACTCAGAGTTCATCTATCTCCCAGCTAAGTCCCAGCTCTCCAGGTTCTGTCCTAATGCTCTCAGTGATCAGTGTGATAAATGTGGTGCCACTGCATGTAATTTAAGTCTCTCATTCTTTTTTTTGTCCTTGTTTACTTAAAATATGGTTTAAATATTTTAAGATTATGACAAAGGTCCTAGGCACCAACCAGAGCTTAGTCAGATATTATAGCATTCATGTCTGTACTGGCAAGATGTCGCCTACTGCTACTGTGGAGGTCTTCAAAAGCCCCTTCCATTTCATTGTGGCTCTATGATGTCATGCATTTTCTTACTGTGGAGAAGATAAGGTCCACTTTGAAAGGCAGTACTGCAACATTGTATTCCCTGTGGAATCCTTTATATATTTTTTATTTTATTTTTTTTTTCTATTTACTTCAGGTTATACCAGCTGATTTGTTTGTTTATTTATTTATCATTTTTTTTGTGGAAAAAAATGAACAAATAACAGTGTGAGGATGCCATTGAATGTGTGCAACTGTTAAATATGCCTGTTGTAGGGCTGGGCGATAAAACAATGATAATTTTCGCAAAATAACGTTTCCTCAATAGAACCAGAAGACGTAGTCGATAGAATTAAGTTCCATACGCTTTCAGTATATTTATATGTGTGTCTGTATGTGTTTTTAATTTATTTGAAATTTTGAAATTATGATATCTTCACTTCTCACTTAAAGTAAAAAGACAGTAGTGATTTGATTTATATTGTGATTTAAATCAAATCGTGATGATATAAATGCTCGTGATAAGATTTTTCCCATATCGCCCAGCCTTAGCCTGTTTTTGTTTTTTTTTGTTTTTTTATTTATTTATTTATTTTTTTTAATACAGAATGTCGAGTATTGAATCACGTGAATTCTGTTTGTGTGTCGTGTGAATGTCTTGCGGTATTGCAGTATTCTAGATTTGCCGTCGCTGTTATTTCCTTTGAGAATTGTCTTTGTTGTATAAAACCACACATCATAACTGTACTTCGGGGGGGTTTCTTTCAGAAGTTTCTTTCAGTGCAGTTTCTGGAACTTGTCTCCTCCTCAGAGAAATAAAACTGTTTTGTAAGATCTTGAAGCTTTGCTGTCTGTTCTGAGTAAGCTGTGATTGTTTTTTGCCGTTTCTGCTTAGTGACACCATATGTGACCTGGGTGGAGTTAATGAGCTGGCAAACTACGGGGAGTACTCCGGCGCTCCCAGCGAGCAGCAGACATACGACTACGCCAAGACTATACTCTCTCTGATGACCCGCGAGAAGCACCCCGATGGTGAGTGAATGCGATTACTCGCGCGAGAAAAAAAATAATAATAAAAATTCCATAGATACACATGCCATTAATGATTAGTTTATGAACAGAATTGTATTAAATAATGTTTAATCAGCTGTTTAAAATTCCTTTCTGTTCATTTCTGACTTTACATTTTGTTCCCCCTCCCTTTGTGTTCTGTTGACAGGGAAAATATTAATCATTGGTGGAAGTATTGCTAACTTCACCAACGTAGCAGCTACCTTTAAAGTAAGTACCTTCCACAATCTTGCTTTGCATTTGATAATAAAATAGCAAATATTTCAAGAGCCTTCATTTAATATATAGATCATCTCCATTTTTGGAGATGATATTTTTTTCTATTACTCAAACACGACAACTGATCTTTATATCCTGTGAAAGTTTCCCAATTAATGGACCAATGCAATATTCCGAAATAGGTTGGAAATTTTTTCTGGTTCCATTGACTTGCATTGATGATAAAGACCAAAGGTGTTAAAAGTATTCTCATTCATTACTCAGGTAGAAGTATAGATACTAGGGTTTAAAAGTACTTCTGTAGAAGTTGAAGTATCAACTCAAGCTTTTTACTGTAGTGTACTGCTTTCAAAACTACTTAAAGAATAAAAGTAAAAGTAATGTAAGGAGAACTAAATGCCATTAAGGACAAAAACTTAGGCCACACCAAAGGGGTCTATAGTGCACTAGCCCATCTCCCTAAAAAAACATTCTTCTAAAAGTCATAATGACTATAATGTTATATTAAAATGTTAATGTTGATAAATTTGGGATGCGCTAGGCTTCCTGGTTCAGCCGCATATACGCCCATTGAACATGAATGTAGTTCAGTACAATGTAAATATATTAAAGAAGCATATCTGTTACTACTGAACATTAACATGAGTTTCATGGAGCAGAAGATATGATGACTAGTTGTCTTTTTAAATATTGTAATGGTGAAAAAGTCAAACTTCAAAAGCATGTTATTAAAAAAATGTAAATGTACATGAATGAAAACAAGCTGAAATGAAATAGGAGTAACGAGGATATGTTTCAAATGTAAGGAGTAGAAAGTACAGATAATGGAGTGTAAATGTAAAAAGTAATCTGAAAAATAATTACTCCAGTAAAGTATAAATAACCAAAATTTCTACTTAAGTATTTGTACTTCAGTACTTGACACCTCTGGTAAAGACCGTTTTTGGCTTTTCCTATAACGTTACATTGGACAACAATGTTTGTTTGATCTTTCCTGGTTTTATATTCAGAACGTGAAGTTAATGTAAAGAAGGCCCCGCCTGATGTATTGCTTGGCCTATAATAACTTGTTCATAATAACCTGTGATGAGGATCTATTTTGCACGTAACTCGTTTCGCAGTTTTCCAAATATGGACACAACAGATTTCTTCTATAGAGAATGAATACACTGACTCAGGACAGACCCCCGACACATTATGGTTTCGTTCAACCTACAAACTGCCTGTACTCACTCAGGGCAGATCCCCAACCTCTAATCCACAGACATACTGACCCACACTTGAGTTTTGGCTGTTCTGTTACTGGGATTTGAGCAGTTGCCCAATAATGATATAAACCTTTAGATACATGTCACACATAGAGGGTCCCATTATATTTACATGCATTACCGCAAGGCAAGCTGAAATGGTCAATCTGACCACACAGTTATTGTAATTAATTTGAGTTCACAATTAAAAACCAATCGAGTCAGTCAGTAAAGCATTGTTTAGCTAAAACTATTAAAATATAAAATTATATCCAGTATTTTTTTTTTCTTGAATTGTTAGCCCATTACCATCAGTATCAGCTGTAACTGTCTCATATCAATTAGTCGCTCTTCATACTTCAGATTAGGTCTAATCAGCTTTCAGCTTATATCAGTTCTTAATGTTTAACGGAACATCACTGTGCCTGTGACGGCTTGTTAAGTCTGCATTGCTGTTTTACCATCACACTGTTTAGTGGTCTTCTTGTTGTAGTAGTAGTCTTTATGGAAACGTGATGTTAAAATACAGTGCTGAGGACCCCTGTACCTCCCTCTTTCGCTGTCCAGGGCATTGTCCGAGCCATTAAGGACTACCAAGGCCCTCTTAAAGAGCATGAGGTCACCATCTTCGTCCGTCGCGGAGGACCGAATTATCAGGAGGGGCTCAGGGTGATGGGAGAAGTCGGTAAGTGGTGGAGCTGGTTTTCTTATAGAAACATTGCAATTAGTGCAGATGTTGGTAGAAACCTACTTACTGGATCCAGTTTGGTGAATAGTAGCATAGAAAACCATTAACAATAGAAAGTTTGGAGCAGTGGAACCCTGTTCTCTGGAGTAATGAAGCTCCATCCAATACTGTAAGGTGCAGTGCACTCTACAGCATGTGTCTACACACTTTTGGATTTATTTAATTTTTTTTCTGGAGGGTTCTCTAATGATGTCATCTCTCCTACTGCAGGAAAGACCACTGGGATTCCCATTCATGTATTTGGCACAGAGACCCATATGACTGCCATCGTTGGCATGGCACTTGGCCATCGACCAATCCCCAACCAGCCTCCAGTGGCCGCCCACACGGCCAACTTCTTGTTGAACTCCAGTAGCAGTGCTGCAGTAAGTGAACATGCGCTTTGGGTGTCTGTAAACGTATCTACACGGCCTGTCCAGAGTTTGGGGCCACAGTATGTACTTTGATAGTTTTTAAAAACTTTTGCCTTCGTAAACGTTTTGTCCAAAATGGTTGTTTGGAAAATAAGAAAATAAAGGCAGAGAAAATAAAGAAATAACATGTAACATGTAACAAATAACTTAAAGGATAATGAAAATGAGAAATGGTAATTAAAAGCAAGGTTTACTGCCCAGATAAACACAAGCGCTCGTCCTTATGTAATTTTTTGGTATGAAACTTTTTCCTAGCTTCTCTGTTTGAAAGAAACTGGAAATGCGAGTTTTGGCTATTTGTTCCTAAAAGATCAATGCTGAAGTGACTTCTGTACTAATTTTGGTCTGTCATTTTAGGACTGTAAATGGGAAAGAATCTGACGATACAATATGATATTGCGATTACAGTTCTGCGATAACTGCAAGCAAAGTGATATATTGTGATTTTTCAAATCCTACTATTAAAACACACCACTGTATGAACAGGTTTGTCAATGCTTACAATAGCATTGCGCCCTTGTGCTGCTTGTTAATGTTGGAGTGGAGATGAAAATGGATTAAAACACTGACATCTAGTGGTCAGAGGTTTAAACACAACACCCACTGATTCACTGTCTGCCAGGAATCTGCGTATCAATACTGTGTATTTGAGACTTGATACAGTATCACCAAACATGATACCCCAATATTCGATATTTTCTTAGAATCCTAAAAAATATTAAGGTCTAAGCTAATTTGTTCAGAAGAAAACAATATTAAAACTTTAATTATAACTTTAAACATATTATTTCATTATTTATTATTACATATTTATCTTTTTATTCTTTGCACCTTTGGGCCAAAAGCACATTACCATAATTTTCATTCGAAAAGTTATTCTAGAGTTTTCTTGAAAGAACTTAGTAGCTATTAGAGGAGATCTTCAGGTTTCCTGACACATACTAGTTTTTTTCTTACAGTCTCTGACCGGTCATTTTGCATGTTCAATGCAAAGTAGGTGCTTCTTGGCCAGTTTAAGTGGCAAAACACGTCCGACACTGTCAACAAAGTCTGATTTGTGAAAGTAAACACATCCTGTACTGAGAATACACTTCTGCATATGTTTGTTTGGTTCAACATTATATAACCTACATAACATATACACAGATCAGCCATAACATTAAAACCACCTCCCTGTATCTACACACACTGTCCACTGTATCAGCTCCACTGACCATACAGGAGCTCCACTTACAGACTGTAGTTCATCTGATTCTCTGTATACTTTATTACCCTGTTCTTCAGTGGTTCAGGGCCCTCACAGGACCTCCACAGAGCAGATATCATTTGGGAGGTGGGTCATTCTCAGCACTGCAGCAACACTGACGTGGTGGTGGTGTGTTGGTCTGTTGTGCTGGTGTGAGTGGATCAGACCCTGAAGTGCTGCTGAAGTGGTTTTAAACACTGTGTCCACTCACTGCCTACATTTCTGCTTCACCTTGTGGATGTAAAGTCAGAGACAGTAGCTCATCTGTTGCTGCATGGTTTGTGTTCTCTAGTCCTTCATCAGTGGACACAGGACGCTGCTCACAGGACACTGTTGGCTGGATGTTGCTGGCTCTCATTCCTATTCTCAGTCCAGCAGTGACACTATGTTTAAACGTTCCAGCAGCACTGCTGTGTCTGATCCACTCACACCAGCACAACACACACTAACACACCAACATCATGTCAGTGTCACAGCAGTACAGAGAATGACCCACCTCCTAAATAATACCTGCTCTGTGGGGGTCCTGACCATTAAAGAACAGGGTACGAGGGCATAAACAGTGTATGCAGTGAATCAGATGAACTACAGTCTGTATGTGTAGAACTACAAAGTGGCCAGTGGACCTGATTCAATGCTCCATGATTGCTGATACAAGGAGGTGGATTTAATGTAATGGCTGATCTGTGTATAACATACATAACATAATCAGAGCTGTGGCATTTTCTTAATATTATATTATTTTAGTTAGTTTTAGTAAATTTAGTAAATTAGGGCTGGGCGATATGGGAATTTCTTTTTTTTCCCATATCAGTCGATATCGATATATATATATATCACGATAAATATATGAAATCACTGTTGCCTTTTTACTTTAAGTGATAAGTGAAGATATCAAAATGTAAAAATTTTGTTAAATTGTTTTTTATCTTTGGGATTTTTATATACATATTTATCTTTATCCATTACAAAATTACGTCGATTAGCATAACGTGCGTCAATGTGCCGCAAATATGGTCGCGCCTGCAGAAAGCATGGATTTATCCGGAGCACAAGCTGCAGCTACAAACAATCACTCGCGTGTATCTAAAGTTGTGGGAGTGTTTCACACAGAAACACAACAGTGTGGTGCTATACACTGCTATACACGAGTCCTTGAAGATCAAACAACCCGTAGAGCTTCATCAACACAGCTGCAGGACAGCACCTGTTCACCTGTTTATCTTATCTTAGCAGATTATTTTAAGATTATTAACACGTTGTTGGATTTCTTTCTTTATATAACTTTTAGCTTGGATTAATTTTATTTGCACACAGTCCTTGCTGCACATTCCCAACAGGCAGCACCGCGAAGAAGAAATAAACAACCAAATAAACACATTTCCAAGCCAACCACTGCTAACCCAGTGGAGCATAATGGCTCATCTCACATTGGCTAAGAGGGACCCTAAGGACAGAGCCTTTAGAAATAATGTTCTACTGGCGGGTGCATTGAAAGCAGAACTTTGGAGGACTGGGGTCCTGTTTACCTGATGTAAAGCTAACACAGCACTCCACAACAGGGAAACATGGTGGTGGTAGTATGAAGTGTGGGAGGGGGGATGCTTTAGTAATGTAAAGCTCCAGCACAATTGGGTTATAACAATCAGAAGCACAAGAGCAATTCCAATTCTTGAAAGAAACAAAATTAAGGTTTTTGGGATGGTCCAGTCAAAGTCCTCAAACCCCAGTGAGATGCTGCAGCAGAACCTAAATTGGCAGTTTACGTGCTAACATAGCATATAACAAAGAGTCATTTAACTAGTAAATCTAGCAATGGCATCTGTGGACCTTCCTTACTTCCTAAGTCTCTGTCTGTCTCTGTCTGTCTCTGTCTGTCTCTGTCTGTCTCTGTCTGTCTCTGTCTGTCTCTGTCTGTCATATTTCGGAAGATGCTGACACTCACACTCACAGAATCCCCTACTTGTTTATCAGTGTCTCCCTCGTCCCCCCTTTAGTCAGTCTGTCGAAAATGAAAATGTGTGTATTTCCACCTAGCGGCTCAGACAGGAATTGGGCGTATTTGTCTAAAGCCATTGATTGGCTCTTGGGATTAGAGAAATATCGACTGAAATATAAAATATTTTAATTAGAAATCGGCCGATATCAATACATAGCCAATATATCCATCTCTATCTAAAACTTTCTTCGGCATAAAATGAACAGAACCCCATGGTTGGCATCACATGACCACGGTAATTCTGTGATTGTATTCTGGGAGGAACGCACTAGGACGTTTATAGAAAACAGATGGCCAGAAGAATGCGGGAGCATCCTGGTTGGATTGTCTCCGGACAGTGGGGGGGGGGTCCTTTATGGCAGGCAATTTAAAGCTCGAGAGCCCGACCCTGTGACACCCCAGGGCTCATGACCCCCTCCACCCAGGAGATAACCCCGAGATGGCCCGGAACCGCAAGGGGTTTACGACATGGCCATGTGACCTGAGGGCAATGGAAGGCAGGGCCCTCATAAGACCAGCTTCAGACCAGTTCAGATCAGACCAGGTTTTGACCAGCTCCTGATCAGAGCTAAGAGGGTATTGCCATTGCAATTAAACAAGCTTGAAACTCTGCCTGGTCTCCCTCTTCGTTCTGACGGCAAAAGACGAAGTTACAACAACGTGTAACATGTTTCTTTCAGTAGTAGTTTAACGTTTTTTGTTATTTTCTCTTATTTTATTCTCTCTGCTCGACTGTGACGCCTGCAGTAACCAAACTACTGGCACGTGGATTAAGCTGCCGCTGCCTCTACTCTCTGCGCTGTGTGCTTCAACCAAACTTGAAATAGCTGGAACTCCAGTTCAGCCACCTGATTGGTTTGGAGCGGCGCTATTCTCATTCTCATTGGCTGTTCGTGTTGTCTCTTAAAATCGACTACGTCTTATAGTTCTATCGAGGAAACGTTATTTTGTGATAGTTATCATTATCATTTTATCGCCCCAATAAATACATGTATCATATTTCAGCTCTCTGTAAAGAATATATTAACATATTGGTCTTTTAAAAATAAAGTCCTGTCTTTTGAGGTGTTTCAAAGTTTGGCGTGTGACTATATGCACTTAAGTCCGTGTTTGTTTGCGCTTGCAGACTCCAGCTACAACCAGAACCGCGTCGTTCTCTGAACACAAACTTGCCAACGACGTCACGCCTGCGAAGAAAGCCAAGCCTGGAGTTCCAGCAGGTAACTAGAGAGCCGCGGTCCTGCAGCAGACCAGCCTCAGGCTCATCGGCCTGGATTAAATCATGTAGAAGTTGTCGAGAGCGATAGGAAGTCAATATCAGCTCTAAAGGGAAGAATATCCGAAAAACAAACTCATTTCTTTCCTCCTTTTCCACTTATTCTCTCTGTTCATTAACTGCCTTTGTTTATCCTTTCACACCCTTTCAGTATCTCTCTATATCAGTATTTTTAATTTCACTCTGTTCCTCTCTTTTCCATTTTTTATACAACCCTCCTTCCTTTCTCTCTCTCTCTCTCTCTCTCTCTCTCTCTCTATACACACCTCTAAGCCTCCTCTCTCTATCAATCTTGGTCTGTGAAGAATATGCTCAGTGCGAGTTTCCAAGGTAAGTTTTAGGGTCTCGCCAGTTCCCTTTGTTCCTCCCACTCTTCCCTTTCTCCTCTTGTCCTTCAGAGACCCCCCCCCCTCATCCAGAGTAAACAAGGGATGTTTAGACTAAAGCCAGTAGTGCACATACTAGATGTGGTCAGGTAGTGCTGCTACTCAGGCCTGTGGGTATAATAATGATGAGTGTTGTATGAAAGACGAAGCAGATATGTTCATCTTCATGCTGGTGCTCGTCTTCAGTGCATGCTAGTGTAGACAAACTCTTACAGCACACTGGACAAGAAGCCCTGCAGAGCATCAGACAGCATCACACTTAGAAGAGTCAATGGACAAACAAACTGGACTTGTGGAGCCGGACCCTCTACTTTGAGTTAGTCTCGGATTGGTCTAAACAAATGACCTTCAGTTTGTTTCCAGCCTGATACGTTCACGTTCCCACTCAGCTCAGATTGTTCTTATGGTTGTTCCCAAAAGTTCTGGTTACAAGGCAAACTCAGGTTATGATACGTACTGTAGACGCTACTTGTGTGGACTTAGAATTTCTCTGTGTAGTTCAGTGGATGAAATGTAAACCAAGTCCTGCTAAATGCTCCGTTCTAGAGAACGTTACAAATACAAAGTCTAGAACCATGTAATAACTTTTACATCCTTTAAACATGTTTGTTTTATGTTTGATTCCTACTATCAATTTGAACACCACTTCGTTAGCAACTCTCGAGCATTCCATTTCACATCAAACTTAATTCGAATGACTTTGTTGGTGTCTTTTCTGAAAGGTATGCAGAAATGTTGGTTCCCTTTAACAGAATAAACCTTAATTAAACTTTATTTAAGGAATCTGTTAGGTTTAGTATTTTCTAGTTAAATGATCCAGCGTTACAGTGTAAACTACACACTTGGCGTTTTGTTGCTGTCCGAAGAAAATCATATCTCCATCTTTTAAACACGGCGGCTGCCGTTTCCATCCTGTGAAAGTCTCCTCGTGGATGGACCAATAGAAACTCTTCAAAAAGAATTTAGAAACAATTCTGGTTCCATTAACTTACAATAGAAGTCAGTAGGGCTGTACGATATATCGTTTCAGCATCGTCATCGCGATGTAGTCACATCAAACACTTTATGCTGTAATGTTTTTGCTGCTTGACATAAGAAGTAGATTCACTGTTCTTATTTTCCATGAAGTACCAACCAGATGAAGATTACGGCTGCTCAATATCATTAATTTTGATATTGGATTAATTTTCTGGGCTATTTTTATTGAGTGATGTGTATTTTCTGCGTAAACAGTAACGCATTCCCTCATTCTTAACAGTTAACAGTTGAAGTGGTCCCTCCCCCTCTGCTCGTTCACCATAGTTGGAGAAAGTTTTTCAGTTCTTGCACTACACGAGGTGACGAGACTAATTAGTTTGACTATTTAAAGCGCCACCAGGAAGCTCCGTATGACGAGTGCGACGCCAGATCTGGATGCTATTAAACTTAGAAACCTGTTTTAGATGTCTTTGCCAGCGTCTTACCGTATGAGAGGCTCCAAACGACATTGAGAAATCACGGTAGCAATAACTTTTCACCTCGTGAAAGACCTGGTACCAGTTAACACAGCTACCAAAGAGGGCTTAACAAACACGATCCAGTCACTTAGTAAGCTGTCCGTTACGTTAATGAGGATTTCCAACTGACAAGTCACTGTTTGCCAAGAGCATTTCTTTCCTGGAGGATCATTTAGACTAAGAAACGTGTTATCATGATGGATAATTAGCTTCTCTGACTTTTGGTTAAATCTGGTGAAAAGTCCTGCATTGTTTAATATTAGGGCTGGGTATCGCCACTGATTTCTCGGATCGATTCGATCCTGATTCACAAGGTCCCAGTTCAATTCGATTACGAATATATACAAATCGATATTGAATTATTCAATTGAAGATCGATTTGAATCGAAAAATCGATTTTTAATATCGCAATATATATCGCAAAAAAAAATATTGCAATGTCAAATTTTTTTTTTGTATCGTGCAGCCCTAGAAGTAAGGAGCGTTTTAGTCTCTCCTGTAAAGGTGCCCTTTTGGAGATGCATGTTTATATATTTTGTCAGATGCATCATTTTCATCAAGTTTTTGATTTACAGCGTCAATATCAGATCATGGGCTGTTGATTTTGTTCTGGGATTAATATACAGTAATTGGCAAAAGTCAGCTGTGTGTACAGCTTGGTCTGAATTCTTGGACACCGTCATCCACCTGGCTCGTCTCGTGTGCGGTAGGCTTTGTTTAAAGTGAGTGTTGGTGTATGTGTTTGAGGGAGTTGTGGTCTAAATGTGCTGTTATGAATTTGCTGAACTTGGTGAGTATTTTGTTGCTTTGTGTACTTCAAGAAGCAGGATTTCTCAGTTAGCTGGGTTACACGGGCCTGTTTTATAAGAGAGAGGCTGTGGGCTGTTCTAGCTGACGTGTGTTAAGCTGTGATGTGTTAATATCAGCCGAAGTCTTTTCTTCAGTATCTTCTGTGTGATTACCTGAGTACCTCCTCTTTAGCTCTTATATGCAGAGTGATTGTGTAGCTTAAGTAATCTACAAATTTGTTGTCAGAAGTGGTTGCTATGATTTTCCAGGTGGTTGCTAAGATGTTGCTAGGCGGTTGTTGGGGCATCTCAACAGGTTCCTAGGTTGTTGATATGTGGTTGCTATGGTGTCTCAGGTGGTTGTTATTGTGTTACTAAGTTGTTGATTGAGTGTTCCAAGTGGTTGCAAGGGTGTTGTTATGCAGCTGCTACAGTATCTTTGGTTGCTAGGTAGTTTCTATAGGATCTCATGTGTTTGTTAGGGTGTTGCTAAGCGTTTTCTAACGTATCACATGTGGTTGCTAAGGTTTTGCCTGGCAGTTAGTAAGGTATACCAGGTGGATGAAAAGGTGTTGCTAGACGGTTGCTGTGCTGTTTATGGTGCTTATTAAATGGTTACAGGTACAGATATTCCAAGTTGTTGCTAGGTGGTGTTAAAAAAGGATACGGGTCTATAGGAGGAACAAGGTTTTTTTAAAAAATAGACACAGGGAGCGAGGGTTAGTATGAATGTGGATTAGATACATAGACTAGTGAGGGTCATTCTGACTGTGGATTAGATACATAGACTAGTGAGCGTCATTCTGACTGTGGATTAGATACATAGACTAGTGAGGGTCATTCTGACTGTGGATTAGATACATAGACTAGTGAGGGTCATTCTGACTGTGGATTAGATACATAGACTAGTGAGGGTCATTCTGACTGTGGATTAGATACATAGACTAGTGAGCGTCATTCTGACTGTGGATTAGATACATAGACTAGTGAGGGTCATTCTGACTGTGGATTAGATACATAGACTAGTGAGGGTCATTCTGACTGTGGATTAGATACATAGACTAGTGAGGGTCATTCTGACTGTGGATTAGATACATAGACTAGTGAGCGTCATTCTGACTGTGGATTAGATACATAGACTAGTGAGGGTCATTCTGACTGTGGATTAGATACATAGACTAGTGAGGGTCATTCTGACTGTGGATTAGATACATAGACTAGTGAGGGTCATTCTGACTGTGGATTAGATACATAGACTAGTGAGGGTCATTCTGACTGTGGATTAGATACATAGACTAGTGAGGGTCATTCTGACTGTGGATTAGATACATAGACTAGTGAGGGTCATTCTGACTGTGGATTAGATACATAGACCAGTGAGCGTCATTCTGACTGTGGATTAGATACATAGACTAGTGAGGGTCATTCTGACTGTGGATTAGATACATAAACTAGTGAAGGTCATTCTGACTGTGGATTAGATACATAGACTAGTGAGGGTCATTCTGACTGTGGATTAGATACATAGACTAGTGAGGGTCATTCTGACTGTGGATTAGATACATAGACTAGTGAGGGTCATTCTGACTGTGGATTAGATACATAGACTAGTGAGGGTCATTCTGACTGTGGATTAGATACATAGACTAGTGAGGGTCATTCTGACTGTGGATTAGATACATAAACTAGTAAGGGTCATTCTGACTGTGGATTAGATACATAGACTAGTGAGGGTCATTCTGACTGTGGATTAGATACATAGACTAGTGAGGGTCATTCTGACTGTGGATTAGATACATAAACTAGTAAGGGTCATTCTGACTGTGGATTAGATACATAGACTAGTGAGGGTCATTCTGGCTGTGGATTAGATACATAGACTAGTGAGGGTCATTCTGGCTGTGGATTAGATACATAGACTAGTGAGGGTCATTCTGGCTGTGGATTAGATACATAGACTAGTGAGGGTCATTCTGGCTGTGGATTAGATACATAGACTAGTGAGGGTCATTCGGACTGTGGATTAGATACATAGACTAGTGAGGGTCACTCTGACTGTGGATTAGATACATAGACTAGTGAGGGTCATTCTGGCTGTGGATTAGATACATAGACTAGTGAGGGTCATTCTGACTGTGGATTAGATACATAGACTAGTGAGGGTCATTCTGACTGTGGATTAGATACATAGACTAGTGAGGGTCATTCTGACTGTGGATTAGATACATAGACTAGTGAGGGTCATTCTGACTGTGGATTAGATACATAGACTAGTGAGGGTCATTCTGACTGTGGATTAGATACATAGACTAGTGAGGGTCATTCTGGCTGTGGATTAGATACATAGACTAGTGAGGGTCATTCTGACTGTGGATTAGATACATAGACTAGTGAGGGTCATTCTGGCTGTGGATTAGATACATAGACTAGTGAGGGTCATTCTGGCTGTGGATTAGATACATAGACTAGTGAGGGTCATTCTGGCTGTGGATTAGATACATAGACTAGTGAGGGTCATTCTGGCTGTGGATTAGATACATAGACTAGTGAGGGTCATTCGGACTGTGGATTAGATACATAGACTAGTGAGGGTCACTCTGACTGTGGATTAGATACATAGACTAGTGAGGGTCATTCTGGCTGTGGATTAGATACATAGACTAGTGAGGGTCATTCTGACTGTGGATTAGATACATAGACTAGTGAGGGTCATTCTGGCTGTGGATTAGATACATAGACTAGTGAGGGTCATTCTGACTGTGGATTAGATACATAGACTAGTGAGCGTCATTCTGACTGTGGATTAGATACATAGACTAGTGAGGGTCATTCTGACTGTGGATTAGATACATAGACTAGTGAGCGTCATTCTGACTGTGGATTAGATACATAGACTAGTGAAGGTCATTCTGACTGTGGATTAGATACATAGACTAGTGAGGGTCATTCTGACTGTGGATTAGATACATAGACTAGTGAGGGTCATTCTGACTGTGGATTAGGTTTGATTTCCCCACTAATGTCGGGATCAGACCAGATGAACGTTTTCCAGTGGGAGAGAAGAGGACGAGTCTGAAAAGATAGATGTTGATGAGAACTAGTGTTGATGGTGGGTGTTCTTCAATACAGTGAACCTGGCAGCTACATGATGCTCTTTAAATGTAAACACGTTCGTTAACTCTGGTTTTCTTTGAAGACCGGACAGGCCGTGTGGTGGGGACCGTTAATAATGCAGGACATGATCAGAATTTTTAGTGACTGTACTTGTTCATTATGGTGCTTTGATATGAAATATATTAACCAAGAAGTTCTCCATCAGCTTTTGAAGCATCTCCCTTGGGTTACTGGTCAGTCTTGCTTCATGCTGGCCCTCAGGCCCAGCGTCAGTTTAGGGACTGTAGGTTAGAAATTGTCCGTCTTTAAGACCCTTGGGGGACATGTTTCTGGTTTTTTTTTTTTTTGGTTTTTTTTATTCGTTTATCTGTAGTTAGTACATGTTCTTTCTATTTTTCAACACAGTCATTTTATGTTGTTTTTGTTTTTAATTTTTTTTTATTTCTTTCATTTGTTGTGCTCTCTGTGTTGTGTGGTGAACAGAACTACAGAGCACAGCAAACAGGAGTGGAGGTAGGAGAGAGCATGTCAGCTTTCTCTCTCTCTCTCTCTCTCTTTCTTTCTTCCCTTTTGCCCTCCATTTCTCTCTTATCCTCTCTTTTCCTCTTTTTTTCCTCCTTTTTGTTTGCTCTTGAGTTGGTGTGGTTTTGTTTATGTCATCACAGTAACTGACCGGCCACTCAGGCTTTGTCTAAACATTCACCCGCATAAACACTCCCCAAGAAAAAACTAAAAGAACAACAACTGTCTTACCTTTCAATGCAAGTCAATGGAACCAGAATGTTTTCAGAGCAAATTTGGAGCATTTCTATTGGTCCGTTCACCATGAAATTTTCACACAATGTAAACGGCAGCTGTTGTGTGCAAATCATTTAGAAAAATAAAAATATTTCCATTCAACAGCGATGATATACATTTTACAATGTATATTTTTCTGCAGATCCACTTTAGTTGTTGTACATATTGTCATCACATGTATCTAAATTTTTCTTAGATCGTTTGAACCCGGCAGCTGCCGTTTACATTATGTGGAAATTTCATGATAAACGAACCAATAGAAATGCTCCAAATTCACTCTGAAAAAATTCTGGTTCCATTGACTTGTATTGAAAGTTAAGACAGTTTCTGTTCTCTCCTGTAAAAGTTGTCATTTTTGGAGATGCTTGTTTTTCTTTGGACGACGACGATACAGTCTTTCTGCCTTAAGCACTTTCCTGACTGTGTGCCTGGTCAGTCACTGCAGTGACATCCCCCTCCTTATGTTGTGCAGTGTTTCCCCCCAGACGGGTTCTAAAAGAACTCAAGTAAATCTCTTTTTCTCTCCAATCTGAAATTATCTCTGGCTTAAACGCGGCGCCTCGTACTTCTGTGTGTGCAGCTCCGCAGCCATGTAGTCAGGTATCTTGGATTTTTCTAAAAAGTTAGTTCTGCTGTATTTACAAAGCAACCAAAGTGGTGTTCACTCACATACAGGCCTGTTTCACACGTACAGCCTCTGCATGTTGAACGTCTTGGTTGGTCTGGTGTCGTAACAGTGCTGCCCTCCATGCTGTAGACTGAGGTTCTGTTCCCAACCTGAGTAACCAAGAGTTCTTGGATAAGACCCCTAACACTGCCTTCACCTACCTGTGTACAGCTAAACTGTAACGCTACCTTCACCTACCTGTGTACAGATAAACTATAACGCTACCTTCACCTACCTGTGTACAGGTAAACTGTAACACTACCTTCACCTACATGTGTACAGATAAACTGTAACACTACCTTCACCTACCTGTGTACAGGTAAACTGTAACACTACCTTCACCTACCTGTGTACAGCTAAACTGTAACACTACCTTCACCTACCTGTGTACAGCTAAACTGTAACACTACCTTCACCTACCTGTGTACAGCTAAACTGTAACACTACCTTCACCCACCTGTGTACAGCTAAACTGTAACACTACCTTCACCCACCTGTGTACAGCTAAACTGTAACACTACCTTCACCTACCTGTGTACAGATAAACTGTAACGCTACCTTCACCTACCTGTGTACAGATAAACTGTAACACTACCTTCACCTACATGTGTACAGATAAACTGTAACACTACCTTCACCTACATGTGTACAGATAAACTGTAACACTACCTTCACCTACCTGTGTACAGCTAAACTGTAACACTACCTTCACCTACCTGTGTACAGCTAAACTGTAACACTACCTTCACCTACCTGTGTACAGGTAAACTGTAACACTACCTTCCCCTACCTGTGTACAGCTAAACTGTAACTCTACCTTCACCTACCTGTGTACAGCTAAACTGTAACTCTACCTTCACCTACCTGTGTACAGGTAAACTGTAACCTTTTCTTTTCAGTGTTCATGAACAGGGCAGCACAGCAGTATAGGCACAGGCCACCTAAGAAAGTACTGTGAAATAAACAGATGAAACCAAAAAAGCTATATTAATGATCATCATCAGGTTAAATACTGAACATTTAATGCTGAACATTCACTTTTCCCAGCAGATCTACCAAGTTAGTTACTCAATTAGGTACACTTAACTTACATATACTCTTATTACTTATTACTTCTTACCATACAGGCATATAGGTGCACTTATACTATAGTATGTTTAATGTAGTGTACCTGTGTGCCTGTCTGGTACGTGGAGCTGATGAAATGAATAATAAATGTAAATGGAAGTTAAGTGTACCACGTCAGTTCTATAAAGTGACTATATTTTTATATATATTTATACTATGTTTATGATACATATATACTTAATAAGTCTCTATTTAGCAGTTGTCGCATAGTAGTTCACTAATGTGCACTAATATTGTATATTATAGATTCTGTGCCTGTCAAACTTGTATTATATACAGTGCACACACACTGTATAGTGTACAGCATATATTGTACATGATTAACGTTTTTCTAATATACATATATTTATATAATCTTTAATCTTGGAGTCTATCTGTTTCCGTGCATACTTCATTACCCCCTTTTACCTTGTTCTTCAACGGTCCGAGGACCACCACAGCAGATATTACTGGATCGTTTCCAGCACTGAAGTGACACTGATGTGGTTCTGTCATGTCAGCTGAGCTATTGCCTCTGACTTTACATCCACAAGGTGGACGAATAAGGTAGGAGTGTCTAACAGAGTGGACAGCGAGTGGACACAGTGTTTAAAATCTCTGAGCAGCACTGCAGTGTCTGATCCACTCACACCAGCACCACACATCACTTCATCACTGTCCTTGCAGTGCCAAGACTGTATCTGATGTGCAGTTCCACAGCATCGATGTCTGCATGTCATGGTCAGTGTGTGGAACCTGTCACGCAGAGGTGGTACGTGTTAAACAGGCCATAAACCCTCCCTAGAATGTCTAGGAAACATTAATGGGCGGTGACTGGGGTGTGGGGTGTTCTGTAACATGCAATCTATGAAGGTGGTTCATCCAAAAGTGGCTAGGTTTGTATTAGCTTTCGTGAGAACCAAGGTAGACTCAGACTGGGCATTGGTGGGGTCAGGTTCCCTTCGCTATACCTCTTCAGCTCACCCCAAATGAAGCTCCACCATCCGGATAATACAGTTCCACTCTTTTACAGCCCGGTGCTGCAGGGGTTTATACTCTAGCCCACATTGGGCTCATGTGTGTTGGCTCTATAGAGTCCCATTCTGGGTGCACACGGCTGAACATCTGTCCGCATACTTTTGGACACTTCTGCTTATCTGTAATAGTAAGACAGTGTTAACTTTATGGAAGTTTTGTGCAGGAGCACTCACTTCCATACAGTGATCATGTTCTGCTTACGCATGTTCTCTATTCACGCTGTGACCCTTTGTATTAACCCCGTGTTTTCCAGACCAAGTCCTGCACATTTTCTGTTAGTCTGATCCAGTCCACCTGGTTTGGACTCATTAAGGGCTGAACTCTACTTCTGCATGCAGTGCTGGGCACAAGCATTCGCATGGGCTGCCATCATACTTTCAATAGGGGGCAGATAAACAAAATGCAACGTGTCAATAACCAAAATTTTGATAACTGAGAAGCGCTGGCAACCTCGGAAAAGATTCTCTACTCAAGTGCGTTGCCTTGTTGGGAAAGAATGGCAGAAAAATGAATAATTTGATAAATGAAGCGATAAATAAGAATAAATGTTATTATTTTTGAATAATTTTTGAATAAAATCTACCTCTAAGAATGTATTGCTGGGATGTTATCACATCAGCAAGACCACCTGGGTTGGATTCCCTTGAGTGGGTTTCCTCCGGGTACTCCAGTTTCCTCCCGTAGTCCAAACACATGCAAGTTAGGTTGATTGGTCACTCTAAATTGCCCGTAGGTGTGAGTGTGTGTTGGCCATGGTGTACCCCGCCTTTGGGATGGAGGGATGGAGGGATGGAGGGATGGAGGGATGGATGGATGGATGGAGGGAGGGAGGGAGGGAGGGATGGAGGGATTGATGGATGGATGGATGGATGGATGGATGGGTTTGCTGGATTTAGAGGTGTAGTTGAGGTGGTGATGCCACGCATGTTGGCCCCTCTGCACGCCTTTGCGAGCTGTGCGGGCCCATAAGCCGTTCTCTGTGTCACACTGCAGATGCATTTAAATGCAGAAGTATAAATCAGCCTTTAACTCATTCACAGAGTGTAACCTCGGTGCTGCATGAGGTTTCAGTAAGGAATGCATGAAAATGTGCAGAGCAGAATTTTGATCGTGACTGTTTGTAGTAACCTGTGACGAGTGGCATTAACACACACTGTTAATATTGTAAAATGAAGGTCTAATAACTCTCTCGCTCTCTCTCTCGGTCTCTTTCTGCAGCGAAAGCCACCACTCTGTTCAGTAACCACACTAAGTCCATAGTGTGGGGCATGCAGACGCGGGCAGTGCAGGGAATGCTGGACTTTGACTACGTGTGCTCTCGAGATGAGCCTTCAGTTGCGGCCATGGTCTACCCCTTTACGTGAGTGCAGGCTGAGATAACTGCCAATTAACTGTAATTTACAGGGCACACAAAAGCTTATGTACATATATATATATATGTGTGTGTGTATGTGTGTGTATGTATGTGTATATACACTACCGCTCAAAAGTTTGGGATCACAGTGAAATGTTCTTGTTTTCAATGGAGTATCTTCTTCCTTAACACAACAATGAACTGACGGGTCTCTAAAGAAAGTTGTTTCTTTCTGGTCATTTTGAGTCGGTCAGCAAGCCATCAACTGCTGATGCTTCAGATACTAAACTAACCTAGAATGTTGTTCTACCTTTTATACTCACTTATTAGTAGAATGTTTTTCAGCTGTGCATCACAATTGAGCAAGAGTGTCCTAACAACCAATTAGTCCAATAACATCCTTAACTTGGATTGGTGGTCGTACCAGGAGATTTAGACAGAGGACTGAGAATTACTGATAATAAGACTATATGCTAAATAAGCCTCTATACAAAAATAGACTTTAATACAAACATTTTTATTCTTTAAAAATCATCTGATACACTTACATTAATTGCGAAATGGACAATATTGTTTGTGAATTGCATAAATTGCATGAAAATTGCATGAAATTAAATTCTAAAGTAATCCTAAACTTTTGAGCGTGTGTGTATATGTATATATATATATATATATATATATATATATATAATAAATAAATTGTATTTATTTATTTATTTATTTATTTATTTATTTATTTTAATGAAGACTATTGTGCTAAAACTGCTAAAACGATATGCTAACCCCATAAGATGAACTACACTGCTATGTCTATTAACATTTATATTCTGTTTGTGGGATGTAAAGATTTTTGTGTGTATGTGTGTTTATCTATCAGTGGGGACCACAAGCAGAAGTTCTACTGGGGTCATAAGGAGATCTTGTTGCCGGTTTATAAGAACATGGCTGAAGCCATGAAGAAGCACCCAGAGGTGGACGTCCTAATCAGCTTTGCGTCTCTTCGCTCTGCCTTTGACAGCACAATGGAAACCATGCAGTATCCACAGGTGAGGCATGTGGTAGTCTGTCTTTGTTGTGGATTCTAACTAGGAGTGGGATGTTATGGGAAATTTTCTGTCCAGATGTCGGAGACCAGTTTCTTCACTGATGTCAGTAGTGTTGTAGAACTATTTAAGTTGTAAAATGTAATTTTTTTAATTAGAAAAAGAAAATTCTGTAAGCCTTAAAACTTTTAAGGTCATAAGTTTTCTGAGTGTCTCGAAATGTCTTCTAGTAAAGCAGGTTAATGATGTCCAGGCATTTGTAAATGTGTCAAGTATGGATAAAATAAGTCCGATCTGTTCCTGATTAAATATTAAAATCTGAAGTCTTTATTATGCATTCCTAAAGAATAAGTTATTTTGTATATGAAACTAAATCAAAGCTAAAACTAACTAGCCACCAGCTGTTCTGATGAGGGACTAGAGGACAGCAAAACAAATACAGTCAGACACACTTTTTACTTGTTTTTTAGTGAAAAGTTTGAGAATACCATCTCAATGCATACGTCTATACTCTTTAAAAACTAACAAATAAATGCCCTTTTTGAGTGTGTGCAGTGATATGCATTGAAAATCATAAGAAACATTAAATTAGATTTTAAAACTTGTCCCTACTGACGTAGGTTGTTAGGCATGCCTTTGTTTTTTGGACTGTAATACAGTAACCTGTCAGCATCTAATGCACACATTTCTAAAGTTTAACAATATAAAAATCCTGAACATTCCCATCTTCAGTTTTTTAGATTTTTACTGAAAAACCAACAAAAGTATGCAGAACGAAACCATTTGAATGAATATTCCATACAATTAAGATCTTCATCAACTGATGAGTTTCTATTGTTTTTTTTTTTTTGCTATTAAGCTGTACAGAGCTACATCACACTCCTCACACCCCTGAAGAGGGTCCGGCGTTAACGTCACTTCCATTGACAAGCATTTGGCGGTTTTCATAAAATGTGAAGTGTTCTGAAGTTTTGAAGTGATCCTCTGGAATTTACTAGTCATGTTCATTTTATATGATACTGCAGTGCTATAGAGGGGTCTCTAAAGCTAAATCTGCTGGAATATCATTGGCTGCTAAGCAATGAGAGGGGGAGAATACCTGAATACCTTAATACTAGAGATGGACCGATCAGTGTTTTTGAGGCCAATCACCTTATAGTGCGATCGGCCGATAGCCTATACCGACTGAGGGCGGGGCTGTATGCCACGGCAGGGCTACATGCAATTATTAGTGAAGCAAGTCATGAAACATGGTGGTAACGTGGTTATCTAGAACTATAAACTCAATCACTCTGGCTGTGATTCCTTTAGCTCTCTGGCTGTACTATTAAGATGAGATTAGAGTGTTAAATGTTGTTGTTTTGATTTCCCAACCAGACACGTTGATGTTAGAGATGTTACAGAACGCCTGGATGGGTCTGTGTCTCAAACGTTAAAACACTGCCAGACGGACGATGTTTTCTATTCGCACATACGGTGAACGCCATAAACTGTTCTCGCGAGGCCGCTGCTTTAGTCAGTCTGGCGAAAATGAAAGGGTATGGTTTTCAGGTAGGAATTGCAGGGAGCTGGCTGGAGGTGGGTTCACAGGGGGCTCCTCTTCCTGGATGAAACCCTAGCTGGAAATACAAATGAGGCTCATTTGTTTAATGCCATCGATTGGCTCTCGGGGATCGGCTAAATTGGAGAAATATCCAATCACTGATCAATCCTTCCATCTCCACTTAATACATTTTTACATAAGAACAAATCCCAAATACACAGACGTTAGTGAATGCTAGAAATTCCTTGTTAAGAACGGTTGGTAAGTTAATCCTTGAAGTCCTTTTAGTCCTGCTTTTTGTCTTTGATTATGTGAAGTCTTTAGAAAGACCATGTAAGTGTTTTATTGTATAATTAAGTCCTGTTTTTATTGTGTTGGGCCTTTTTTTAAAAAAAATGCTGACAACTAATTAAATCATCACAATAGTCTATAGGTTACTGTATTAACTATGGGTGTGTCTCAAAACCTAGTGAGCTCCTACAATAGGCAGCATTTTATGTCATAGTATGCGCTCCTTATTTAGACCTGATTTTAAGTAAGCATCGAACGCTTCCTCAGCCATTAAGACAATCCCATGATGCAACACAGGCAAATCTCTGAGCAGTGAAGTGGTGTTAAAATGTGAGTTATTTTGATTCTCTCTGGAGTTTTAATGTGTTTCTGGTCATATAATCACACAAAACAGTATTTTATTATCAACTCTGTAACGAGTCCTTCACCATTTAGCAGTTTTATACTCGAACCATTAGCATTCATGCTAGCGTATTTTTAAGCTATTGTTTTGGATGCCGGATGGTAACTTAGCAACTAGCTAAACCACTGGTCGCGTGCTGCAGTGGGCGGAAACAAGCCGTGACGCCGTCTCTCTCTAACTAGAGGGTCTCAGTAATCTGTTTTATGAGGAGAGACGAGGAGAGAACACTGCTACTTAAACAGCTGTCTACATAGACAGCCTACTTAGACACTTACTAGGATTTGAGACACACCCATTATTCATATCATATCATTGTCTGTGGGTTTGGTTTGGATATGAACGCGTCTCTGATTCCGTATACATTCTGCTATCAGATCCACACTATAGCCATCATCGCCGAGGGCATTCCTGAAGCACTGACGCGCAAACTGATCAAGACTGCAGACGAGAAGGGAGTCACCATCATCGGCCCTGCTACAGTAAAGTCACAGCCCGTTACTGTCTGTTAAAGGAGATGCCTGTGAACGTCAGAATACTCTCCTTCCATTAGATTAGAGTTTGAAGGTCTTGTTTTGTGGATTTTGTCTGTTTAGGTTGGCGGTATTAAGCCAGGATGCTTCAAGATTGGCAACACTGGCGGGATGCTGGATAACATCCTGGCATCAAAGCTGTACCGGCCAGGCAGCGTAGCGTACGTGTCCCGCTCCGGAGGCATGTCCAACGAACTTAACAACATCATCTCCCGCACCACGGATGGAGTGTACGAGGGAGTGGCTATTGGAGGAGACCGGTGAGAGAAATCTTTCATTCAAGCTGCTTTAAATAAAATTTAATTTCTTATACCGGGAGTTCAGAGTGGAGGTTCTTCAGAATGCTCTGGTGGGCTGGTTCATCTCCCACGTCTTGCTTCTACTTTGGAAAATATGAGTGTGGAAAAAGAAACATAAAACAAATTAGCTGCGAGTGTAGTGAGAAAATCTTAGCTTTTGAAAAAAAAATAACCTTGTGTTGTCTTTTCAGCTCTTAATATTATAAAATCAGGAAATTTTTAAGGCTGGATGGATGTAAATGTGATCTGGTGTTAAAAATCTCAACACAACACAACCCCTAACACAGTGAAAGACCCAGACCACCTAACAACCAGAGCCCAATTCTAACAACAAACACTGTGCGTGAAATGTGAGGGCTGCCAAAGCACTCCTTTAAAATAGAAGTGTCTTTAAACAGTTTCCTCTTTTCTTGAGTAGGACAGGTCTACCTGTTTCTGATATTGGGTCGCAAAGATGGCCACGCCTACTTAAGCCATGGATTTATCTGTGTGTATCTAAAGTTGTGGGAGTATTTCACACAGAAACACAGATTTTAAAATGATTAACATGTAAAGGCTGGTTTATACTCCGTCTGTCTGCCCTCACACTTCTCTGCGTCAGCTCCGTTTACATGCTTGCTGAGCAACACGTCCAGTAGAGGGCAGTTTGGAGTAAATCAAGCATGGCGGCGGTGGATGAGCTCGTAGTTCTTTATTTACTTTAAAAACGAATAAAAACGAGTGTTTGTCTCTGCGCCGAGGAGAAGGTATTTCTGGGATGTTCTAAGGAACGTACAGAAGCTCTCTTCAGAAAGTCCCCCCGTTTCTTCTTCGTCCTGTCCATGTGGAAGTGGTCGTGTCTTCCACTGTCCCAACAGTCTCCAGCGGTACGGAATGAACGCAGAGTACGGACAGAAGGCTCCGTATCCGTATTTAACGTCGAGCATAAATGAGTCTTTAACATGTTTCTTTCCGTAGTCTCACTTGATCACGCATCGTTTCTTAATCGTCCAGTGTAGAACCTAAGACTGTTCTCGGTACCGCAGGAGCTTTAAAACACAGATAGGTTCACACGCTGGTTCTCAAACGGCTCTCTGAGTCGTGTAGGCTACGAGTCATTTGTGCCTCTATAAGTCGAGTCAGAACGTAGACTCTTAACCATTTAATATTAATATATATATATATATATATATATATATATATATATATATATATATATATATATATATATATATACACACACACACACACACACAAAATGCTAAAATTAGTCATTAGCTTAATTGACTAATCGAAAAACTAATCGTTAGATTAATCGATTTTGAAATTCATTGTTAAGTGCAGCCCTAGTTACAACACCCCCCCCCCACCCCCCCCCCCCACCCCCCCCCCCCCCCCCCACGGCAATGATTGCAGCTAACTCTAGATCATAATAACATCAAATGATATCCACAAATAAACATACACAGGTTTCTACAGCTGGACAGAATCATTGGTAAAGTCAACCCAACCTTACAAGTAGAGATGGACCGATCAGCGGTTTTGAGGCCGATTTCGATCGCCGATCACCTTTCAGCGCGATCGACCGATAGCCGATACCAATCGAGGGTGGGGTATACGTCACGGCAGCACTACATGTAGTTATTAGCGCAAGCAAGTCATGAAACATGGTCTAAACTGGTTTATTACCATTTTTAACGAGCTCATGTGAAACAGCATAATATATTTATCTAAGTAAATAAACAGATATCACCAAATACTGCAATCATTACATTTAGACCCTTAATTTAAAACTAAAAAAGTGAATTAAATAAATGCAGTAAAAACTGCATTCATTAAACACAGATTCTGTTATTTTAATCAAAAATCTGTTATCATTAAATGTAGATCTTGAATTGTTGCTGCTGTTCTGTTTGTACCGGTCAGATCTGATCTGCACTGAGTTATTATCTGTTCTGGGTTATCTGTTTTGTGCTAGCTGCGCGTGCTAGCTCTGCTGTTTGCTGATATTCACTGTATTTAGTAGCGGGTGTACCGTATCAGATTAGTAGTGTTAAATGTCTTTGTCTTGGTTCCCCAACGAGACACTGTTAAATTTACAGATTTTAAAAACGCTCTGGATTAGTCTGTGTCACATACGGCAACAAGCTGCCAGACAGACGCAACGCAAAACTGCTTTAGTCAGTCTGTCGAAAATGAAAGGGTATGTGTTTCCACCTAGTGGTTCAGATAGGAATTGCAGGGAGCTGGCCGGAGGGGGTTTCAACGAAATGCTAGCTGGAAATACAGAAATTAGGCTCATTTGTTTAACGCCATCAATTAGCTCTCGGGATCGGCTAAATTGGAGAAATATTGGCCGATCACATATTTTGATAAAAAATCGTCCGATACCGATACATAGCCAATTGATCCTTCCATCTCTACTTACATGTTTTATTTTTTTTCTGAAGATGGTGAAGATGTGGGCTCACTCAGCTTACTGGGATACTATATGACCAGCTCAAACGTTTTTGTTAATCTCAGATAATTCTGATTAAGCAGTTATGCATTCATTGTGAATGAGTCTTAATCTGCGACTTATTGTTCAGTACTACTTTTATACAATTACTCAGTAACGATTGTGAAACAAATAGGCTAGTTATATAAACCTGCGGCCACAGAAAGACCCCCAGAGAGGGTAAATCTTGCTTGTTAAGAAGTATTTGACTAAAGCTGCTCTACCTGCTGTGACCAAGAGGATTGATTCTGCTTTTGAGTCCTGGTTGTGCTCAGGGTTTCTTAATTGTGTGTTTGGGGAGCTTTTCCTGACATGTCCTCTCTCTAGAATGCTCATTAAGGGGCTGTACATACATTCCGGCTTTGAGGTTTTGAACTTCTCCTCTCTCATCGGTTTTCTGGTCTTTGTAGCCATCAGGTGAAGTGGAATGAAAATAGACACCAGCTATAATGGAATGTGTCTCTCCGTCTTTCTGCAGATACCCCGGTTCTACTTTCATGGACCATGTTTTGCGCTACCAGGACACCCCAGGAGTGAAGATGATCGTAGTGCTTGGGGAGGTCGGGCCTTTTGCCTTCCCCTATGATTGACCATATATGACCAGAATTTCAATATTACATCAAAGTTGTTATTCAGCTGCTCAAGTTGAAGCTCGTGTGCGACCAGATCTTACTCAGACCTGACTTTCTCGTCTGTATCGTTTGTAGATTGGAGGCACTGAAGAGTATAAGATCTGCGAGGGTGTTAAAGAGGGCAGGATCACTAAGCCTGTGGTGTGCTGGTGCATCGGTACATGTGCCACCATGTTCTCCTCTGAGGTTTGTTGGCAGCTTCTTCAAACGCACCATACATACTTGCCAAGACAGGTTATTGTTACTTTAAATACAACCCCCCTCAAAAGTTTTAGATCACTACCAGACAAACGTTTTAGATACACTACCAGACAAACGTTTTAGTATCACTACCAGTCAAACGTTTTAGATACACTACCAGCCAAACGTTTTAGTACACTACCAGCCAAACGTTTTAGATACACTACCAGTCAAACGTTTTAGATACACTACCAGCCAAACGTTTTAGATACACTACCAGCCAAACGTTTTAGATACACTACCAGCCAAACGTTTTAGATCACTACCAGCCAAACGTTTTAGATACACTACCAGCCAAACGTTTTAGATACACTACCAGCCAAACGTTTTAGATACACTACCAGCCAAATGTTTTAGATACACTACCAGCCAAACGTTTTAGATACACTACCAGCCAAACGTTTTAGATACACTACCAGTCAAACGTTTTAGATACACTACCAGCCAAACGTTTTAGATACACTACCAGTCAAACGTTTTAGATACACTACCAGCCAAACGTTTTAGATACACTACCAGCCAAACGTTTTAGTACACTACCAGTCAAACGTTTTAGATACACTACCAGCCAAACGTTTTAGATACACTACCAGCCAAACGTTTTAGATACACTACCAGTCAAACGTTTTAGATACACTACCAGCCAAACGTTTTAGATACACTACCAGCCAAACGTTTTAGATACACTACCAGCCAAACGTTTTAGATACACTACCAGCCAAACGTTTTAGTACACTACCAGTCAAACGTTTTAGATACACTACCAGCCAAACGTTTTAGATACACTACCAGCCAAACGTTTTAGATACACTACCAGCCAAACGTTTTAGATACACTACCAGTCAAACGTTTTAATACACTACCAGTCAAACGTTTTAGTAACACTACCAGCCAAACGTTTTAGTAACACTACCAGCCAAACGTTTTAGATACACTACCAGCCAAACGTTTTAGTACACTACCAGCCAAACGTTTTAGATACACTACCAGCCAAACGTTTTAGATACACTACCAGTCAAACGTTTTAGATACACTACCGGCCAAACGTTTTAGATACACTACCAGTCAAACGTTTTAGATACACTACCGGCCAAACGTTTTAGATACACTACCGGCCAAACGTTTTAGTACACTACCGGCCAAACGTTTTAGTACACTACCGGCCAAACGTTTTAGATACACTACCGGCCAAACGTTTTAGATACACTACCGGCCAAACGTTTTAGATACACTACCAGTCAAACGTTTTAGATACACTACCAGTCAAACGTTTTAGATACACTACCGGCCAAACGTTTTAGATACACTACCGGCCAAACGTTTTAGATGCACTACCGGCCAAACGTTTTAGATGCACTACCGGCCAAACGTTTTAGATGCACTACCGGCCAAACGTTTTAGATACACTACTATATATATGGATAGATGAGTGGATGGATGGTACCACATATAAAAAAAAATAAGTTTTTCGGTTTATTCATCTGATCCAGTAGTTATGCTCCTAATGACAACATACTGTATGTGTAGACTAGTTGTGAAATACAAGCTGAATTGATTAGTGTGTGTTGACTGTATTTATATATTTGTGTGTGTGTGGTGTTTCAGGTGCAGTTCGGTCATGCGGGAGCGTGTGCGAACCAGGCTTCGGAGACGGCTGTGGCTAAAAACCAGGCACTGCGGGAAGCTGGAGTGTTTGTGCCCAGGAGCTTCGATGAGCTGGGAGAAGTTATCAGGTCAGAGTTTACCTGACTACATAAATCCAGTGTCAGTCCACTGAGGAGGGTTTTCTGAGGAAATGATCAGAGTCTGCTTCTGTGGTTTGGTGTGAGAAATCTTCTCAGTGGTGGTGATGGGTACCAGGGGTCAACATGTCTGCACCTATATAATCATTATATATACTATCCACAGTCCCCAGTGATTCTACACGCGTCTTCTTCTTGTTTTTGTGTATTGCGTTGCCTCCCAACTTCCTGTATGTGCTTCTCTGCTATGTTTGCATATGAAAAAGAGAAGCTGTGTCACAGACTGCTGTAAAAGTGTCTCAGGTGCCAAGCAGCTATAATAACTTTTTATGAGGGAGCTTTCAGAGGTATTCACTGTACACGTCCGCTGATAATCACCACCACTGTGCACAGTTCTTCTATCTGTCGATCACTTTGTTTACATAATGTTAATGTGGTTATGCAGAGAATCTCACTAAGAATATGAAGGCAGATTTATATTAGAGTGAATTGTAAAGCAGACAGGCTGTTTGGGGAAACAGTCTTTTCTGTAAGTATGAACAGATTGCAGTGTGTATGTGGTAATAAATGGAAAATTAACAGACCTGCCAACCTTTTAGACACCATTTATATGAGTCATTGATGGCTTTGAGTCCAACTGTCTGTGAATTTGCGCTCTAGGCAACTCGCCTATGGGTGTAACAGCATTGGGTAGCAACCTGTGGGGGAAAAAAAGACTACTTAAAACTTTTCAAACAGACTACAACCGGAGAGCCGTCAAAACAACAGTAACGAAATTGGGTTTCATCCCTCTCAGTTTTTTTCATACTGTGACAGGCTATGGGAAAAACACAAGATGCAAAATATAAAATATAAACTTGCAGGTTTTAGCAATTCGCGTGTGTAAACATTTAAATCAAATCAGTTTTTTTTGTGTAGCGCTTTTAACAACTGATGTCATCACAAAGCAGCTTTACAGGAAGTTAGTGATAAGTAGGGCTGTGTTTAAAAAATAGGTTTTTCGATGCAAATCGATCTTCATTTGAATAATCCGATATTGATTTGTATAAACCTGAGATCGATCTTTAAAATTAGCATTCCAGCTAATAAAGATCAGAGTGTTGGGGGGCCGTCTTCCAAAGAAGTGGACCTGCGTCTTTGGCTGAAGCCGCTAAATTTAAAACCTCCACCCAAACCTCCATATGTCTGCTCTCACCATTCTGTGGAGGAGAACCAGCACCAGAGCATCCTTATCCAGAGAAATGTCTCGGCTATGAAGCTCAGAGGAAGCAGACGTTTAGGGTGTTTGCGAGTTAAGTAACTGTTTTCTGATCAGTGTCCACCGCGCTAGGCTATCTGGACTGTAACTAACACCCACGCAGAGTGGCTCGGGCAGCTGGCTGGACTTGGGTTTAACCGGCTTTCAGAAATATAAACTCACCGTCTGTGTGTAGGAGGACACGCCCACCTTCCCACTGGGAAGGTACTGATACGCTTCAGTACTTTTATAGTTTTTCATTGCTGAACCGTCTACACCTTCCGAGAGTACAGAGTAATTAAACACGTCGCCATAGGTAACCTCAGACCACCTTTTCATATCATCCACCCACTGTGTTATTAACCTCAGACCACCTTCTCATATCATCCACCCACTGTCTTATTAACCTCAGACCACCTTCTCATATCACCCACCCACTGTGTTATTAACCTCGGAGGAGACAGTGTTGTCCCATTCTAACTTCTTACTGTCTCTCTGGTCTCCTCCCATATAACTGTATTCATTTTGGTTAGCTGAGCGGAAGTTCTAACACAAAGGTGGAATAAACACACGCTTGAAAGTGGGTGTGGCCAAATATTTGAATATAAACATATAAACACTAATGTTTTTTCAGTAATGGTAGGTTGAGTGTTCTTTGTATGTTTACCACATTAGTCCTCTGAAAATCTCTTCATTTTCAAACAAAACATATTATTGTAACTGAAATATCCCTAAATGAATCCATATTGAATCGAATCGAATCAAATCGGAAATCTAATTGAATTAGGACCTTGTGAATTAGGATCGAATCGATCCGGGAAATCAGTGGCGATACCCAGCCCTAGTGAGCCACCCCGCCCCGTGCCATTGGTTGGGCTGCCCCATCGCAAGAAGTTGCTACTGAAACAAGAATATTCCCAGGTTGGCAGGTCTGAATTAATTCTGGCCATGTGGCTGCAAATTAACTGTAAGTACAACAGACTTCATATTTTAAACCTGGGTTTCTGGAGGAGAATCAGGCAGAAAGTAAAAAAAAAAAAAAAAGTAGGAAATAAAAAAGAATAGGAAACTCATGTAGTCACACTTTATTATTATTATTATTTATCATTATCACAAAGATTAATAATGGCTTGGGGGTGGGGCAACTTGTTCCTGTGCATCTTCAATTTACATGATGTTCTAGTGTAATGTGATGTTCTGGCTTTGCTTTGAGGCTTTAACAGTACGTGCTCTGTGTGCCTGAACAGGACGGTGTATGATGACCTGGTAGCGAATGGAGTTATTGTTCCAGCTCAGGAGGTTCCACCTCCAACAGTGCCAATGGACTACTCCTGGGCCAGGGTAACCCTGTTCATACTGCTTACACAGCTCCAAAGAACTCAATCAATACATTCTCAAATCTCTCTCTCTTGATCTCGAGTTTTGAGATATTGAAGGTCAGAGATTTCAATAGCAGCGAAATAGCAGCCTTCATATCAGTTTTATTACATACTCCTGTACTGGGCTGTTCAAAACTGCTCTGTTATCATATAATAAATAGAATCTCTATTGTTGTATGTTAAATCGTTCATATGCAGGGTTAGGAGGGTTACTTTAAAAATGTATTCTGTTACTGATTACTTGTTGTAAAGGTAATTGTAACTGGATTTGAAGACTTACCATGTTACAGTAACATAATCAGATTTCTTTGTTACTTTTAGGTTGCTTATCTTTTGAAAGACAAAAGAGTTTCAATTTCCAACATTTCAAATATACTTTTTCAACAAGATAAAACACTTTATTTGTGTTTTCTTTTAAGAACTATTTTTAAAAGAGTAGCTCAAATAAAACCTAAAGTCTGACATTTCAAGAAATGGCCAGATTTAAGTGGAGCAATAACTGAAAATTTGTACACATAACATTGTTTGAGTTGGTGTTACTGTGTCTGAAAATAGTACAGTTCAATATATTTGATTGTATTTAAGGACAATAAAACATATATGTAGCATACTAAGTACAAAGTTTTTTTCTTTTATTTAACAATCTGTTTATTAGGCTTTTGTCAAATATATACAAATACAATTGCAGTAATAGAAAATAGAAAAAATAAATAAAATAAAAAAATACAAAAAATAATCTGTGTAAATCACTGTAAAGAGCTTAATGCTGTGCCTGTGTATGCATTTGGTATGCCACTTTATATATAGTGTGTGTGTGTGTGTGTGTGTATGTATGTATGTATGTATATATATATAATGTTTGTGTGTGTATATATGTATGTATGTATATATGTATATGTATATATATATATATATATAATGTATGTACAGTGTGTGTATATATATAGATATATAGATATATATATATGTATATGTGTGTGTCACTGACTTGCGTTCTGTCTCTCTGTGTTCAGGAGTTGGGTCTGATCCGTAAACCAGCGTCCTTCATGACGAGTATTTGCGACGAGCGTGGTCAGGAGCTGATCTACGCTGGCATGCCCATCACTGAGGTCTTCAAAGAGGAGATGGGTTTGGGAGGAGTGCTCGGGCTGCTCTGGTTCCAGAGAAGGTCTGACTGCCTTTATGTATATATAGTTTGGAAGCACTGTTTACAGTAAACTAGTGATTTAGTCAATAAATGTATTGAATGTCTGGTTACACCAGCACAGATCCCCACACTTGAACACAGTTTTGATATCAGTGCTGAGGATAAGGGGACAAAACTAGACTGCAGTAAAGCTCAGGGCAAAATGTGTAAAGTCAGTGTTTTGTGGGAAGCAGTAGTACTTGTATAGTGATGGACTGGTTGGAATTCTTTTTAGGCTGTTAGTTTTATGTATGTGCTCCAAATCAGTGAATGCCTCGTACATACAGTAAAGAACAGGCTAACGAGACAGTAATCACTCCTCTCTCACTGTGTAGACACTTACTGTCTGGTGTTAATTGAGGTTGTTATTGAGGGAGTGAACATTACAGAGACATATGGAAGGAACAATTGGTGTCTTGGGGGTAATGTTAGCCTTTAGGCGCGGTTTAGCAGCCGGCTGGTTGGACTAGTGTGCGGGTGTATACTAGGGCTGGGGCGACGCGTCAATGTAATTGATTATAATATTACGTCCATTAGCATACCATTGATGTGTCGCAAATATGGCCACGCCTACTGACAGCATGGATTTATCCGGAGTGCAAGCTGCAGCTACAATCAATCATTCACGTGTATCTAAAGTTGTGGGAGTGTTTCACACAGAAACACAACAGTGTGGTGCTCTGTCAGCTCTGCATAGTGGAGATGATCACAACAGTACAACTGCTATACACGAGACCTTGAAGATCAAACATCTCGTAGAGCTTCATCAACACAGCAGCAGGACAGCACCTGTTTACCTGTTTATCTTATCTTAGCAGATTATTTTAAGATTATTATCATGTGTAACATGTTTCTTTCAGTTGTGTCTCTTGAAAAGTCTCATTGTTAACCGTTTCTTAATCGTCCAGTGTAGAACCTAAGACTGTTCTAGATACCGCGGGAGCTTTAAAACACACGTAGCTGCTTCTCAAATGACTGTCTGCCAAAATATATAGTCCATAAACTGTCCGGTTTCTTGTCTGTGAGGCGTGTAGGCTCTAAAAGTCGAGTCAGAGTGTAGACTCTTAGTCTTTAACCATTTATAGATCACACGCACACACAAAATCATCCATTGGTTACAAATCCATAACAAAATAATACAAAATTTAAGTTCTAACACACTCACATTAGAGTAATCTAAAAATTAGTCGTTAGATTAATTGACTAATCGAAAAAAAAAAGAAATAAAAAAGAATTGTTAATCGATTAAGAAATTAATCGTTAGGTGCAGCCCTATTATATAATATTTTGTATTATAGAAAATAATGGCTATAATAGCTGAAACCTATTTGTATTAGTCAAGTTGAATAGAGTCCCAAATAAATTAATATATATAAAATCTATAAATATCCAGACTGCATTATATAAATAAATGATCTTGAGTCTCATAACTACAAGAGACAAATAGATGGACAGTAGCCGCTGATTGTTGCCTAATTTGAAAAAAAATAACCTTGTCTGAATGTCATTTAGCCCATGAAGACCTTCTCTTTACAGGCTTTTTCTTTTTTTTTCCTTTATTATCTGATGAGCTCAAAGAAAGAGAAGATCTGGAGTTTTGATAAACATTAACACATAATACGTTAGTTTAGTGAAAAAGTCTAATTCACACAGCTTTCCTTAAACCGTGTGACATGCGGTTCCCTTTACACACGAATGTGGGTTTGTCTTGTTGCTATAGCAGCATACATGGCTTTGTGTTCTAATTCTCTATAAACTGATGTGTGTCGTTGTTGTTGTTGTTCCTGCTGCAGGTTGCCCCGCTATGCCTGTCAGTTCATTGAGATGTGTCTGATGGTGACGGCGGATCACGGGCCCGCGGTCTCAGGAGCTCACAACACCATCGTGTGTGCACGCGCAGGAAAAGACCTCATCTCCAGCCTCACGTCTGGCCTGCTCACCATCGTAAGGCCTGAATCAGTGCACATGTATAAGAACACTCAGAGTGTTGCTACTGAGCTCATTCTCTAAGCGTTCGCCACAACATCGCCACGTATAAGACCTCCATCAACGTCTGGAAACTCACTGCAGAAATACTCTACACACTCGCACACAGCCAATCGATTGTGCGTCGCCACGGAGACTCCGGCCAATCTGCGTTTTTGCGTAGGCGGGTCCTAATAAGGGACAAGCAGAGCAGAGAAAAACACAACACAAACACAGTAAAGAAGCACGTACATCCTGAGGACGTAACAGACCCTTGAATCATTCTAAGTGGTACAAGCTGAAGACCACAAGCTGTAGCCTCTGTTTCAAATACAGACTTTAAATAACCTTTAAATAGCAGGAGATCACGCCAGACAGCAGTGGGGAACCGTCATGGCCCTTTTTATTCTCTCAGAGGGCCTAAAATATTCTTAATTAACACACACACATATATATATATATATATATATATATATATATATATATATATATATATATATATATATATAAAATTTTATTCTATCTACTTACAGTTTGACAATTAACATCTTATTTAAACGTGTCTATTCAATCTGTGTTGGAGCGTGAGGGGTTAAGTGGAAGCCTGTGAGCCTGTGTCTCCCCCTATAAGGACTGTGATGCCTCCGCAGAATGTTGGTGATTGGTGGTCCCGCTGTTCGTGTACAGAGGGGGCCAGGCAGTTATAATTCAGTGCGATACCAATTTCAAATGACAGTAAAACTGACCAATCATATCTTCCCTCTAAGTGGGCGGCCTTAACTGTATGATCATTTCCGCCCGCTGTGGCGACGCTAGCTGGAGAAACAGCTAGGCTACCACCGCTAGCTAGTTTGCTGAGTGCTGAGAGGGCCGAGGCTTAAGGGTCGTGGTTCGCTACTGATATCTAGAAGTGCTTTACACTTATTAATTTTTAACATCCTCATATTCTGATGTTTGCTAGTGCTTAAATAGATTTGTTTTGATTCATGCACATATGCACTCGTGTGAATGTGTGTGGGTGTGCTCTGCAGGGGGACCGGTTCGGTGGAGCTTTGGATGCAGCTGCTAAGCAGTTCAGTAAAGCCTTCGACAGCGGCATGCTGCCCATGGAGTTCGTCAACAAGATGAAGAAAGACGGCAAACTTATCATGGGCATCGGACACCGAGTGAAATCAGTGAGTTAATGTGCACGCTTGCTTATAAACACACTTTCATGCAGAGGATGAAGCCAGGGGTGTTCTGGTCTTGCAGGGCCTGACGTGATCTTATCAAGAGCATCATTTTTGGGTGTTCCTGAAGGATCCTGTTCAGTCTATTTATCCAGACTGTGCTTTACATTTAGAAGCTATTACTGGGTAAGCAGGAGAAATTGATGAAAGGATGCCATCAGCTGTATGTGGCCTGTCATTTACAGTAGAGAGTGATGTAGCAGATGTAGTGATGTGGTCACTATGCAAGGTCTTGGAATTGCGTTAAACAAGCTAAACAAGGTGGTGCCGTCACATGATTTGGGATCAGGTTTTAAAGGGGACATGTCAGTGTTTGCAAACAACAATGTCAAAAATACACACATCATATATAGTAGTGTAGTGTGTGTGTATATATATATATATATATATATATATATATATATATCTACACACTACCGCTCAAAAGTTTAGGATCACTTCAGAATTTAATTTCATGCAGTTTTCATGCAATTCACAAACAATATTGTCCATTTCACAATTAATTGAAGTGTATCAGATGATTTTTAAAGAATAAAAATGTTTGTATTAAAGTCTATTTTTGTATAGAGGCTTATTTTGCATATAGTCTATTATCAGTAATTCTCAGTCCTCTGTCTAAATCTCCTGGTACGACCACCAATCCAAGTTAAGGATGTTATTGGACTAATTGGTTGTTAGGACACTCTTGCTCAATTGTGATGCACAGCTGAAAAACATTCCACTAATAAGTGAGTATAAAAGGGAGAACAACATTCTAGGTTAGTTTAGTATCTGAAGCATCAGCAGTTGATGGCTTGCTAACCGGCTCAAAATGACCAGAATGTATATGTTATATAACACTCAGTATTAAGCATTGCTTTGAACGTCCACAGTGTTTTTCAATGAGCTGCTGATAAAACAAGTCTGAAATTGTCTAGGCCTACTTTCCTCTTTGTGCTGTGTCCTGCGTTTGCATGTACAAAACAACTTTGCTTATAAGTGATGGACAGTAATGGATCAACACCGTCAATTCTTGTGTTGTAAGCAACAAATTGCAAAAGCCTGGCCAGGCTTGATAAAAACAAACCATATCCTGTTGGCAAACAAGCCAAATCTCTTTTCTTGAATTAATATGATCTGTTCAAATATTAAAAGTGGTTTCATTGCATTGACTTGACTATTGACTGTTGACGATCTAGCTAACTTGCTTTGTTTGGGTACACTGATTGTACTTTGGATATTAAGAGACTGCAGTAGAGGGGTGTGGGATCAGATTTTAAAGGGGACATACCCTTGTTTGCCCGTTTCCAGCACCAAAAGATAAGCAGGTCTTCTTTGGACGTGGGTCCTTGTTACAGGATAATGTCTGGCCTGCAAAACACACACTGAGCAGAGATCAATGAGAAAAGTCTGTAATGCTCTTGCATGTCAATGCAAGATGATGACACTTTGCACCTTAATGTGCTTGATTGTGAATCGTTTATAAATTACTGTTTTCCAGATCAATAATCCTGATATGAGGGTGCAGATCCTGAAGGACTTTGTGAAACAGCACTTCCCTGCTACACAACTGCTGGATTACGCTCTCGATGTGGAGAAAATCACCACCTCAAAGGTGAGTTCATGTGTGTGTCTGTGGGGACCTTGTAAGTTCCAAAGTTAGTTTCATTCAACATTATGTTGAATTCAGTATCACTTCATATATAGATTTGAATATTATTTTAAATTATATGTAATGAAATGTATGTTGCTATACAGTTGTAGCATCGCAACAACCAGTCGGTCTTCACTTTTCCACAAAGACAGTCACAGAACTAATGAGATGAAGCAGAAATTAAGTTTCTTATGATCATGAATTGGGCCGCAATAAACAAAGATCTGCAGTTCAGTGGGTGTAGAAAGTGTCCCTGTGGGCAGAGTTAGTGCTACATATTGGCTGGTGAGCAGCGCTAATGTTGGGTGTGTCTCAAAACCTAGTGAGTGTGTAAGTAGGGTGTCTAGGTAGCAGCGTTCTCTCCTCATCTCTCCTCATAAAACAGATTACTGAGACGCTCTAGTTAGAGAGAGACTGCATTACAGTTTGTTCCCGCCCACTGCAGCACGCCACTGGTGGTTTAGCTGGTTGCTAAGCTACCGGCCAGCATCCAAAATAATAGCCCGAGGCTTAAATATCTGCTAGCATAAATGCTAATGTCTCGAGTATAAAACTGCTAAATGGTGAATGACAAGAAAATCAAAATAACTCACATTTTAAAACCACTTCACTGCATTTAGATCTGCCTGCATTGCATCATGGGATTGTCTTAGCGGCTGAGGAAGCGTTCAGTGCTTCATTAAAATCAGGTCTAAATAAGGTTCCTCAGTAGTCAGCATGTTTAAGGTATGTAAGAATTGGAACAGACTACATGTCGGGAGCGCATACTATGATGTAAAATGCTGCCTATGTAGGAGCTCACTAGGTTTTGAGACACACCCAGAATCACACCGAACAGTATTTTATTATCAACTCTGTAACGAGTCGTTGACCATTTTGCAGTTTTATACTCGAGTCATTAGCATTTATGCTACCAGATATTAAGCCTCTTGCTATTGTTTTGGTTGTTGGCCATTACTTAGCAACCAGCTAAACCACCAGTGGTATGCTGCAGTGGGCGGAACAAGCCGTGACGCAGTCTCTCTCTAACTAGAGCGTCTCAGTAATCTGTTTTATGAGGAGAGATGAGGAGAGAACGCTGCTACTTACACAGCTGCTACCTAGACAGCCTACTTACACACTCAGTAGGTTCTGAGATGCACCTGTTGTTTAAAGGTGGTAATTAAACAGATTCTCCTGTTTCATACTCCCCTTAGTCACAATTTTCCTGGAGTGGATTATTAATAAAACAGACAAGTCAACTCCAGCCACTTCAACTCTCTTAGTCATTGGCCAAGAGTCGACCAACGTCCTGACATGTCTAAGAATTGACTCTCTTGGAATTATAAATATGCTATCAACTTTTGGTACTGCAGCAATTCTACACAGATCAGCCAAATAAACAAATAAATAATAAATTGGCTGATTTGCTAGTTTTGTTTTCGAGTTTTTGTCCTATTAAAAAATCCACTAATTCCAATCTTGGCCAAATCCGTGCATCTGAAATATAATTAATTCTTTTATTTATGTATATCAGATCCAAAACCCAATTCCATTTTCCTTTTAGATGTTTGTATTTTACTAGTTGTCAGTGTAATAAAGTACATGTATATGTATAATCTGTTCTATATAGTCCCAACATTAAAAGTATATATTTTAACCTTGTTTCTTTTTTTTTTTCCTTATACAGAAGCCCAACCTGATCCTAAACGTAGATGGTTTTATCGGCGTGGCTTTCGTGGACTTGCTGAGAACGTGTGGAGGATTCACTCGGTAAAGCACATGTAGTCAGATTTAGATACATGCAGAAAGTGGTGATTTGAAAATGCAAGCAGTACAAAAACGAGATACTTAATGTTTTACTTCATGAACATTAATACTTTCAATATGTACATATATGCTTCTGATGCCTGCAACGTGCTCCTAAAAATATTGGGACTGTTGTAACGTCTTTTCTTGGCGTCACAATGAAGAGGGAGAGCAGTTCAGAGCATAAGCTTTGTTTCTGAGGGTACCGCTGTACTTGGAGATCTCAGACATGGTTTCACATGGTTTCGGCAACTGCACTGTCCTATAGGCCTGCCTCTCTTCATTGTAGTTGTTTGTTTTATAAATATAAAAAAATATTAAGAGACAAAATTGACCTGGAAAGTGGTTAAAAGTGGAGATCTCTAAATAAATAAATAAATAAATAAATAAAAATGTAAAGAAGCTGCCGGATTCAAATGATTATTTTAACATAATGTCAACTCACTCACTGCTCAAGTAGCTTTTTCATACTTTTGGGTCCCGATGTTTTTGTATTTCATCAATGAATATTTTCTTATCAGTGTATATTTAGTTAATGGGCGCTTTGTTTGTGTTCTGGTTGCAGAGATGAGGCAGATGAGTTTGTGGAAATCGGAGCCCTCAACGGGATCTTTGTTCTAGGACGCAGCATGGGCTTCATCGGTAACACATCCCTCTTCATATCTTCCCTCAGGCCTGTGCTGATTCCCTCCTTATCTCTCTCGCTCTTGCTCTCTCTCTAAACCATCCACTAAAGAGTATTTATTCATTCATTTAATTATTGTTTATTTGATTTGTTTCACGTTCCCTCTATACCAGGTCATTACCTGGACCAGAAGCGACTGAAGCAAGGCCTCTACCGCCACCCGTGGGACGATATCTCCTACGTTCTTCCTGAGCACATGTCCATGTGATCTCCTCGCTCGTGAAAGCACCCTGTTCGGACAGAAACCGGCCACCTTCACAGCAATTAGCTTTTTCCTCTTTTCCTGCTCTTTCTGTCTTCTACACAACAAAACTAGGCTGTTTTTGGAAAAACCTGGGTTGGAATCTTTGGGTGGAGGGTCTAAGGAAGATTTAGAAAGGGAGGAGCTGTTTAAGTTATGGGTAAAAATTAAAGAAACAGCTCAAGTGTCCACCGTACCTCTATGTATTCAGTTACACTAAAGTTCAAGACGCTTGTTTATTGTTATTCAACAAGTTAATCGTATTA